>JRHT02000028.1:74865-219354 GCA_011800875.2 Suillus brevipes Sb2 | reverse complement strand
GGTACAAACATCTCACACTAGTTGAAGAGTTAACATTCCGGAGATTTCACCTCAGATCAACGCTATTGGAACTGGTGGGATCAAACTCAGTGGTATTCGCCCAATACGGATTCGTGGGCACTAACCCGAAAGGGAAATTCGTATGCTGGTCTTTGTCCCCGAGAGGGGGACGCAGCCCTAAATAATACGCAACTCGTGAGACACGCACAAGTTAGTACACGGCTCAGTGTACTGACACCCTGGGAGTCAAGGTTAACTTCTGCGTGGGGAGAGGATTCTATTCCCACTTACAAGTATTTCTGGGTTTGTGACTGAAGGAAGCATTTGCATTTCAAGCAAGAAAACAGACTGTTCATCTAGTTACTTCAGGCGAGCCTCTTGATGGAAAACAGACCAAGAGCTACTATGAGCCTGACGCTTTGGTAAACACCTCCAGACACCATCATACCCTACATAGCGGACTGGGAGAGTGAGTAAACTTTTGCCATGTAGATGTGCTTGCTATTCTATTTTACGAGTTCTTAACATAGCGATTACGCTCTATTAAACTTTCGCGTCTTTTGTGTAATTATAACTGCGTTGGACAAATCACCTACTAGAGTACTGACTACACTCCACACTGCTGCTCCTGGTTTCTTTTTAGGCGTCGTCAAGTGAGGAAGTATTCTTTATAGAGAGCAGGGTGGTGGACGTGGAACGCAAAGGCAACCAGGAACTCTGTGAACGTAGGGGCCACTTCGGACTCCAACTGGATGAACGCGGCTTGACGACTGGACCAACGGTAAGCGTACTACACGTCGACGTCGGCGAAGACGTGGCCGGTGAAGACGATTAGGGTAGCGGTTAAGCCCTCTGATGAGCCCCTTCGCACGGGCGAAATCGTAAACCTCAGTCTATGAGTTCAAACCCTCTTAGACGACAACTTTTACCAGTGACCGACTCGGAAGCTTTGTCCACACACCCATACTACCTGGGAAGGGCGCACTACACTGTTGACTTGAGCATCCCGCCATCTGACATTTGACCATCACCAACGCTAAATCGATACTAAATAGCCACCAAATTACGAAAAAAAATCCAGCAAGTACACGCACTGAATCAGATTAAAAACATCTCAAACAAGAAGCACGAACAAGCAGGAATGTCTCCCTGCAGTCTGAAGTCCCTACTACTCGCGCCAACAGAGAACGAGATCTGGCCGTCAGGTTTTCGCCACCCCTGAGAGACGACGTCCAGATTGACAGGTCATAGCGCGAGAGCGTGATCGAGACTTGTTTCGTGTCGTACAGCGAGATCTCGACGTTTGTGAAGCCCTTAAACACTGATGGAGGCTCGCTAGCAGAAGACGGGTGGTGGATGTAGAGCTGAGGGATCTATGCGAGACCTGGGCATAAGCATGAAATAACAAGGTTAATGGGTGTCACGAACCTCAGTCCCAGATACAGTTCCAGTGTTCGTGACCTTGAAAGTTACCTGGAATGCAGGCTCGTGGAGCCTGGTAAGTAGCGACATCAGCTTGTAATTCTTTCCATGGTCTTAAAAATCCTCACCAAAGCGCGGTAGAAGACCCTTCATCGATTGGCGAAGCCTTCCCGTTCTCTCAAGCAGTGATCAAATCCTCCTGATCAGTGTCAGATGACTGAACCGGGGTCACGCAAAACTCGGAATACGCGAACGTGGTGTAACTCAAGCCGAACCAAACTCGAAGCGTGGCGTGAGATTTGCCTGCATTCACCCTTGTTCAAGACATGAAAGCGTGCAGTGAAAGTCGGGGAACTCAATTAATCAAAGTGACAATAATCGATGAACAGCCTAATATGAAGTGAAATCAATGTCAAGCGACCATGATCGAGTGACACACCCCTCTGTGTAACCGATGGTAACAATCTCGCTTCCCGAATCATCAGTGACGAGTTGTGCGGGATAATCGCTGAGATCTTTAGCAATAGTATATGGCAATCTTCCAGAGAGGTTGTATGCGCCATAAAGCACGTCAGCAATAGCATTGCCCGTCTCCTGGCCTGGGATGCCGGCCCAGACAACAGCAGTGATGTTGGGGTGCTCTATCCAGGGCTCTATAATGAACGGGCCGACGCTGTTCACGACAACTATGGTATTGTTGTTCTGCGCCGACAGCAAGGATGTGGTCGTCGCCGTTGTGCCAAGCAGTAAGGTTATAACTGGCTGGAAATGAACATGGCTATCACTTAAAGATGTGCGAAGAACGTACCGATCTCCCTCGTTGCCATCAACAGTAATAATCCTCGCCAGAGTCAGAGTTGGTGAAAATGAGAGCGACAGCCTGACCATACGCCATATTACCAGCCAGTGCGGTGTTCCAGTCGTCAAAGTCCCAGAACACGCTGCTGCCGTCCTGGCGAGCATACCCTCGAGAGATGAAATCAGGTAAGGGAAGACACCCAGTCCTATACGTCGTCAATCAGTGTTTAAGGACGATACTTTCGAGCCAACAAACCCAGATCCCCATCCCATGGCCAGAATCCCATCGCTGCCACCCTGATCTGAGAATTCGTTCGGGCCGAATGTGCCTGGACCCGCGTCACTTCCAATTAACACAATGTTACTCAGCTTGTTCAATGACAGTGCGCCATTTGTATTCTTCAAAAGCACCGTCCCGGTAGCACTAATCTCCCTCACAGGCTTACAGTGGTCAGCCTGTACATTTAAATGCTTGTTGTTCACTTCGTCGTTTCGGTTGAACGCGTTGAAGTTCGTCACAGTGTAGGCCTCATCCTGGTGAAGGAAGTACCAACCAGCGATGATACGCGTCGCCATGTCGTCCAGGCGAGCCATGCTGATGTATCCGTCGTTCACTTAGTCCGTGATGTTTCCGCCGAAGTAGAGTCGCCAGAGTCAAAGGTGATATCGCCGGGCATGGTCATGTCAAGCCCTGCGACAGCAGACCGTCGACATCGTCGCCGACCAGTCAGATTGAACGAAGCCTTGGAAACCGTACTCCCGCTTCAATATATCATTGAGCATCTTGTCGTTGTTGCATGCGTAGGTTTCGTTGATGAGGTCTGTGAAACAGGCCTCACATGATGTGGATGGCATAAAACATGGCCGAGGCTTACTGTAACTGCACATAACAGACGAAACTCCGGCCATGACGCTGCGCAAGAACGGGTGCGCGTAAATGGTACCGACTGTACCCAATCGGCTATGCGAGATACTAGTCGCCTTGTCATGAGAAAGATGGCTGCTAGGTATACTGCACCTGAGGCGTTACTATCCTCCACAATGCTTCATTGTTGGAATCCGCAAAGACCTCCAGTTTGAATCGAGCAGACGTAACTCCAAGGGCTAGTACAGAAGAATAAGGCTGCAATCAAGGTCAGTGCATGCATAAGAAAACGCTCAACTAATATACCGTGATATCACATCGACAGCATCAAATCTCACCGGTCTGTTGGAATCCGAGTACTGAGTATTTGAAGCAGTAGGCGCCTGGCGAATGAGATAGAGGGAGGGACGTCTTTTGAGATGTTGTCCTGCCCTGCATCGATGTTGGTTGTAAACTGAAATTGTCAATTCATGCCTGTGTGTCAGTAAGAATTCATGTGCGTGGTTCACATTGATACGTTTGAGTGAAGCGGGTTCGGGGTTTCCCGCATGATGGGCCTTAGGATTTTGCCGCATCGCACCGCACCCTGCCGCATCATTGCCGCACCCTACTTGATAGTGTCTTATATCCCTGTCTATGTCGTCTATACAGGTCGTGAGTGTGATTATTGATTTAAAAACACTATAATGCGTGGTTTTGAGTTAGAATTACAGTGATAAGACAATGATAATTATACTTGAAAGCTTGATGGATGCGGCAGTGATGCGGTAGTGGTGCGGCAGTGGTGCGGCAGCGATGCGGCAGTGGCTGTGTACTACCGCACCACTGCACCCAACCACCACACCCATCTTATGCAGTACGCTTGCAGCACCGTCACGGGCAGCCGCGCGAAACTTGGTGAAACCACTGCCAACGAGAACGCCCTTCACACACCCTTCACACAAGTTTAACACCTCAATGCCTCCACCAAGATGTGTCTTTGTTGGTGACATGCCTTGACGACTTCGCTGCAGCACACCCAACCATGATTCTGGCACAAGTTCTGTCATTGTAACAGCTGAAGAAACTTATTTCAGAGTGTCTAACTTGTATGTGAACCCTTTATGACGCACAGTCAGGCGTATCGCAGTAAAATACCTGCTTTTCGTCAAGTCACCTGCTCGCCATCCCTCTGGCAAGGCCAGTGCTTGCAATTGTTGCACCAACTCGGAATGGCAACTTCGCTCTCTTTCTGGAGATCTCCTTGTACCCAACTGCCACACCTGCAGTAGAACTAGTATTCTTGAGATAGAGGTGGCGGTGGCAGAGGTTGCCAAGTAGAAGGTATGTCGTCATCACTATCAGATATATGCAGCTGTACCCTCTTTAATTTCGGTGGTCTCGGTTGTGAAATTGATGGGGAGGCAATGAACTTTCTGTAACAGGTTTATACTTTTACGATCAACACAGTGCTTGCTACTAGTTTTCTCTGACAGGTTGGTGCCACAACATACCCAACTCGTTCTCTGGATTCAGGCTCTCCAAAAGCATGACCGTGAGGCGAATAATTGATGAGTTTGACAAGTAATCCTGCGAGGTCAATTATATTATGCAGTCAACAGTAATTATTGAAACTTGTATGAGTGCAATGTCTCGGGTGCGGCAGTGATGCGTTAGTGGTGCGGCAAGTTGCGGCAGGGTGCGGCAAAATACCTGAGCCCCCGCATGATCATTCTTGAAATTTGCACGCAATACCTTCTTACTTAGTTGGCTTCATCGAGGCTCTCAAAAAAAAGTCAAGATCTCAAGCTTCGCTGGTCAAGTTGCGCACTAGGTTTATAGTCACGTCCGAAGAAGAACGGTTTCGAGCGAGGAAATTCACCGTCGCAGCACGGCACTTGTTTAGTCGCTTCTCACCAATCACACGTCCCCGCAGACGAATCCGGATCCTCGCAACGTTTGTGAGATGGAAGGCCTATGACATATACCATCTCAGTCAGCTCATGTACTTCCTTGTGACTAGTGTCCCCACTTCTCTCAAAGTCGCCATTTACCACCATAATCCTCAGCATGTACTCGAATTCCCGAGTTCCCCTTTTCCCCGCATACTTCCCTTCTCCTGTTCCACTGTCCCAGGATTCAGCGTTGCAAGCACCAGCGGAGTCAGTTCCGCTGTCTCGGATTCAGCTCTCGCTGATACACATGGACTTCTGCGCAGAAAGCTCAATATTTGATGTGAACAGTACCCTGCGCGGCTTGGTTTGTCGTGTCGTTCCGGGGAGTAGGAGGGTACAGAACTGGCCGTCGGATACAAGGAGTATGTCAATAATCTGGATGGCCGGAATGTAGTTGCATGCCATGTACAGTGCATAAGGACGAGACGGAACGAACCGAGCCCACTTGCCAGCGTGCAGTGCAAGACAAGCGCCCAGGAATACAGCATGCAAAAACACCCCCATCATCTCTTCTCATCCTTAACCATTGATTTTCCTCATTAAGTTTAACCTCTATCTCACTGTTCAACCATCTGCAAGCATTGCGTCCTTTCTCAATCAGTCATGCTATACGAAGAGGCTGAGGTAAACAAATCAACGAGACGGGGTGAAGCGCTACTGCACTCACCGACACATGTCGCACATCGGACGAGCGAGAAGGAGCCGCCACCATATGGTGCACAACACCGTCAGGATGCGCTTTGGGAAGGTAAGGAGCCATCTTGTGATACCCACCAGCTTGCTCAATTGGAAGCAGGCGGGAATGACGCGCTCCCTCCTCTATGGCATCAGTTTAAGGCGTCAGATGTAATTTGTTATCAAGATGACACGCTCATCATGGTTTCACCTAACCGACCTTTATCAGGAGTGCGACTAGGTGAGCAAAGAAAGTGCTACTAGGAGCAACGAATTTAAGGTATAACATAGATTATCCTGGACATCTCGTTGATCCTGAATGCGAATGGCACATTTCACCACTCGGTCGGTCCTACTTCGTCAACCACAATACTCGGACCACATCGTGGAAGAAACCAAAGCCAGAACGTCCAGCAGGGAGCTTGACGCCGGAGTGCATCATCGAAGGTCACTCAGACTGCATATGGAGTCTTGCGTGCTTGAAAGCTAGTTGCAATGTGATGAGCGCGTCGGATGATGGTTCAATTCGTCAGTGGAAAAGAGATGGAGAGCCAGTAGGAAAGCCTTTGGAGAGCGACGGGGGAGGGATAGGCACAATGGCGGTATCCCCGGATGAAACAATGGCCGTTTGTGGAAGCACAGACGGCAGACTGCGGCTGTTGAATATAAAGGAGGGCAGCATGATCGGCGACCCGTGGGAGGGGCACGACGCTGCAGTGAGGTGCCTTGATTGGTCTCCTAATGCCCCGGAGATAGCAAGTGGATCGCAAGACGGCACCATACGACGCTGGAACCCGCATACCGGTCGACAAATAGCACCACCGATCAAGACAAGTCACGAATGGGTTTATGCTGTCAAATACTCTCCACAAGGCGACAAATTCATCAGCAGTGGGAACGGTGCGATTGGCGTATGGTCAAGGGACGGCAAGCTGCTTAAAGAGATCAAGGGACACGACAACGTAGCGACATCATTGTATTGGTCCAAGGACGGTGCACACATTTTCTCCGCGTCATATGATAGGACCATCCGAAAATGGCGGGCGATTGATGGGAAGGAGCTCGTCGTACTTCGGGGTCATACCAGCCCTATCAGATCCTTCTGTCTTACTCCCGATGAACGCTATATTGTCAGTGCATCGTATGACTACTCCATTCGCATCTGGGACCTCAAAACCAACCAGGCAGTCGGAGACCCACTCTTGCATGACGACGAGGTATTCGCTGTTGCCATGTCCCCTGATGGGAAATACATCACCAGTGGTGGAATAGACAAAAAAATATATGTATGGAGCCTGGAGGCGGCGCTCGAGCGATATCACGTTGGTGTACCATGTGCTTTGGTCTTTCCATATCCTTTTCTCATGGTTTTGGTTGTTTAGGGTGTGGATGATGGCAATGGAAAACTCAAGGCAAGTCATCTCAGCTTCTCTTTCGAGTTCACTCTAGATCTCACTTTTTGTTAGGGACGTCCAGCCCAACCCAGAATTGTGCGGCAACCAATCGTGAGCAACTTCATTCTTGTTCATATGTCTCGCTAGATTCTCAATGTTCAAACAGCCCAATACCGGAGGCTCGCCAAAATATGTCAGTAAATTTGTTCTTCAGCTCCTGCTAATCTAACCTTTGAGACAGGGCAAAGATTTCTTCGCTGATCATTCAAATCGTCCTACAGCTCCGCCTGCGAATCCATCCCTTCTAAATTGGCGCAGTTTGTTTAGTTCGACAAGTTCGCCTCGACCATCGCCTCGCGAATCCCGACACCGTAACTTGCTCAATTCGCTGCATTTCACTACTCGACTGAACGCGCCACAATCGATATCGCTCCAGCCCCGACGTTGGAATTTTAACTTATTTCCAGGAGGAAGCTCTATACCCATAGTTGAGGTAGCTGCTGGTCGCAAGAAAAATGCAGAAGCAGCTGCGGCTATGCAGCGTACGAATGACAGTGAGGCCGACAATTCAACGCAACCAGGTCACCTTGAGGCGAGCGGTAGCAATCGTCTCAAGGACCAACGGAAACGCAAGGTGCAGGTGGTGGGACGGGAGATGTTTCTTACGAAGGAGTGAGCTGCTGCGGTTTTTTCTTCGGTCGCCGTCGTTCCACTTCGCCTCGGTCATGAGGTCATTCAACACCTGTGTCACTCGATGATTTCCTCTTTTTTCACGGGTGCGTTTATGATGCCCAGCTCATGCCATCTTCATGCCATCCTATGTTCATGAACCTGATGTTATATTTGACTCGTACAATCGTATCAAATTAAAACTACTCATTTTTCATTTCACCTTCATGGAGCCGTTCGTAGTTTGTGCTCCAGAGCGTTCAAACGTTCATTTCTCTAGCCAAATTTCACGAATACAAGCAGCACTAATTACTATATATCGCGAGTCTATCTGGGAATCGAACTTGAAGCCACTGTGGCCGAACAAATTAGAGACCACATGATTGAAGCAGTCATGAAGCTGATCATGAGCCTATACATCGTACGATGCTGAATATGACGAGGAATCTGCAAGAAAGTGCACGAATTCTAAGTATCGTGAATGAGCAGATCAAATCCTACCACGATGTTGTGCACAACTGAGCTATGTTGCTGTCCCATGCCAAGGCCCCAGACCGCACTGACAATCGAATTCCGTCATGCTTAATTCCCCAACTGCTCCCCCGTAGAGTATATCGACGAACACGGAAAATGAGAAAATATTCCAACTCATACTTATCCACCACACCATACGCACCATCCTCATTTATACGATAGAAGCCCTCAGAACAAAGTTTCACAGGTGCACCAAGTGTCAAAGACACGTGCGCTTGCAAGGCCTGTAGACCATATTGACAAACTTGCATGGTTTAGCTCCTGAAATGAAGAGTTCTGCAAGGCCGTAGTATGTGCTTACCCGTAATGAAAAAGGCTGGACGCCCACTCGGAAGGCATTGGCTAGCACAGTAGACATGCTACTTTGGCGAGTATAATTGGCCACAGGGAAAAATGTATTGTCTACGAACCAATTCATGCAGACTTCAGCATTATTATGGCTAGTCTCGAACAGGCCTCAGACTAGTACTGAGATCCCAGACTGTGAAGATGTGCAGCGTAGAATGCCGGCTATAATGCATAATGAGTCGAGACTGTGTATGTGATTTTGGGTGGAGCTGAAAGCCGGCGTTAGCCGAAGCCATATTCACACGCGTCCTTGTCTCTTGTCGTCGTCAACGGCAGTCACGGCTATGGCATCACCACCCAAACCTTGGGAGCGGGGCACGGCAGCAGCAGCCCCGGCAGCGACAATCGCTGCTGCGTCATCGTCAACTATGACGAGCTCATCTTCAGAACCACCCTCAGTGCCTGCACGTCCCCCAGCTCTCTCCAACCCATCCGCACCTACCCTTGCACCATATAATTCTTTACAGCCATCCTATAACACCCCATATTCACCATACTCTCGCCTTGGATCTACGTACTCCTCACCATATGGATCAAGTATGTACGGTGGTTATGGCGGAATGGGCGGCGGATATGGTACTGGGTACGGCGGGTACGGCGGATATGGCATGAATAGCATGAATAGCATGTACGGCGGCATGCCAGGAATAGGTGGCATGGGTGGCATGGGCATGTACCCTGGTATGGATCCCAACAACCCTTCCCTTTCGCAGACCCTTGAAACCACAACCCAACACACCTTCACCCTCCTCCACTCCATCGTCCAGACCTTCTCGGGTGTGGCACAAATGCTCGAGTCCACATTCATGGCGACGCATAGCTCATTTTTTGCAATGGTCGGCGTCGTCGAACAGTTTAGCCATCTCCGCAATGCCTTGGGCAGTGTATTAGGCCTGTTCGGCCTTTTACGGTGGATGAAGGAGCTCATTACGGGCCGGCCCAGTTCCACAAGCATGCAGGGCGAATTTCGTGAGTTCATCAGCGGCAAGCCCGTCCAGGGCCCAATGGGTCCTCCTCCAGTCAAGCCCAGCCGAAAACCTATTATCATATTTTTACTCGCTATTTTCGGTGTACCATACGCCATGACGAAGCTCATAAAAATCCTCAATGAGCGCGCGATGCAACAGCAGCAGGCACAAATTGGTCCTGGTGGTCCGCTGGGGCCCCTTGATCCGTCTACGCTTACTTTTGCACGCGCACTATATCCGTTCACACCCTCATCTCCATCTGAGCTTGCTCTCAAGGAGAATGAAATCGTCGCTATCATGGGAAAGTTGGATCCCAGCACCGGTGTTGAGGTAGATCCACGATTAGAGGTGGAGAGTGAATGGTGGAAAGGTCGGACGCGCGAGGGCCGCGAAGGCTGGTTCCCGAAGAAGTGGGTCGAGGTCCTCGAGCGGAGGAAACCCGCGGAAGAGGACAAGAAGGTGGTTTGAGTATCAGATTTACTTCTTGTCCTGTCGCCGCTATTTAACTTTTTGATTTTGATCATTGTTTTTTGATTGACTATGCATTGTGCCCCAGATATACAGACCCCGGATGTACATCAACCTTACTCTATTTGACAACTAAACAGTCTCATGACTGATAGCTACTTGATCGTGCAACAATGCGGAAGATTACCAAACGGTGCATGATTTTGTGGGTCGTCGCTTCGGTGCAGAAGACTTGCCTTTCTCCTCGTTCAAGATCGACAGACAAATCATTAACATGAATAGGATTTCAGATTAACTCGCAGATCTTCCATACAGCTCTTGATCATCTGGATCTCATGATCGAGATACCAACCTTTTGGTGTGCGGCTGCGCCAGGCGTGGTCACGGTGCGGTGCTCATCGTTCTCATCGAGTGTCTTCGATGGGGCATTCATGACACAATTTGCAAAGTGTGGGGAAACATTGTAATGGAACCCCGCTTGCCATGAGGTTGACATGCGTTGACAATGCGGGGTAGTCGCGTATCTGACTTCTGGATGGACGACAACCTGCTTATCTTCTGGTGCTGTGTCTTCTAGCAATTGCCCCAGAGTCCAAGTCGCATCTGGGGCAATACTAGCTAACTAACTCGGGATCGAAACTGGTCCGATAATTGATCGGGGCTACAATGTAAAATTTTGTGGTTAACGCTAAGTGACATACTACACGTGCTTTCGAATTCAACCTTGATAACTAGACTTCTGTCCGAGATTGATCACCACTAGTCCATACCGTGATGGAATCCATCTTTACACGAGGCCTTTCGCGTGTGTTAGAACGTATCCGTAGAACTCCGTAGCTATGTAAATGCATGGTCTGTTATCATTCCCGCATCGCTCCGTCCCCCCAACTTGACTCGACTCAGACCTCTCAAGCACGAGGATAAACGACGACGCAAATCGATTGACAACGGATACACATAAAACTCGACATTATTCAAACAGAACAAACTACTACGATAAAAGCAAGGCCCAACCAGTAAGCCGCGAAAACAATATAGCAAAAAAAACAATCAAACAGTGACCACAGCATTAGAGTAATAATCGCGATCGTCCGTTTTCTTCTCCCTGTCATGAACCAAAAAAAACAATAATTACAAATGTCTAGCTGAGCCTGAGCTTTGGCCTAGGCGCGAAGCCCAGTTCTCCATTTCCATCTTGGCCTTTGGCCATTGGGCCGTCCGAGCGCTGGATGACACGGACGCACGAGTCGTTTCTATCTTAGTCTCGATCACGGGCGCTGATTTTTTCGTTCCTTTCCCTTGCTCCCAGATACTCGTGGTTGGGTTGTTGGTAGCCTTTTTGTGGGAAGCGGCAGGGGTGCTCTTCACAGGAGCGTGTGCGTGTGCGTGGGCATGGACGTTCTCTTGCGGGTCAGGCGCCTCGAAACCAGCGATCTCGCCTCCGTTGATGGCGTATTGCATCCAGAGAGCGCTTTCCATGCTTTCGCCTATATCTTCGTCGCCGCTCTCTTCTGCTTCCATTGATGGCGTCCACAACTTGTGTTGGGCGGATTCGTCTGTGGCTTGTGAGATGGGCTGCCCCTTGGCGAGGTTGCCCCAGTAGGAAGATCCCCAGGCATCGCCTCCTGCTTCAGTGGTGGTATCTAAGCCGCCTGGTATGGCAGACGCGGGCCTGATCTGGTCCCATCCTTCCTCCTCCTCTTCTTCCTCTTCCTCTTCCTCCTCTTCCTCGCCGACATCTTGGACTAAAGCAGATTTCGAAGAGGATTGAGCAACACCACGAGCCTCTGGCTGCGGTGCCACCTTCTTCGTCTGTTTGCCCGACGACAACGCACCCTTGAGCCCAATACCCCAAGCCATCAACTCAGCTTCTTCATCAGGCTCTTCGACGACAGTGACCTTTGGTTTCTTAGCCGATGCTGTGCCCCATGCACCACTCGGCGCGGTCCACGTCTGGAAGGGGTCTTCCATGGGATCTGCTGAAATAACCGGGGCTTTGCCTTTCTTCCCCGGCGCGGTCCACGTCTGGAAGGGGTTTTCCGTGGCTTCTGCGGGTGCGATCGGAGCTTTGCCTTTCTTACTTGGCGCAGTCCATGTCTGGAAAGGCTCTTCCGTGACTTCTGCGGGTACCATCGGAGCCTTGCCTTTCTTCCCTGTTGCTGCCGAACCCCAACTGCTAGCGGAACCCCAGCCGGGAGCAGAGGTAACAGGAGGAGTAGGCTCAACAACCACCTCTTCAATGACGACTGCAGCCTTGCCCTTCTTGGCAGGCGCAGGCGCAGGGGTTGCAGCTCGTGCGTTCCACGCAGAGAACAAGGGATCAGCATCTTCATCCTGCTCCTCCTCGATCATCACAGACTTGGAAGCCCGAGCGCCTTTCGCGCTCTTCGCGCCCCAAACTGGAGGAGGCTCGGCATCGGTATCGGGCTCTTCGTTGAACGTGACGGTTTTGGACTGTTGGGTGGCGGTTGGCGTCTTTTTGCCCTTTTTGCCTTTTGTGGTAGTGGGTGGGGGTGGAGCGACAGATTCGACAGGCTCGTCTGGCGGGCTTATGTTCTCCGTCTTTTTGAGTGCGCTGGGTCGGCTGGGAGGGTTGGATGTGGTGGTGGAGGCAGGCTGTTTGCCTTTTGCCATGCTCGCGGCTTCCGCCTGAGCCTTCAAGAACGCAGCTTCATCGAAGCCGGGGATAATATCATGAGAGCGTGCGCTGGCAGACTTCTTGACCATGCTGGGGGGCTCAGGCTTAGTAGGCAAGCTGCCCGTGGAGAGGTTCTCTTTTTGACTGGCAAGTTTAGGAGCAGGATGAGACGTCCATCCCGGCTGGGACGCAGGAGAAATTTTCGAAGACGAAGCGCTCGCGTTCAAGCGCGTCTGATTGATGGCCTTCTGGGCAGCGGCCTGCTGGAGGAACTTGTGTTCCTGCAGCCTCCGATCACGTTCCTTGTCACACAGCTTCTTCCTCTCTAACTCCTTGGCCTCGCGAAGCGACATCATGTTCTCCTCGTGTTCATGCAGTGTAAGCAGCCTACTCTCTTTTGAGCAAGTGCTATTGTTGCTCTCAAGCTGCCTAGCGAGCTCGATCTCGATAGCGGATGCTTTGGCGTGAAATTGCTGGATCATCTGAATGCGCACTTCCATCTTGAACTCGAGGAAATCGGCGGCCATCTTTGCTTTGAGAAGCTCTTCATCGATCGGCTCGGCTTCCTCTTCGGCGATAACAGGCCCAATGTAGCGTTTGCCAGGGAGAAGAGTATGGGCGACAGATAGGGGGGATATTTTGGACGTGGGTTGAGGGGGGGAATGGTGGGGGGCCGCTTGGGAGGAGAATAGGGGGGAAGAAGCGGAAGATGCTGCGGATGCTTGCCGGGAGATGTTATCTGTGGCGCGATTAATATTGCGGTTGGTGGATTGTGATTGGGGGGGAACCGCTAAGGCAGCTTCGGAGGCCCAGCCTTGGAAGCCGAATACTGCGCTTGTGGTCGTACCAGCGTCAGCTGGAGTGCGACCTGTGTTTAGATTGTTGAGGGTCGCCAGGTTATCCTGCGCAGCACCATGTCAGGGTGACACGTCATGATAACAAATTCGAGACGTACCATGGCAAGCTCCGGGAGTTTTCTTGCTTGTTTGGTGTCTGTGAAGAAGGAAGAGGGGTTGACGAGCTCAAAATTGGCTGTGATGGGAGTGGGTGGCGAATGACGGATTGTGAAGAATGGAGAGGAATCTCCGAGTTGAGGTTCTTCAACCGCCGACGCCACCGACTCGTCTACTTCACTAGAGTCAAAGGGGGTGGAAACCTCTTCTTCTTCGTTGTCTTCATAAAAAGCATTGAAGACAGCGATGACAGACTGCTGTTCCTGTTCAGTGATGTCTGTCCAATCGTCTACAAGGAGCTGCACAGCAGCAAGACGATTGTTCCACTCTTCATGAGCGGGTTCGGCAAGTTGAGTTGTGATCTCGGACAGCCTTTTCTCCTGCTCTGCTTGACGAGCGCTCTGTTGAATTCTAGAGGATTGTTTCTTGTATTTGGCGTCGAGGTCTTTGGTGAGTTGGTCTACAAGTTTCTTCTTTTGTGGCTCGTACCATGTTGAGATGAAGTTTAGCCATTCCTTGCGGACTTTGGCAGAGGGGGATTCGACGGGCGGCGGGGGTGGCGGTGGAGGTGGTGGTGGTGCAGGGGGTGCAGCTTGTTTAGCGGGTGGTGGGGTAGGAGCGCTCTTTGCTGGAGCAGGAGCGCTCTTTGCAGCTGTTCGTCGTTTTGGAGGCATTAGAGGAGAAGGAAGTGGTGACGAGAGATATGTGTTTGTATTTTTCGATTAGGTATAGGTGACTCGTGCGGCATGAGGGATCAAATTTCCTGATACGAGTCTAAGATTTATCCATGATAGGAATGTATGATCAGGGAAGTTACGGATGCTCGGAAATATATGGGATTCAGTAGGTGAACATGGTGATAAGAGAAAGAACTGGTTGGTTGACAAAAGATCGACTCACAAGTGCTTTCTGTACTAGGTGGGTGAACACCGGTGCAAATTGATCTGCCTCGTGTTTGCCTCGAGGCAGACCCATTTGGCTCATGGGATTCTCCTGAGCTCTAACGCCGAGAGCGACGAAGCTAGTGTCAAGCTAGCGTTGTCCTACTACTATGATCTAGTAGCAGTAGCAGTCCCTAGGACTACCTTGCTTTAGGATGAAACCATCGATACCTCTCCTCGCAACTCGAGGTATTCATTCATTTTCAGCAGCTACTTTTACTCATGAGAGCGATCACACCATTTCGGAGTTCACTTACTAACCAAAATCGTGTTAGCTTGCAATTCGCTGTCACGGTGGAATTTTAGTAATTCACTTACCCTTTCTCGTCCCTGTAAACCCGCTGGACGAGCGTTGACTTGTTGCAGGGAAGAAAGAGACTTAAAGCCTTGGCTCAGCTCACAGCCTTGCATGTCTGAGGTAAATCGCATGTTCTACTTCGACCGTCATCACTACAAGTGAATAGTTCCTTTGCTGCCGCCTCTCAAGCGTTGACTCACCTCGCGGTGAGACTTTCGACCTTCCCGTGAGCCTCGTTTTCACGCAAGAACTACACGTTACTCGTTCGACCTTACCTATCAGCTCACAGTCATGATCGTTCCTTTTGTGAGTCTAAGCTTCGCGGGACTTTCAATGTAAGAAGCACCGAGAGAAAAAAAAGATGCAACGATAATAAGCGCGTGGGGTATCTTGGATACTACGAGCTCGACTCGACGACTGCGGGCCAGGTGAAATTGACGCGGTCCTGCCGCGCCTGACGCGGCCGTGACGCGCCTGTGTTTTCAGCATCACAAGATCTAAACGTACAAACTCTTATTATCGCAATGCATTCCAAACATGTTCCACCCTCGTTTATGATCATCTATGAATGTCCAAATATCTGCTGTGGGACCTGGCTTTTCAATCTTCCAGCTTCATCGTGCTCATGCTTGTGGTTCTCTACTCAGCTTCGTATTTCCGATTATACTATATTTACGGTTCTCCGATGTGAAATGTCCTCTCACTATGCATAATCCCAGTCACAGGCTCGTCGCAACACCCACTAAACCCTCTTCTAATAGAGTGTTCGAGGTCATCTTTACCCCACCTCATTTCACTAGTCTCCCCAATCGGCCAAACTTGTCTGTAGCAAAACTATCCTCCTCAATCTCATATCACCTTGCTGATCTCTCTCTTATAGCTCTGCCCTGATACGTCATGACGACCTTGTTTCAATCTACCGCTGAACCCTCCCCCGCCGCAGATTTCGAGCCTGACGAACAATGGAAGAGTCGCCTCAAAGTAGATATCGAGAGCAACCTGCGTTCCATGGTCGACGAAGCTAAACAGAACTTACAAGACACCCTCAAGAGAGCCCCAGTCACCGCTCTCGAACGCGAACGCTTGACCGAGGAACACCTCGCTACCATGAAGAACATCCGCAATCTCGCAGAGGAGCAATTCCGCATCGCCCTCGAACGTGAACGCCAAGAACGCCGTTGGGCTGCCGGTCAGGTCTTAGATCAGGAATGGTCAGATACCATGATAAAGGAACAGCAGGCCATCCTAGACAAGATTGAAAGAGAACGCAAAGATAAAGCCGCTTCTTCATCTTCTGTGCAGCCTATCCCAGATCCTTCATTAACTCGTTCTAGCCGTTCTCCAGAACGTGTTTGGACCCCACACGAACACACGGAACACGAGCACGAGGCAGATTACTTCCCTCGTTTAACTAGCCGGGACGTCGAGGAAGACCACGTACCACCGCCTCGCGATACCGGCAAGGCTCGTGCCGGGTCTGTCAGCAGTGGAGTGGGATCGTACAAACCACCATCCACGTTGGATACGACAGACAGAGGTTTCGAGCGTCCAAAGCCTTCGCCCACCATCGACGAACTCGACGACATGCCTAGATCGGTTCGTTCAGCTGCGGATGCTCAGGATAGCATCAGACGCGGAAGTCTTCGCCGCAAAGCTAGCATTTCTACTAGACAACTCCCAGAATTCTGGCATCCTTCTATCACGCCTGAACAAGATGCTCAGATGTCCCGTACTTTCAGTATGGCGCGTCGTGGGAGCACTGCGAGCACCACCTCTTCCTATCGGGCTCCATCAGTGCTCAGTATCCCGTTTTCTTCCGAGCCACACGACATGATGCCCACAAGTGCGATGGAGAGGGAGAGAGACCGCATTTCGGCTGTAGATCAGGAGTGGAGCTCCATGGAGAGAGCGAGAGATAGAGAGAGAACGACGTCATACACTTATGCTGAGGCTCGATCTGGCATACCGACTACTCCTCAGCGGCTGGAGGAACGGTATCCACCCCCTTCAGTCGCGCCCATCATAAGTTCCGCAATCTCATACTCTCGCCCCATAGAAAGCCCAAGCTCCACAATCCCCATCGCACACGCTCGTCCCGTAGATAGCCCGGCCTACACCCGCTCCTCAGACAGCACCCGCCCCCCGCCCTCAGCCAGTAGACCCATCGCAACCAAGAAATCCTTCACGTTCGATGATAGCGGGTTCCAGTCCAGCCCGAGTCCCAAAGGCTGGACCGGCCCCTCACGCTCGCCGTATGACACCCGCTACGAAACCTCGCGCTCGCCGCAGACACCAGAGGAAGTCCCGCGGAGTTGGCAGTCTTCTAATTTGCGCGCGAGGTTGTCGTCGCAGGACATGCGCTTTGGGTATAATGCGGGCGAGCCCGGGTATTATGCTGCTCGGCCTGTTCATACGCATCATGAAGTGTCTGAGGGGGAGTATGATGTGGATCTTGATGATACGGAGTGGCGGGAGTATGATGAGCGCCAGATGCGTCAGAGAGAGGATAGTGTGAGTTTGAGGAGGAGGGAGGAGCAGGTTGCTCGGCGTGAGGAGGAGTTGAGGAGGAGGGAGGAGGATGCGAGACGGGAGGAGGAGGCTAAGCTAAAGGAGGAGGAGCTCAAGCGCAAGGAAGAAGAAACCAGACGCAAGGAGGAGGAAACTAGGCGGAAGGAGGATGAAATCAGGCGGAAGGAGGAGGAAGCCAGGCGCAGACAGGAAGAGGCCGATCGCAAAGAGCGTGAGATCATGAGAATGGAGGAGGACGCGAGGAAGAAGGAAGAGGAAACCAAACGAAAGGAAGACGAAATCCAACGAAAGGAGATGCTTGCGAGGATGAAAGAGGAGGAAGTCAAGAGGAAGGAGGCCCAGGCCAGGAAACGGGCGGACGACCTCCGAAGACAGGAGGAGGAAGTGGCTAGGCGGTTAGAAGAAGAAGAGAAACGTGTTGCTCTTGAGATTTCGCGAAAATCTATGGAGGCGAAACGCAAGGAAGATGAAGTTAGACGCAAGGAGGAGGACGCTAGGCTCAAAGAAGAGGCGGCGCGCGCCAAAGAGGAAGAGATCCGGAGGAAGGAGGAAGAACTTGCGCGACGGGAAGAAGAGTTGCTTCGTCGGGAGGCAGAGGCGATCCGCAGATCAGACGACAAGCAGAAGGTCCAGCAGGATGAATTTCGGAAGCGCGAAGAAGAGATACGCCGCCAGCGCGCAGAAGAAAAGAAGAGACAGGAAAAGTATGAATGGGAGTCCTGGGGTTATTATCCGCCGGAGACTGGTCGACCCACGCCACCTCCTCCCCAGATGGCTACTTCTCCATCTCAATCTTCTTCGTCTTCTACAGGACCTTGGCCAATTCCCAATCGTAGCGACCGTAGCATGCCTGGACCAAGTCCGCCCACAGATAGGAGCAGTTCTGGATCGACCGGTACTAGTCGTAGCAGTGCTGCCTGGACGTCCTCGACTCGGCCAAGCTCAACAGCTAGCTCGCAGTCACCGAACACACCCAAGCCACCGACGCCATCAGCCCAGCAGAACGCCAAAGCAGCATCTGGTCCCCCACCTACCCCCTTTTCAGAAGCAGAGTTCCACCGCCGTCAGGCTGAACAAGCTCAGCAGCGGGAGGACCAATTCCGTCGGGAGCAAGCCAAGATGGAGCAGGAAAGACTCTTAAAGGCTGGAAAGGCCTTGGGAAAGCAGGACACTATCAAGCTCTTCGAGCACCATCGTGGACAATGGGATAAATTGCAGACGACTGGTGTGATGATATGGGACGATTTCCCGTGGCCTGTGTTCAGACGGCCAGGCGGGCCCGATGATGTGACAGCTCCTTTCATCACGGCCTACATGTTGTCGCCTCTGCATCCTGCCGAAAAGTCTGCGAAGGACCGGATCAAGGAGAACATCAGACGATGGCATCCTGATCGGTTTGAGACGCAGCTACTGCCGAAAGTCAAGGAGAGCGATAGAGACATTGTGCGAGATGCTGCTGGTACAGTAGTCAGGGTGCTGAACGATCTTCTGAGATCCAGCACGCAAGAATTTTCTTGAGATACACACGGAGTAAGCACGCACCTCAGTGTTGGATGGATTTGCAGGAGTGCTGACTTGATGTTTGATGTAGCTGTTTCAACATGTATGATACCCGCTCAATCATTTGTATGCTGCACACGGATTACATGGTTTTATGACATTGTATATGAGAATTGAATATTCATGTTGTTTTTTTATCGATGGATGTTCGCGTGTTTTGTTGAAGACGCGCAAAAATGGGGAACTTGCATTCTCATCTTGATCATGATGCATGTCAGAGCGAGCGCTGAGCGCATGAGCTGGTGGATGGAGATTGTCAAGCAAGTGCAAGTGCCATCGATATCGAGTCAACTGTGACTCGATCGGGCGCTGCCATTAGCGCCACTTGAGATTATTTCAAAAAAGATAAGCCGGGACTTGACTAGTACGCGTCATGATGCGAGCGGTTAAGGGTTTTGTATATTCCTATGGGCCATTGTTTACAAAAAAATCCGGGGATGTGCCAAACGTGAAAGTACGCTGTGGTGATCACCGATCGCACATGCGGACCCATTTAGTGCTGGCGGGAATTTCCGTCATCTGATTCACTTTTCACTGCGTTGGCTAGAATTGACCAAGGTAAGTATCCGGATCCTCTATCACATGAAATTCAATATTCCCCATCATATATAGGATTGAGAAAATAATATGTTCTTGAATTACAGACCCGCGCACCCCGTGGGGAACCCACGATGAACAAGAATTGCAACGTGGCAGTTTGATCACTTACTGATCTCACATCCTATGATTCCTATCACATCTTGATTTGCATATCTGCCACCTCGAGCCGCCACGGTGGCTGCGAAGCGCCAGAGAGTCCACGCGCCTCATCATATATTTCCCGAACTTGCTCCATTTCAACGACTCGGACCACACACCCGGAGAGCTTCGGTTCACGTGCATGCGCCCTGTCCTGAACCTTCCTATCAGATGTCATGATGAAGACGCTTTTCTGATCTTTGAGGAGCTGATCGCAGCAACTTGGTACGTGGCCGTTCTCCCGGTATATGATTTTGAAATCATGTTTTTTGTTGTTGTTGTTTATTCGGCCTCCTTAGGTGCGGCTATTGTAAACTGGAACCAAAAGGTTGGTATTCTACAACGCCGCTTCTTGGTCGGGCCCCTGTCCGACGTCTAGTTCCAATCAGTTTCCTGTCAAGATCATTGGGGCTATGCGAATGATGTCGGACCTAGGGGAGACTGGGGGCTGCAGAATAAATGGCTTTGCCTGCGTCACTGATCAACTGAGCGATCGTTCTTTTTTTAGAGCAGGTATCCCTATCACTCCGTGAATGCCACCGCCATGATGTGCTCGTCATACAGGGCATGCTAGGTCGGTTAACGACGATAGTATCTTCGGCTCAGACGAGCTATAGTTGGATGAACCGCGACAACAGTGAGTTAGTAACTTTTCCCTGACAACTGCAGGGAACAAGCACCCCTAGAAGCACTAATCACCTCACTACCAATCATGTTCAACCACTCAAATACTCTTGTATAAACTCCCCCGCTGAAATTTTGCAGAGCTCGATTTGGCAACAAGGTCAAGGTTTCGATTTGTCGATTCGGTATACGTAGGACTGCCTCTTGCAGTGAGATAAGTATCACGAAAGGCTTTCATCGCATGACACCATGTCATGCTCGATATGAATCGGTGCCGGCAATGATGAACGGATGATCGTAAGTATCTGAGAGTGCACCGTAAAATCTCAGGGAAGCGAAGAGCGATAAGATTCCTGTCAATCAAGAGTGTGAGTGTGCCCGTGCCGAACATAATTAATTGCGACCTGAGGCCCGCCCCAAGATCTGAAGAAGCTGAAGGGTACGTGAGGTGGAACGGAAGGGATAAAATTGTCCTATCGTGGCTTTTTGTCCCTGCAATTGGCAGCTCGTAGTGAAGTGGCAGAGCTCGTTGGCCATCAGGCGAACAAGCAAGAGAGTTGTGTCAGTGTTGACCAGTTGAACGTCAAACGCTCACGAACACGTTATAATTTATTCACTGAATCACTCGAAGTACCAGACCCTTCGCGGGGAAGTGTCGTCACCGAACGAGCCAAGCCGTTAGTTAGAATATTGAACGTCTATGCTGAACACTGTCAAGAAACGGTTATATCGATGTGTAACGTTCGTGGATGTCGTATGTGGCATGCGCTGACACTCCAGGAATCAACGAAAATCATGCAGCTCAATAATCCTTGCTGGTCGTCCATATCCTGAATAGCATTCCATGGTACGTTCCTCGGTCAAATACACGGCCGAGGAGCAGAAGAAATTATAGTTAAGCAGCTGCTTATGAGGAAAGGTGCGTTTTTTTGCTCCTAACCAGCTGTGTAACGGTGCTGAAGTTGAGAAGCAATCATGGACATCACCGATCATATTACGCGTTGGGATGAATTGTCACCGGATTAGCTTTCAGTTTCGTGGAAGGATGACTTCGACGCTATGTAAAGGGATGACCTCTCGTGGCATCGAGATAATGGGAAGAACCGAAACGTTTACATACTGCAATTAATAACGATATACAGTGAGACGATGTGGAGACGAATGTCTTGGGTAAGCTCACTTTCGGGAAACGTTCGGGCCCTTGGCGTTGTCGTCCCATGGGGTTGGAAGGATTAGACACATGTGTCTAGTAATCAATTACTGGGTGGAGTCAGGCAACCGTGAAGGACTCGCGGACAGGGTAGACGCTGTTAAATCGACGGCGCTGAAGCCTGAAACACATGATTTAAAGTTTTGCGAGCGCCGTTAGCGAAAGTTCAATCTGATAAAGATCAAAACACGCGTTCTCACATAGCTAGGGAGGGCCTCTCAAGGGACAAACGATTGGCAAACGCCGTCCCGACTAAGATGGTGATAATGCTCCAACCATCCGATTGTTAGGATCTAGAGAGCAGTAGAAAGAATAAAAATCCGCATTAATAGCGCACCTAGTCCTAAACCACATGTCTCCCCGTGCTTGATTTTATGTTAACTGTGACTACATGGTGGGGCGCGTTAACTACAATTTTCCTCTCAACTATTAGTATGACTAATCACCCCTTGATCAGCTGATCTATAAGTTATCCCGCGGTCCCCGCCGCCACCGCAACGTTGAACGCGTTGTACAACCCAAGCACGATAAAGCTCTTGACTACAGACATTCTAGCCCACCCGTATCAACTCACAGAGCCAATGCGATGCCTGACGAACAAAACACCACATGCACGACTATCACCCAATTTGATAACGCCCAACAGCCGCCCATATTCCGAATCTGAATCAGGACACAATGGTTGTGCTATGTATACAATCTGTTCGGAGCACCATCAGATAAGTCTTGACTCTTGGCAGTATATCGTGATTTCATTTCTGTTAAAGACCCAGTGTATTAGGTAGGAGTGCGATGCCAGGTGCTTAGATGAAGTCACGCGTCGGTGTTCGCGCCAGGTGCCCAAACCTAACGCAGATCAAGCAGTGCCTGCTGGGCACAAAAGTTTTACTCAAGGATGCTAGATTTGCACTTCCAACCCCATTTCCGTCCATCAGGCTTCGCGGCGGGCACAGTACGCCATCTTGTTGGGGCAAGGGCAGTGTGCTCATAAACCTTGTATGTCACGGAGGGAACCTAGTCTCCAAGCTGGGCTGACCACACGAAGAAGACCGAGTTTTCTTCTTTATTACCTGTCTACAGTTTCTACTGATTCTCGCCTTAGGTCCACTGAACCCAAAGCAATCGGACAGTTTGGTCAACGACAAGGTTTAAGAAGTCGTTCGAGTTGCTGGTCTCATCACCTGTGCGCAGCCTCGTTTGATGACGTACCGAGGGACCACCCAATTCGCGGCAAGGACGGCGATGGCTTCCACGCGCTCCTTCTGTTTGTGAGCTGCCAGTCGCTATTTTCGGACTGACACTTGGTGTGGAGGCCGACTCCGAGGGAAGTGTAATGAGCTCGTCAGAGATAGTGGCTGTCGCGAGGTCGGAACCCTCAGTTGTAGATCCGAAACGCGTAAAAATCTGAGTTCTCCGCGAGGCACTATTTGGCAAACTAGGTTCTGCGCCGTCTGCAACGGTTCAGGCCCATCAGTGCCCACTCTTTCTTAAAACTCAGCAATCCGTTCACTTCTCGGATAGAAGCCATACAGAAGGAAATTTTCGGTCGAGGACTACGTTACTTTGGTGTCCTTATCCCCGAGTGGAGTAATCGACAAGGTATCCTGGTATCGGTGGCTCGCTATGTTCATGATGTGATTGGTAGTTCCGCGGTGAAAGCTCTAGGCGACAGTTGTGCCTCTAGATGACGGTGATTTTGTGATTACATAGCACTTACACTTGAGACGTCCCGTGATTATCGCAGTGCCAATAAGCGAGAGTTCCAGTGTGGTGGGCGCAGTGACCAGGCCTTGTTAATTTCCTGGATAAACGGCTTACACAAATTGCTTACCCCGAAAAATAGGTCCGCGGGATGTTCGATTGGGACGATTCATGGACCACGCGATAGATCCCGGGTGTTGTGTGGCACCGCCCGAGACCGACGTCCTCGTGTCTCCGAATACTAGTCTCAAAGGGTTCTAGCAGATTGCTTGCAACGTCAGAACGTGCCGGCTGACACAACGTGCAAGCCGGATTGAGCGTGCACGATGTACGCATCGATGGGGAAGAGCTGAATGAATACATTGTAATCACGTAGTGCCGAGTCCATCTAGTCGACATATGGATGTGAAAGAGCAGAGCAGAAGACCATTTAAATGTTAATCATTTCGACTGTGGGGGCCGAAATGAAAAGAGTCGAGCAACATTCGGTACTCTTCGAAAACGACTGCCTTGATTGGCCAAACTTGGTAGGCACGGTCGTGCAGAGCTGGGTATCTCCGTCAAGCTGCTGGACGTGCAGAAAAATTCGCATCTCTACCGAGTTGCGGAACATGATAGGTCGCAATAGCTGTGCTCTTTGACTTCATGTCTTGGCCAAGCGTTGTCAAAAGCACCGTCGAGCCTATCACACCGCATGGACCTGTCAGGGTGATTGTAGTTAATTGCATTGCATATTATAACTGACCATTCATGTGGGCGGGAATGGAAAGATCAGCAACAAGTTTACGCTTGAGAGTGCAGTCCTGAGTGATTACTTCATGGAATGATGGCATGTCACCTTGAACGGACCTTTTTTATAAATTTGCGGGTTCCAGCCGACACCTCAAAAATGTCATTTGGGATCGGGAATGGGCGCTCGCTTGTTAGAATTTTATTGTGCTGCTTAATTAAAGCTGCTGTATTCTGATTTTCTAGATCGATAAGCATTCTCTTCCTGTTTAGACGTACTACTGAGTGCTGGCATTGGAGAAGGCCATGTCAGTGACCAGCGAGCCTGAGGAGCTGAAACGAGTGCATTCACCGTGAAGGGCGAGACGGCGATCACGAGATGCAATTTCATTGGTTGCAGGGGACTAGGTGATAATCGTGGACCATCAATGTGTTAACGTATGTTTTCCGCTAAAATCAGCACACGCTCATGCGGACGGTCCCGACCGAACGGCGTCTAAGCTTGGAAGCGGTTGCATTACGTAGATTTATGGGTGCAGGCTTGCAGCTTTCATTGGTGGAGAGGTGCATATTGAACCCCGCAATTGCTGTGGGGACAGATTGCAATGCAACTTGAGCTTAAAAACTTTCGAGGTGCAAATAACTTGTTATGATGGAGTGACACAAAAGTCACCGCTGTTTGTGAGGCCGGAACTACTATCACTAGTCAGGGCAGGTCAGGGCGGGGTGTTGATTTGCCCACCGCGTGTCTATTAGAAGTCTAAGAAGGTGGAAGACTGTAGAAGAAACAGACTTGAAAAAAAGGTACACGGCGACCTGAACTTCAGCTGCTAGTACTTTCTTTCTGCTGCGTCCTTGTACTAGGAGCTATAGAGCCGTGTGACGTTTGACGTTGTCTTCATCAATTAACTTATCGCACCCGACAAGGCGCTTGTTTGAGGTCTGTAACTAGAATGATGTCCTCGGTAAAAACGAAATTCTGCCTTAGCTCTTTTTTTCATGGCAGGTTCTGTCGACTGTGACATTCCCTCGACGAGGAAAGAAGTCGGGAGGACTGCACTGCGACACGACACGTTGTCTTGCGTCGTGTGGGCTAAAGAACTTCTCTTCCAGGGCTGGTCCAGGGATGATCCCACTGCAGAGTAAATTTGGGGGGTCCCGCTTATGTTAGCGACGGAACCCACGAACGGTAACGAAGACCAGTCGGAAGCTGACATTCCACAAAAGGAAACTCTAGAAGCCAAAATAATATTGGTGTAAACAGCATCGGAAGGCCAATCTTAGCTAACTCTCATTTTTTTGGAACGAAACTTTATGTGATTTTCCTAACGAAAAGTTTGCCCTGCGAGTTGCCGCACCTGTAATAAAATGGACCGACCCCCTTCTCCTTTTTTTCATTTTCGTCCCCAGTCATGATGGCTGCCAGCATGTCAGAAGATGATATTGCTTACACTGCCCTCCTCCGCCAGCTACTATCTGACAACTCTTCCACACGCAACGCTCGTGTTCACTCTTGGATAGAGCACCAATATGACTTTGCTCTCTCAGAGTCCGACACCCGAGTCAACGAAGATGACAGTGTCGGCTGTTCCCGTGCTCCTTCTCCTTCGCCGTCCTCCTCATTGGGAGCCCACCGTACCTTCGGCTCTGACAGACCCGACTCTCCGCTCCTCCCGCGCCCATCGGTAGAATTCTCTTCAACACCAGAGTCTTGTCCATCTTATGATGCTCTATTTTTCCCTGTCTCGCCGTCTCCTCAGACTTTTGCTGAGGACGAGGTGAGGGAAGAGCGCGAACGGGAGCGTGCACTTCGTTTCCTCGTGCAGGAAATGTCCCACTGGAAAATGCAATCCAGTCCTACCACTCCGCGCAAGAACATGGACAAGGTATTACCTTTTCTGATCCGCTATTTATCGAGTTAAAATTCGATCACTTAGCCTTTACCATCTCCTCCGCCACCCTCGCCGGCGACGTCCACAACGCAGTCCACTTCGTCGCGTGTCATGCGCTCACGTTCCTCATCGATGCGCATTTCCCGGCTGCCCTCCTTCACAAGCACATTGTCATCTGATCAGAGCCAGCCACAAGATATATTTACACCGCCATTGCCTGTCTCCGTGATCGTGCACGGGGATACTCAACACGAACTTATTTCAGACTTCAAGCGCTCCGACCCAATTTTCCTCCGGCGCATGGAATCATTGAATATGAAAGTTCAGGATGAACACGAGTTTTCTATGCTGTCACCCATTCATGATGATCGTGACTCAGCATACCCGTCTCCTACGCTCTCCAACTTTTCGTACGCTGCATCTCGCGAAACAGCGCTTACGAGTCCCTGCACTAGTTTCCCTGCGTCACCTGCGAGCGCGAACTTCGCTCCTTGCTTACCGGAAAATATCGCATTGCCGGCATCCCCTGATGTTGAACGCTTCCCGGAGTCGCCTCATTCCGAGGATCGCGGTAATGATTCATCTCTGGCATCCCCATCCGACACGGGACTTCCCGTATCACCATCGACAACTGCATTTTCAGTGTCGCCTTCGTTGACTGCATTCCCCGTATCGTCGAGCACCACTGTATTTCCCGCTTCTGCGCCTGAAACTGCGCCTTCTCTGACAGTGTGTCCCGCCTCCCCTTTGGACCTTCAGGATTTTGCAAATGATAGTACCGCACAATCCCAGCGGTTACGCTCCCCGACGAATAGTTCGGGAGACCTGCAAAGCAGATGGTCAGTTGCAACGACGGCCTCACTAACTCCTTCGCCTTCCGAACCGACGCCGACGCCCTCAGGGACATTCCTGAGGTCCAGGACTCCTTCGAAGGGCAAGAAGGACAAGGAGTCATTGAAAGAGGTGAAAACCCCGCGCAAGCGCACCCGTCTCATTAGTTTCATCTCGAAACTCTCCCCGGGTCGCTCAGAGAGCAACGTCACAGTCTCGACCGACTATGACGATGACTCGGATACAGACGAGAGAGTCGTCAAACCCGCAAAGACGCTTGGAAAGAAATCATCTATGGCCAGTCTGCGGGCATCGTTCTCTTTATCTCGTGCCTCGTTTGCATCTCAGCGTCCACCAGTGTCGTCGTTGGCGGAGGTGCCTCCGCTCCCGGTGTCGCCCACTCGTACGTCATTCGGCGCATCACGTATGTCTCTCGCAGCCGATGGCGCGATGGGCAACGTGGAGGCGGTACCACCGGTACCGACCATCTCGTTATCGAGAATTCCTTCCCGCGCCACCGCGCTCGAAGACACGCTGCCACCTATTCCCCAATCGGCTTCAACTATCACATCGTTCCGGAGTGCGTCTCTAGTTTCTCTGCAGGCTTATACCCCTCCTTCGGCTTCAGCATCGCAGCTTTCCCTACTTCCGTCGCCCAACGCAAGCCATAGTGCCTCACGGCTCTCTCTACTATTGGCATCATCTTCTAGGAATTCGGTTGTATCATCTGCCGCATTGGACGCGCCCATCTCTATCCATCCCATACCGAGCTCCACGCCCAGTAGAGCCAAGTCGATCTTCAAGCTATCTTCGCGACCCAAAACGCCCAAGGTTCGGGCCGTGGCAACTCCTTCAAAACTTCCTCTTCCTCGGTCGGTATCCGCCTCTTCTTCCAGCATACCATATGGGGCAAACCCAACTGCGTCGAAGATCCCACCACCACCAACAAAGTTCACTCCCCCATCAAAATTAGCATCAATGCTTGCTTCGCAGTCTGCATCATCGCGACTTCCTCATCCGACAACTTTTAATGCGCCACCGACAGCCGTACTTCCAGCTCCACCGTCGAAGATCGCTCCACCGCCACAAATTATTATGCCTACTCCTCGGACACCATATTTGTCGCAAGTGAGCCCTTCGGCTATGGAGCCGAAGTCACCTATGTCGATTGACGAACCAACTGCACTGGTTTCGAGGCTTCCATTGCCCTCGGCAATGAAGGCGTCGCGCACTAGCACCGTAAGGGGCTTTTGGCGCAGGGCACAATAGGTGCCATTAGGTATGCGAGCTTAGCTCAGTCGTCTTCCAGGACCTGACATGATTTTTATAGTAAAACACAGGGACCAGGTCGCTTCTTTCTGCTCGACATTCCAACGCGCATTTCCGTCAATCTCATACTACTATCTATTGGCTATTCTCAGTCTACCACACTCATTATTGAATTGTACACCTCGGTCATTACTTCCACTATCACGCTCGCTGCTTTCCTTGCTTTGCATCGCAATGTTCATATTGTTCCTCTGGATTTCCGCTGGATCTCATCGTCTACGTCATCCATCTGCACTATCTGTTGTGGAATTATACATGTATTTGCTCCTTACATTTCCTGTCGCGTCCAACGCATGTCTTCGAGCCACTCTCGTCTCGCTGGTCCCCTGCGCCCTAATACCCTCGTGCTCCAGCAGCATCTTGTTTATACGTCATTATTCCCGTGATTCCCATTCTTGTTGATACTTGAAACCCGCTCAACCCCAACACCACAATCGTTTTCCGTGCATAGATAGCAATTGTACTCGAGTCATACCGGCGCATCTTTCATATACGTACATTTACATTTACTTGCATATCACTTACTCATCGCTGCATCTGTAGACCGGGGATGGAAGGAAGAAGATGAAATATAACCAAAGTTTGCGTTCATTTGGGATGTATTAATGAGGATATTCAGCCACAAAGCATGCATATGGGCGGGGAAAACCCATTATACTTGAAGGGCGGGAAAATTCATTGCTTGAAGGTGCTCCTGCGGCCTTCCGTGCGCGCGCCCATGGAAAAGACCGCTACAACTCCGGACAATAAGGTATTTGATCATGATGGCTGAAATTTGAAGCTGATAACTGATTTCATGAATTCCTGCTCCATTATCATGATGAACCATAACTAGGTTTTCAAATTCATCATGGCTTCATCGTCCCGAACACTTGTATTCGCTGTGAGTCGGCGGAAATGCGATGCTAGCTCTGCTGCGCCTCTCGTCCGTGCTCAAGTCTGCTATCAGGCACGCGAACTCGAACTGCCATTTCACACGGCGTCAGCGCTCGGTACAACTTGGTCGCGCGCATGACTGATCGTCGCCCCCCTCCTCAGTTTTTTTCGCAGTACTGTCAATGCTTTGAAGTTTGGACTGACTTTGACAGAACCTGGCAAATTTAATAAATGGTGAGTGCCATGTAAAATGGGCCTATATATGTATATAATATATCCAGACGTGGGGTCGTGGAATGGCGGCTTGAATTAAGCGCCTATTATACGTGTGGACCTTCATGATCATTATCAGCGATTCTTGCCATCTCATCTGCATTTCCTTCCACGATCAATTCCATAACTCTCCTGATCTCAGCGTCAATGTCGGACCAGGGTATCCTATTGCGACTTGCTTACGGCGGCAGCTGCAGGGCGCACAGTCCGTCATCTCGGCTAAGCGCTGGAACACCCTGGTTCTGGCGCTTGCAATGCCCGTGGATGCTGCGTTCGAGTCGCTGACCATAGAGCAACGCAGTACTGATTATAGAGGCCAGCTCCACTTCCGAAGATTCTGCCTAAGGAATCCTTGTCCGGTGAGACCATAGTTCGGGAGGCCTCTCCTTATCGCCCACTACTGGGCACATTGAACGATTTACTCACACGCACGGATTCATACCTGCTTCTGGTTTCTCGTACCGATGCTAGCGCACCTCTACTGCCAATCCTGGCTGGCTCAGATTGAACCAATGAAGAAAGTCCTACACTCGATGTTATCATATATTGATAACGTTCAGCCACACGGTACCTCAATCATGTAGGTCCATAATCATTAGGTCATTTTGCTTATCCGTTGCCCGAGGACAAAAGGTCGATGCACAACTTCAAATCTACATGTTGGAATTCCCTTTGCAGAACCTATTTCCGCGCTACTTGAGAACCTTATGTCTGTGCGATCTTACAGCGCCTTTCTCAGTTCCGGCAGGATTGCCTAGCCCAGTATCTGGCATGGCGCCGGTCCCTCTCTTGGCTTACGGCTCGAACAACATTAATCGACTCCAAATGGTAACGTCCTCCCATGAAATGGCTTCCAGGAGCCTTATGTGCGCCCCGGGATCACCTTGTATAGCTTTTTTTTCGTCATGGTACATTTCGCAATGACGTCCTGCGGATTCTTCACACCGATGGAACTATGTGGAACAGAAGAGTGTACCATTACTTGTTCATCCTACATCGTGCCTACCTCCCCTCATTTCCGCTCAGGCTGTGAGCGAAGGCCCTTACTTTTCCATCGAACCTTCCGGTCAGAAATCCCCGTATTTCGAATTGAAGATCATGCCGAGTAATTCAAAAGTCTGCAAAAGGTCGAAACACGGTAATAATAATAACTGCAAACTTAGCTTGGCAATGGCGATATGAGCTTGCTCGATCTTACGGTCACATCACGATAATCAGGACATGTCGAGCCCTGGCTTCCTTGTTCTTTCTGTCGGTGCTGATATCTGTCTTTCCGCGAGTGATGTTGATCGACTTCCTCATCTCCGCACGTACGATCTTACCGCACTAACGACGGAGGTCAAGCCTAGGCTCTTCGGTGCCATCGAGTGCTTGCTTCTGCTGATTGAAAACTAACTCAAGCAGCATGGATCAGTTGGTCACATTCGTCGCACATTGTATGCTTCGATCAAAATAATATTTTTGGCTGAAAATATCGCCTATACCAAAATGAACACTAGCGCTTCAAGGACTTTCACTAGTAGGTTCTCGTGACTCTTAAAGAGTACAGCCAATCGCTCGCATCTCGGCGACATCTCAGCGTCCTGTCAGATACCTGAATTCAGGGATCAACGTTATCCTGATCGCACTGATCCGCACTGGTGAGGGCGATTGACATCGACGCTAGAACCGACACGACTGTCAAATGTCTAGTAATTATACACCCCTTTGCTCCACTCCCTGATTATTATTCTAAGTATGGTTCGCCATTAACTCCAACGTATTGTCCTCGATTTATTTATTACAAGCGCATATTATATCCACTGAAAAATCTGTCAATGGTGTCAAATCTCCAGCAAGGCAGTTCGTGGATCAGCTCCATGGGAAGCACGAAGGTTCACGACACCACCGGCGACCGAACTGTGCGCATGAGCATAGAAGTACGCTGCGCGGGCAAGGACTGCCTGCTCAACCACACTGAGAACGTCGGTGAGCATTATAGACCATCCAAAGGCCCGGCGATCATATATCGTTAGCAGGTCTGAAATCAACACGGCGCCTTGGTCACGCAGGTATGCGAGATTCTTGGGATCGCGTTCATCAGTGGCGACGTAGAATCTGAAGAATTTAAGTATGATTTTTTATTACTTTTTAGAGTAAGCTAAATGTCTCACCGGTCATGATCTGCGGGAGGATCTAGAAGTAGAGGCGTGCGATCGACTTGAGCAAGAGGAACCTTGTAGGTATAGAGAGGTCCGCGATGTACAAAACGTAGGATATCACGTCCGTCGCGTAGATGACGCTTGATCCGAGCGAGATGAGCTTCGAAACTCGGTTCCATGGTCCATTTGTATGTCGCAACTAAATTACCTGTTGTGAGCGTCGAAGTATTCGAGAAAAATACAGAGACTGACAATCCCCTCGTCGCATGTGAGCTCCCATCCACATTCGTCCACCAACCTTCTCGATCATGCGGTTAGACAGTTGATCCGCCAGCTCAATCACGTTGTCTGTGGGACGAAAGTCATACAGGACTGTTTGCGTGTATCTCTCTCGACTTTCAAAAGTGCTGAACCGGAGGGCACCCTATTCACTGGATGTGATCAAAGCGTCTTGTAGAGAAAGGCAAAAGAAATTACCGGCTGCCGTCCCAAATGAATCTCACCCCGGAGGAGAAGTACATCTTGCTCAATGTCCCCAAAGTCGTCGTACAATCCACGCAGTGAGCTTCGCGGGACTGCTTGTCGGATTGGTACCGCGACATCTTTCGTTGCGTCTGAGCCACAGCTAGGCAAATGGGCTTATTCTCGGAGTCAGCCAAACAAAAATAATGGACTTACGCGCCGCCGTACGTGTAAAGCACTTCCCAGCCATTCTTTTCCAATGTACCTGCAATGCCCCCAACCAATGATGACTCAGTCTCATTCGGATTGTTATTTTCTCCCACAACTACGAGGACAGTGTCCCAGTCGAGAACCGACGCGCCGGATGTCATCGCATCTTGCAACGCTTTTGATAGAGGGGTTTCTTCTGTAATGGCCCAGGACCCGACTTGTCCATGAGTGATGTTCCATCCCCCCCTCTCCCGCATACTTTGTGGCAGCTGATCAACCCGAACAATGCCGGAATCATACTCCCCATTTTTTAGAACATAGAGGGTGGGTTCCACCCCGCTATCAGAGAAGATGTTGACGCCGCGGTGATATAAATCAGTATCCCAGCTTCCGTTGGTGGTTTCAACATCGGCCGAAATGTTGTGCAAGCGGAGATAATCAGATACTGTGATGACTGAATGTGTCTCGCGCAGATGGGTCAAGTTGAACATGAGAGACACGGGTATTTTCCAGGCCATTTGTTTTTCTATGGGGAGCTGGCGCCATTCATCCATGCCGGTTGCGTCTCCCCTATTAACCATGGTAGTATACGCAGCGCATGCGGAGCTGGGAAAATCGTAAAATATGGGGGGCGATACAAGAATAGCACGCACTTTTCGAATTCGCAGGCGCGAGCGTAGACGTAAGAGGGTATAATTGTAGTACGGTTTAGAATACGTCCGTGGAGGACAGCTGTCTCGATAATGTATCGCATCTATCGGGAGTTGGTTATGGCTTGCATAGTTCAGAAAAAAATCTGGGACGGACATTATTCCAGCCTAACCAGAGGCTGTAGTCGCGTGCATAAAACCCTTTGGTTTGAGAAACTATATGGCGGAGAGCATCGAGCTCAGGATCGACCTCTGGAGACCCGCCCTGTTCTGAAGTGATATTAGAGGGAGACTGCGAGTTGTTTAATGTTGTGTGTGGAAATAGAACTGGATATGGATATGAGGTGATTCTCAGCATCCTCAGTGCTAAGCCCGCCAGGATGCTGAACACGACTAGCGCGCCGATGACTGCTGGAGCGGAAGGACGCGGACGACTGTATCGTTTCATTAAAGTGGGGTAAGCTGTAGCTTTCGCGTGAATTAGAAGGAACTGTAGAATAAAATAGGCTGTGGTGAATAGTGTTGAAGTTGCAAGTAATTGGACCGGCACATTAGAGGGATCAAACACAGGGGGTGTTCAAGTTTCGTCACTCACCTCATGATACATTTCCTTTCTGGTCAATGGTATCCTACTTTATACTTGGCTTGAATCCCTCGCGGCGTCCACCACTTGTTACCTTGGCTATGCGCTGAACTGCGCATGAGCATCCTGTTCTACCAAAAATACATTAGTACTAAGTGCCTTGTATAGGTATAACTTTTGCTAGTTTAACAGAGTATACCATATGCATTGCTAGCTGTACAGGCTGAAATTTGAAACATGGTTGGTGGGAGTTGATACTGAGCGGTTGTCGTAGAATGAAGTCGTGCAGGTACCTGTAGAATGCTAAGGTGATAGACGGGTTTCAACGTATCATGATGTAGTATGCAGCTGTCATCAATATCCGCGACTGTCGCATTAACAGGCAACGGGCCTTGCCCCGCAGTCAAAGTTTCATATATTAATGTTGGCCGCCCACAAGAATGTTGTTCACTTGCAACCGATGACTAAGTGGAATGCTCGAACAAGCCTTCAACGTTTCAACAGACTGAGCGCAGCAACACCGAAACTGCCTGGGGCAATACCGCATAAGTAGGTGTTGGGAGTTTAACGATGAATGAACACTAGCCTCAATAACACCAAGTGCATCAAAATGACGGGTGGAGTCTCATCTGGCAGTGACAGAATCATCGCCCGGGTCTAGTGAACGTCCGGAACTATATATTGACGAGAGAGGCGTGGTTGAAGGCGCCGACCTGTGCATGATATGGGTTATAAAAGAGTTGGTCGAGTGGCTTGCATGATCGCCATCTAAATTCCGACCGAAGTTTACTAGCCATTTATGGATGACACATGCTATTTTTGGCGCCGCTTGCCACTGGCTGGCATCTACATGCAAGTTGTACTAGTTCTCCTTCACCAGGAACTGCTCAACTTGAACTTAGGACCCGGCGCTCATAACGCTGGGCCATGTTTACCAAAACAGACAGAAAAGCTCTTTTCAAGTCTCCACCAACTGTTTTCACAGACAAGCTTATCTCCCAAGAGGCGCGTCGATCTAAGGTGAGCAAAGGACATGCTCATCTCTGACCATCTTTGTTTAAGAATACGTCTTACCAGGCTTTGGAAGAACAGAAACGCGTGTGTGTGATAGATATTTACCCATTCTTTTTAAATATTCAACATCGTCTTACAGAGACGAGCACAAAAGTTTGAATCCTCCAGGCAACTCGATGCTTTCGCCGATCTCAATCTTGGGAACTCTGATGATGACGGCGACCTCGAGGATGACCCAGAGATAATACGTGAAGGTGTCTCCGGTTTTGTGCAGATGGTGTCACAACCTGTGGAGACCCCGTCTTTGTCCTCCGATGCGCACAATCACGAGACAGTGCAGGCGGGGAAGCGACGAGGAAAACCCCGACGTAAACGTGTCAAAGCCAAGCCGTCCAAATGGGCCGACAAATGCATGTACGCCGAGCTTCTGGAGATGAATGAAGAAGCCCACTTGTGGGACAATCAATCCGGTGATGTGATCGATGGCCTTCCACGCGATTTAGAGGCAGCTTGGGTAGCGGTGGCACCTGTTCCTACTGGGAAGCGATGCTTGGCTGTTACTCATCAGTCAGCCGGAATAGTCGGCATATGTATGCAATAGCTTCTTGGAAGAACCTTTCAACTAATCATATTCTGATAGCGCCAAATACAACTCTTCGATCTCGTGTACTGGGCAAGATGCTCCTTCCTAGATTTCCATCCTCCCTCCCACCTCTTACAGTGCTCGATTGTATTCTCGATTTCAACTGGAGAGACAACGGCATCATTCATGTCCTGGATGTTCTCAAGTGGAAGGGTCAAGATGTCGGCGATTGTGAGACTCCTTTCAGGTGGGCAAGCATTGCATGTGGATGATCTGCTTACTTATATTCCATACAAAGGTTCTGGTGGAGAGATACTCGCTTGGCAGAACTTCCAAAGCCCCCTTTACCGTCTGGAAAATTTTCATTTACAGCCCCTCATGCGACAGCGGACATTTCATCTCAAAATGCCGAGCCACTTTCAAATATGCCTACTTCGGAGCGTGAGCGATACCGCTTTCCATATCCAACGTCTTTTGTCCCAATACCATACCACACTGACACGACATTGACTTCCCTCTCTTCGCTTGTCATCCCTATGGCACGATCAACACGAGAAATCAGTGTTGATATTCCTGTTCTTGTTTCACCACCAGAATTCATTTCGCATGATATGGCCGTCGATGGCACTCATGATTCAGTGGCTTCACGATCTACTACATCAGTCATTGCGCGCGTGGATTCCGATGGGCTATTGCTGTATGTGTCTCATGCAAGCTACGAGGAGGGAACCAGTCCCTTGAGCTGTTGGATACCCAACAAGGCCATCACAGAGCTCCCGGAACTTCCTAGTGGTTCTACAGGTCACGACAGCCCACTCGATGTGTTCCAACGGTGCGCGATGTGTTACTCCAATATATTTTTGAACGCTGACAGTGTGACAGTCTGGTCCAGCGGCGCACTGTAAGGAATCGTCAACTAGTTGTCGGTTTACAAGACTCTATGGACATATAAACACCTTTTATCACGAATCGTCTTACCGATATCTACTACCCATCATTCATGCGTCCATCATGCATTCACACCTTCGCTTTATTGCGAAAACAGTGTTTTTTTTCACTCAGGTTCATGAACATCACTTTTCCAAGACACAAATAATTGTACTCCAGGGGCGGTTTAGATAGCAAGTCCGACCACATGAATCGTTGGCTGGTCATGTTGATGCGAATTTAATATGTTGACAGAGCACGACTCTCCATATTTACATCTGTTCATGCCACCCAGAACTACTATGTCTGATACTGCAGCTCAAAAGCTGGTGAATATCTGGGTGACAACCATACAAATAAATATCTACCTCCGATGTTTTCCAAGGTTGACAAAAATGCTGATTTGATTGCTGCAGAGTTGTTCGCGTCCTCGAAGATCAGTCTATCTTGGGGGTGTCCTGGGACCTGCTCCAGCGGACAACAATATACACATGGATTGAAAACGAAACAAAGCAAGAAAATTAGCGCGCACCGACGACAAGGTGGACAGTTCGTGTGGGCGGTGCTGGCATTTTGTGGCGGGAATTGTGCATGGTCCCACCGACAGGGGTCCCCCTCCAATGAGATGAAGGTCAATTTATTGTGGGTCACACTTGCCTGAACAGAGTAAACATTTCGGCTTATGCATATCCAACAACTTTCATGCACCCACTCGCATGGCGGTGACTTTACGACCTTGTTGAAATGTAGTAAGTCGTGCGTGTCAACAGACAGGTATAAAATCCAGTGCCCTTGGACTGCATCGGCCATAGTCTGACCGTCCGGCGGGTGTGTTTATTTGAAAAAGGTACTTCAAATTCATTATTGTGATAATCTTGCAGCACTGGTGGTAACTTGTCAATCTCTCTATCGCGACGTTGTTGGTGGTGGGTATCAGATATTGATAAAATTTATCCCAAAACTACAAAAATCCTAGATGAACATTAGAATTAAGAAGATCGATCTTCCTCCGCATGGTTCTTGCTGTCAACAGCAAGTCTATCCAAAGCTTTCATCACCTCTTTCTGCCAGTCGGCTGTAATACACAGATAGGTGCCCCAGGCAGAGCAATAAACGAGGGCAGCTGTGATCCCCACCCATAGTCCCACAAGTCCTATGTTCGTCTTAAAAGCCAACCAAACACCAAAAGGAATGCCAATGCAGTAGTAAGCACTGCAAAAGAGATGTCATGGCGAGATCATGGCTGGTGCGTGTAAACCTTACCTGATATTGAGAAGTGCGCCTATAAGCTACGAGGAAACTAAATCAAAGAGTGCAACGAAACGACCTAGCACTTACTTGTTTGCCCTGCGCGCGCAAAACACCACCAGTAACGGCGGCGATCCCATCGAAGACCTGATACGTGGCAACAAGTGGAAGAATTGAAGCCACCAGTGCTACCACCTCTGAGACCGAATGAGCATCGGAGCGCACATCACAATGAAATCCTACTGGGGTCATCATTGACCATATACGCCCACGATTGCCTGAACGATACAAACATGGTGCTAAATAAAAAGTTTGTCTGTATGTCAGCACCGTTTGACCTGAAACTGGCACGCATGTACCTCCATATTACCGAAATCCCAACTGCAAGAGAAATTGCGGCGTATGCAGAGACACCAGCGCGCCTCGCCTGCTTCTCGCCCAGAAGATTCCCAATCCTACTGGACATCAGCCGAGACATCAGTTGGATGTGATACAACATACCGCACAGACGTAGCCAAGGAGAGGGCGAAGGGAGCTTGAAATGTACAGGAGCTTGAGATAAGAAGAATGGATTGGGCAGCTAGGGCGGTGGGCCCGAGGCTATGAATGAATGTTAGTAAGTTTGACTCCTTAACGCGTGGCTACATACAAACTAGCGGCCACTGTCAAAACGCATATCAGCACCTAAATTGTTAAGTTGCACACCAATATACGCACAATTATTAAGCTCCCACGACCACCATTCAGATGCAGTCTGCCCAACGCCAGCGAGTCCCAGCTTGACAAGACAGCCCAAGCTAGTAAAGCTCCGTACTGATATGGGACACCAGGCAGTCCTCTCGATATAAAAAATGCCATATATTATCGATGAAATTGAAATCAGATTGAAAGATATGGAAGTCGCGATTGGAGCTCCAATAAAACCAATCCTGATGGGTTCAGGACCCCACACTAGAAGGCTGTCTGAGCTTCCCATTAAAACGCAAAACACACACAAGACTATTACCAAGAACGTAATTCAAGAGTGCGTTGATCGGCGCCACGACCAGGATGATCTTAGTCGGCACAGCGAAGTGTCCTCAAGAAAAAAACGAAATCAGTATGTAAACTTTCTAGTGATGTACCATTCATTACCTTGCGATTGAAAGTAGCGGCTGTGATCCTCAGAGAGTCAGTATCAAGTATGCCGATAGTATACATACTGTCGTACCGCGAAATGCAATTGAAAGAATATGCTGGAAGCCCAAAAGACGACCATTTTAAGTAGACAGCAGCTAGGCGCGAAACCTCGGGATCCTGCCTGAGCAGGAGTAAAATAGATTCAACGTTGAACCAAACCATAAAGACAGGCTGAAATTATATCAATAAGATATTGATGGGAAAAGTGATGCACATACGACAAGGGTTGCGGCTGTCACAACGACTGCGGGAAGGATTAGAAGTAGAGGCATGCATATAAGAATATTATTTACGCATGCGTTGGCTCCATAAGCCGACTAATTGTGGATGACTAGATGTCCATGCAGCAGGGAGGAGTGTGTCAAGAGCAGATACCAGACCTTGGACGATTGCGTAGCCCGATACGCTCGCGGTCATGAAAGCTAATGTTGCAGCAGCAAGTGCTGGCGTGGAGATGTGCCCAATAGCCACTATGGAAGCGATATTGAAACTATACTCAAACAGGTGAGTTCTGCGATGTCCGATGATTAGTGAAAGTTACATTGGAGGCTGCGATCTGTACAAACGTATAAATGGGAAGGGTATATTTCGTGAGGACACCAAGTTCCTCCTGGAACATCACCCAGGTACTAAGACCGTCCACTCCATTCAAACAGTGCGGTACACCCTCTTCAGAGTCTATGCGAGGAATCGGAGTTGACAGTAGAGGAGTATTCTCGGTTGGCAAATTGGCCATTATGACTGGTGCTTGGGATGCGAAGGAGATGCTGGACTGTGGAGCTACCCCGTTTGCAATTTGTGTTGGATCATTCTCGGCCCCGTTCAGGAGCCGTTTCTGCGTTTGCTCCTCGAAGTCATGCCCCATAGATTCCGCAAGCTGAGCAAGCAACGCGTGGTCACAGGGAAGAGAACCTGGGTGCGCGGACATGGGGAAACTCTTAGCGTCAGCCCAAACCGCTCCCGTAGGCTCCCGCTCTATTTAAAATGCCCTATCAAGCAAATTGTAATGCACTTAGTCGGTGCGCTAAGGCTGAAAGCTTAAGCGCTCACAGCACTTATTCGCGTTCCACCTTGTCATCGAACTTACTCGGCCTAGCGCTTGGGCATTGATTCATAGTCCATTTCTTCTGCGTCGTGCGACGCATGTTGTATGGGAGCAGCGTTGGGTTTGGTAGTGCTAGTAAGTGGTGAGCATACGGTACTGCACTACTTAGTTGTTGAAGAATAGGACAAATATTAAATATTATCACATACATATGTCGGAGTTGAAATGAAAACAAGTTGTAAAAATAATTAAGAGAAATAATTGTCTTTCTCGAATGACGGAGGGCTTGCATCCTCCGCTGCAGCGCACTGCGCACCCTCATGAACCCAAGGAAGACGATCTTGAAAAACTCAAGAAATGGCAAGAAGCTCGCCTCGAACGAAAACTTCGTGGAGAGTATGAGTCTGCTGTTTTCCACCTTGCAGAGCTTGTGAGTGGCGCTTTCGTCCGCATCCGCATCACCTCCGAACGGATCTATGACAGGTCAACCAAAATCTTGACACATCACTATCAGTCACTTCAGTCCGTGTAGATGGTGCCAACAATACCAGGAAGTCCTTCTTAGGCTGGTTAATCCAGCCATGGCTTGCGCGGCATACAGACAACCGGGCGAGCAAGTCGAACAACTTGCAAGGAGCGTTGTACACCGCAAGGGGCATAAGCCACATTCTACAAGAGACGGACCTGTTTCACTCTGTCGACGCAAAAATCCAGAGGAGTCGAGATCACCTTGCCAGGGAAGGGGACGTCGATATTGTTGTCACCACACGTGAAAAAGGCAGGTTCTACTTGAAAACTGCCACCGAATTCGGCAATAATGAGGGTAGCGTTGTAAGCATTGTGTTTTTACTAGCAACGATATGACACCTTCATGTTTCCCCACTATCGCAGAGTGTCACGGGCAGAGTGCGCAACATATTTGGTGGAGCTGAGTTCCTGGAAGGACATTACTCTGCAGGAACAAAAACGCGTCGCTCTTTCCACGGACTTCTTTCTCTTCCTCTTTCTCCATCTTTGCGCACAATGGGGCAACTTTCGTTGTTCAGCCAGGAGCGAGATCTCTCATCTTTTGCAAGTTGTTCGGAGATTTCACACGGCTTAAAGGTTGCAATAAATGTAAGTCTTATTATTTTCTCATGTAAAATATCAATCATACTGAAGCTGTCCTCCTAAAGAGCAACTGGGGAGCTCACGGTGTTCATGAAGTTGCATACCAGGCCGTTCTAAGACACATCAACAATTTAGCACCAAGTGCGTCAGTCAGGTCAGGATGAATACGTTATATCATGGGGTCTGTATTTTAGGGATTATGCAGTATTCGCGAACAAGCTGGTCAAAACATCAAGTCATCGATCTCTCATTCATGGACAAAAGATACCAGGGACGACAAGCTCGCAGCGTCGCGTGGCTATTATGCCAAGCTTTTTCAAGAACTAGCTGGACTGTCAGGAGACGTGTCATTTTACAAGGCCGAGGTTGAAAGCCAAATTTCCCGGCGCCTCGTTCCAGGAATGGTGAGACTCGTGCTATTGTTGGATTGGTATGACATAACTTCGTGTTGAACATGTAGAGCCTCTCATTAGTTGCACGGTCTGGCTTCTTAAAGGCTCTTACCGGCCCTAGCCATTTTACTGATAGGTTCCAGCTTGGTGGACCTCTCAGTGTAAGATCATTCAGGGCAAACAGTATGGGTCCTCGAGATGGAGGTATTTCTCAATTTTCACGTGGAAATGACCTTCTTTAATCTCACCGCGCTAGTCGATTCACTCGGCGGTGACATTTACTGGTCGACAGGTGTCTCTTTGGTGTCCGATATTCCGCGGAAACCGCATTGGCCCATCAAGTCACATATCTTTGTGAATGCTGGGGGGTTGGATGCAATGAACGGAAGTGCGTAATACCTGATCCTTGCATCTCAAGAAAAAGATACTGACTGTACTTTTGTTCTTCGCCTGTGATAGCGAAAGCACTGAGCGATAATGTAATAGGGTGCCTAAGCAAACCCTCGATATCTGCTGGAGTTGGCCTCATATACCGCTTCGATCCTGTGAGAGTAGAGGTGAACTTTGGGGTGCCGCTTGTTGCAAGTAAGAGCGATGGTGTGCGAAGGGGCTTCCAAGTTGGTATTGGCATGGAATTTCTGTAAATTCTTCATGTTCGGGAGTCCATGTCAGAATTAAATGTTTGGTACATAGCTGGGTCACGGACCTCGTTTGAACTTTGAGAACTCCAAGTCTGACTGACGTTTGACGATTTTCATTGGCTATTAGTAATTACCTAATCTTTCACTTCTCGAGTGCTTTTAAGTCATTACTTGCATCCGCAATCAACCAAGGTATAATACATAGGTGTCTCGTGCGTTCAATTGTGTTTCACATATGCTCTACTGACCTGTCTGGTGTAGTTGCAATGCCTCTACCATATGACCTATGCGCTCGCGTCCAGAACGCTTTTCGGGCACGACACAACAAAATAGCAGTGGACCACACAACGCAAAATCTCGGGATCCTCAGCATACTCCTACGGACCGGCTTCATCTCCAACGTCACGCGCGGAACCATCGAGTCACCCTCTCCTACTGACTTCCTCCGCGTTGGCGAAGCCCAGCGTCGTATATGGGCCGAGCTTAAATACCGCGACGACCGGCCTGTCCTTTCAGATATGGAGCTCATTAGTAGACCCAGTAGACGTATTTTCATGGACATCGGGGAGTTGCGACGGATTTGCTCCGGGCGTCGGGCGCAGACGATTAAACCACTGGGTATGGGTGAAATTGCAGTGGTGCGGACAAAAAGCAAGGAGCATGAATGGCTAGAGGCACGCGAGGCTTTGCAGCTAAATCTGGATGGGGAAGTGATATGTCGGGCTCGTTGATCACGTTGAGGATCTTTAATTGGTGCGCAAAAGGTCACCATTTGTTATGCCATGGAAGCTAAATTCTATGTAGTTTCGTCCTACATATGATAGAGATTTGTCCACCACTTGACAAACATCTGAGGCGTGTGCATGGTTAGCACCTTTGTAATGTCAGGGAGGTGATGACTTAATAGCTTTGGTGATTACATCCTCGATGACTATAGTCACGGATTCACAAGTCTCGAGCCTATGATCACAAGGATTTGAATAATGTCTTCGTGCAGCGGCTGTGCAGCATGTAGCTTCTCTATCATGGAGGCTACACTCCAGCAAGCTCCGGCGCCTTGTCTACAGCTTGCCGCCTTTCGGATTTTCTTTCTGCCACAACTCCGGTGAGCTCTAATAGTTTAGATCCGATACTTGTGTGCATCTGCACACAATGAATGCAGGTCTCCGGCAGGGAAGCCGGCCATGAGTAGAGAGCACTTGAAGGCGCTGTGGCATTGCTCTCTCAAGCTTACGCATTTAAGAATTTCACCGTCGTGGCTCTCGTTAGGTTTTTCACCAGAGAACCTGATAAGGGGATGAATCATCTACACGGTCACCATGACATTCTTTGCCAACGGCAAGCGAGAGGGTCGTCGTCCTTTCCAACAGGCCGCACTTGCTGTGCGCATGTGGGTTACTGCACTTTCGTAGGCACGGATGCTCACGCGGACGCCTTTCTACTACTTTTGTTACTAACCGTCTCATCTAGTCTCACCTCGATGCAGCGCTTTGCGGCTCCCATGACTTTGGGATCCGAGGTTCATTTCACTGTGTCGCGTTCACTCTTACTGATGTCGGAACTGCAGCTCACCTCGCCTCACTTTTTTTTTGCTTCAGAGTTTGGTCCTTCGGGATCATAGACCCTATGTCGGACATTTTCTCGTCATCAGCTATCTATCGTATTTTCTGGGGGTTCTGGTGCTTTCGGTCGGCTCACTTTTGCACATGTCAGGGTTGTCCCTTCGGAAAAACTGTCTGTTTGCGATCAAGAACACCTGAAACGAGTTCTCTGACTACTTACGGCTCAGGAAGTGATCACAAGGTTAAAAATTATTTACAGACAATTTCACCTTGAATAAGTAACAAATATTCAGATGGCAAAATTACATTTTGTAACAAATGATTAACGTCGAATAAACTGTGATTGTCGTCTTCGCACAACACTTACAAGTACTTTTCTCAAACATCGATAACCCCGAACACATGTGCCGTTGAACTCGTTTCCATAGAAGAAAGACAGCAAGTTTCATTGGGAGGCAGGTATCATGATACTTATGCTGATGCGTTCACAAAACAAGGAGCGTATAGTGACGAGCCAAATACTCTTCGAAATAAGGTAGTGTCCCACAAAAAACCCAGAGAACATGCAAGCTCAGCCCCTACATTAATATCCGTGTTTAAATGCCAACGTTGATGGGAGTGCAGCCAATGCTGACGGCACCGTTCTAGAGAGGGCGCGTCAGTTAAATCCTAAACTCATGGATTTAATAGTACTCACGTATTTTTCATTCTCGCAGCACACGGGCTCCTGGTTTGCTGTACAGCCGGTGGAGGTACCGACAACGTTGATGCCAGAGCACGAGAGACCCACGAATGCGTCCACTACTGCGGCGACGTCAACCAAGCCGAGCTCAGTCAGGTTAGGCTCCGTTTGGGAGTACTACAGAATTTTTAATTAGGACAACATTTGCATGTTTCTCATTGGAACGAGCTTACCATGGAGTCCTTGTTGCAGCACTCGATGGTACCGGTGTCGCACTGACTTTGAGCAGCAGCGAAGAGAGCAAACGGAAGGAGGGCGAAGATGCTGAAGATCATTTTTGGTAAGAGAAACTGAATGAGCAAATGTAGGAGTGAGTGGGCAGTTGGGAGCCCTTTGAAATTTCTGCCTTGCTTTTATGTGTTCTCCGTCATGGTTTACGGAATCCTACCAGAATTTCAGAGGTGAGATTTTCCATTGTCGCCTTCGAGATTTGATCGATCGATTTGCGCTAGTGAACACGACATGCAACGATATCCTTCCGTACGGAGTTGCATCTTTGCTTCAAGTGCCATTCAATCTCCTCATAAACTGGCCAGGAGTTCTGTCAAAGACTCTTCTGGATTCTGATGGGCCGGCGAGTGCGGGTTACGTCGCTGCCATTCTGTATTTCGTACTGGTCTTCAATGATGGAATAGTTGTTCCGCATGAGTCCTGATTGGGCACTCGTTCTCGTTAGCGTCAAAAAAATTTCAGGTCGGCGCAGCCCAGGGCTGCGTGCTCGGGTAAAATTCTTGTCATTGATCTCAACTTCCGCTCAGCCATGCGATTGCACAATGGTGACATAGATATAACACTCTGTGAATGATCACTTTCTCGGTGTGTACGCCTCGACTGAAGGGCCTACCAATAGGACATGACGGTTGGGATTGTCAATTGCTGCATTATTAAGGCCGTGTGTATAAATGATTGACGAGCTTAAGCGGGTGATAATTCCGCGTTAGGCGTAGATTCCTTAAGTTCTTGCAGTCTTTACACAACGCAAATAACTCGACGAGCCTCGCCGTGCCGAGTCTTTGGGTTTTAAGTGAGCATCACTGACACAATAGGTATAGTCCTCGCATCAAAAGGGCTTGCATGTACTGCTTCAACAGAGAATCATCTGTGTTGCACTGCTGAGACTGCCAGAGCAATGACTAAGGAAGAGTGCGAGGATGCTGGCAATCATTTTGAGAAGTAGCGATGACTTAATTTTCTGCTCGATACATAAGCTCGCCAGAGTCTAGATTCTGAAGAAGACGCGACCATCACGTGACCGCGTTCGTATTCATTGCCCGAGTCCCGGATCCTGACTTCATCATGATTACGCTACTCACTTAGACGTATAAGTCTACGGTCTAGACTCCATACTACGTCTCATTGACCTTAATTATTAATTTTGTCTTATTCGTTACCCTTCGGAACACGTACATGGAGCGCCTTTCATCCTAATTTTTCTTTCTCAAAGGACTGCTCAAGTCATCCGCATTGGGTGTCAAAAGATTCTGGCTGCCTCGTCTCCGGAGTCGGTTGTCTAACTTGAATCTTCAGTGATTCTATACGCGTTGCTGAGTCGGTGAGTACTGTTCAGAGCCCAGGCCGAGATCTAAATGACATCCAATAGTGCAATGTTTCTATGCCCACACCCGGATCTGTCTATGTTGCAGACTCAATCAACTGCGGGAGTCTAACCTTCTCCCACACTCTGACATACAATACCCTCGGTGATCACGCATTGACGTTGATAGGTGAACAACTGAGATTGACCAGACCATTCTGAATGAATTGTCAATTTGAATATTCTTTGACAAGACTGATGACTCACGGTTTTGACTTGCTCGCAGCATAGGGGTTCCTGGTTTGCACTGCAGCCTTGGGAGGTGCCCACAACGCTAAGCCCACTGCACTCGTTCGTTGCCCGGCGCCCAACGATTCCAAAATATTCTGCTGCCTCGGAGGACTGTTGAATGACAGTGAGCAATCATTTCGCCAAACAATATCTTGGTGATGTACCGTGGATTTTGGGTCACAGCACATAATCGTTCCTGTGTCGCATTGCGAGTCACCAGCCACGACGAGGATCGCCAAGGATAAAAGAGCTACGATACGTTTTAACATCTTGTGTCGGGGTTGACTGGTAATGTTGGTATGTATGCACACAACGGGGTGGATTTGAAGCTAATTGACCTCCCTGAAGCCAGCTCATTTATGCATTGCCATTGTTTGATGCTGTGTCTCTAAATTGTAGAAGTCCGTTACTTCTTTGCGAAGTCCAACCTTCAAACCAGCTACTACGGACAAGCGTCGGTGCAACCAACCTAGCACCGACGAAAACCGAAGACCACAAACTACAATGGCGCTCTCACGTCGTGGACTCATCGAGTTGCAAGTGTTACTTTTTTGACTACTGCATCGTATGATTCGCCGTTCTGAAGGACAGTGCCTATCCATGCATAAACACAGCCTATAAACTTCCTCAAGCGCCCCAGAATTTTCTTGAAGTGGAGCTAAAGTGCGCATTCAAGAGATTGTTGCTTCATCTCCACGAAATTTATGTCCGTTCATCTCGCCTGATAGTTGTTGGCCCTTATGGTGGGGAATAAGTATGTGGATTGCCTATCGTTGCTTGAACTCTGATGGGATTCTTTGCGTCGTCTCCATGGTGTAATACATATTACGTGCGACATTCAGAAGGCATCAACTCCAATTCTTTCGAGATATCAGTCAACCCAAATAACCAGCCTTGTTATTGTCCAAGCGCTTGAGAGGGAGTCACTAGTAAGGGACCACGCTACTGAACACCTCCAAGTACAACCACCTACATCCCTCCTTTTATGCACCGCTCTTCTGAGTCACGATGAAAATGACCCATTAGTGCCATCGATTAAAACTTTCATGTCTCGAGGGCTTTATTACGTTTTCAACGAATGAAACAGCCAGACAGGGGCAAGTGATCCGGTTTGCACTCCGACAAGATAAAAGGAACTCAACACTCCCTATCCTGACCAATGTTGGTTGGAGAGGGAAAAATCACAGGTCACACGTCCTGGATGGAACACAACATCCTTACCAGTGCATTGTGTTGTCTTGTTGTCTCGTGCAAGAATCATGCTTGAAAACCCGTTGTCCCAGTAATTGCGCACTTTCTGGAGTTGTCGCCCAGCGCTCACTTCCCGGTAAATTAACGTCTCCTGCAGCCTTGATACAGGGTCCACGGATTCTTCAGCAGGAAGAAGCTTTGGAATCGAGTCTCACAATTACAATGATACAGTAATACAAAACAAGAACCTATGTTTTGTTTATACTACCTGTCTGCTGCGCCGCAAGCGGTTGACAGTACTGGAACGGTCCAAATGGGATTTCAGCATCCGTAAGGTCTGCACAATCTCACCTGACGCCATCATCAGTTCGGCAGAACTATAATAACGAATGCCTCAACTCACCCGCAAGTTTCGGCGTATCCGCCTCGAAGTCGTAGCGCTTGCTCCCGCTGTCCCGTTGCACGATGATCTTGAACAGTGTCGACGATTTCGCGGACTGTTGACATTGGATGATGCTCTTGATATGGTGTGACACTGTCTTTCCACTATCAAAGACCGCTTTGGCCCTGTTTGTGGATGGCATGATCTGGAGGAAGACCGTCATTTCCGAGCTTTGGTGATGATGGAGGATCTTACATGGATATAAACACCATCAATGGCCAAAGTACGTTCCTGGCGAGCTAGCATAGGCATTTTGCGGTAAATGGTGTATCTCTTTATTGAAAATTAACACCGTAAAGAACACCCATCAGAAAGGATGGCGAACCTTGTATGCTGTCGCGTAGTCGGCCGCAGCGCTTAGCTGCATCTCTGGGACATCCGATATCCGTTTGGAAATAGAAGCTGGAGCAAGAAAGAAAAAATTAGCAGCTGTTTTGAGCGTAAGGTGGTTACTAGTACCATTCGGGTCAGTGGTGCGTGCTGATCTGCTTTCGGGCTCGATGCCCAGTTGAGGTAACGTGGATCTCTTGACCAGCGTCAGCTCGCGTCTACCTCCAAGACTAGCAACCGTCCGGTCGAGGTACGCCAGCATGTTGAGTTCGTTAACGATCAGAGCATAGTCCTTGAGGTTTGCCAGTTTGCGCTTCCGGCAAACCACTTCAAGTACCTCCTGCATGTACATGCCCGCTGACCTGTGCTCAGTGGTGAGGAGGGGAGAGGGCAAGATGGGAAAATACGACTTACACAGGGATGGTGGTGGATATATGGACTGCATCAGCGGAGTCTGCAACGCGAATACGCAAGAACAACTGGGGGCCATGGCTCGAGGAAGGTCCCAAAGAAGATGATAAGATTGGAGTTGTACCGAACATGGCGCTTGTAGGGCCGGAGACGGACGGCAACGCCAAGCCGCCTGGGGGTCCTGAATCCTGCTTCTTTGGCGCTGCCATGACTCTCGAGGGCCGTCGCTGTATCTTGGTCTCCAGTTGTTCATTTTGTTGTACTGAGGGGCATGATTAGCGATGACAAGGAAATAAAAAGGTGACGTACTTTGCAGCGGGGTAGCAGCTAGAATAGCGAATGCATCAAAACCAAACTTTGAGATCTTGCCCGTGCGGTCGGGTGCTGTGAAAGAAATGGATGAATCTTCTGCTATGGCAAAGGACCAACTGGACATACGCGGGAAATCCTCATCAACCTCGCCGTCATCCTCTGCAATGCGCATGACCCAACCTATTGCAGAAAGCTTTGGGTCATCATCATTAACACCTGCATTCAACTCAGGTAGCCATCGCTCGTCCCAGTAAGTCCATAAGGCAAAACCGATGACTTCCTCGATAGTTGCATCTTTCCGTACGTTCAGAGTCACATGTTCACCACGAGGTTCTGTCGCATGGGGAAAGTAAACCTTCACGTCTACTGAGGCCGTCTCTCCCCGCCCAGATATGGCACCATACAGTTCACTGAATGGGTTGGCGGGACCGCCCGATGAAGCAAGGATAGCGGTGAGAGCGGATGCATGCGGGCGCGCTGGCGCGACAGGCTTGCGTGTGAATGTCATGTCGGACGGAGCGTCGATAACGGGTAATGATATTGAAACGCCTCTTCTGCGAGTTTCGTGTTTGGGGGGTGGCGGTTCAGATCGTTGATCAGGCTTTGACACCGGACTGACCATGTCGAAATAAGTTTCGACGGGCTTGGATTGGAGGGTTGGAAGGCACTCCTCGCGAGTGTTATCTGTAGCACGATATTCAGAGACGGGGCTGAGTCGTGAGCGTACTCGAGAGTATGGAACAATGAATGGCGATGATCCGAGGGTAGATAGATTAGACCCAGACAGTGCTGAGGCAGTCCCTGAGGGCAGGGAGACCCCATCAGATGCGCTGTCCGAGTGCATGCCTCGAGTGGCGGCGAAATCTCTATATATAAGGCGGTGAGCTTTGAAACTAAATGAATAATACAACACCGTACGGATCAAATTCATCGACTTCATCCATATTGTCGTCTCCTGGGGCTACCAAATCATAGTCGTCATCGTTATCATCATCCATCATCCCATCCTCATCATCTGATGAAGAGAGATCGGGATTGAGGCTACGTGTCGTCAAGGAGGGAATTTTTGGCATGGAGGCTGGGACGCCGCGACGCGCCATCATTCGCACCCTGCGCCTGGCCTCCATCTCGGCCGCGCCTTTGAATTTTGGCACAAATGGAACATCCTTCGGGGGTAGCTCAGGAGGCGGATCGTCTTTCCTGAGTTGATGTTGTACAGGTAGAGGTTGCGAAACATCAGCCTGTTCTGAAGTGATTGGACACGGGTCAACGTCGCTAGCAGCATTTATGAAGTTGACGCGCGGCAGAGCAGCGGGAGCATCTGCTCCTTCGTTGTGCATGTTGGCTCTCTTTGCGATGAGAGAGGCTCGCTTTGATGTAGAAGCACGTCGACCTGAAACTCTCAAGCCAAACGCTCCCGATCTGTTGCCCATGATTGTTTGGTGGTGCTTAAGACCAGTGGCTCCAGGGAAACCCGATGAGGACTTATCAGGAGCCTCCGATTCATCGTCTGATATAGGCGGACTGGAGGGGTAGTCGAGTTCTGGCCAACGATGAACATCGGCTAGTGAGGCTTCGAGGATATAAGGGTTGGAGGTATAGGATGGGCTCAGGGAGATTATACGCGCTCCATAAGGGTCATCGACGTTGCGCAGGTATGACAGTCTTAGACTGTGAACTAAATATCTGTGTATCAAAGGTATGAGTGCACCATTGGGATCAGCCAGACCTTACCAGGCGTACCCTGGGTCACTGATGAGAGACATGACGTCTGATTGTACAGGTTCGGTGAGTGCCCTGACTCGGACGAGTCGCTCGTAAGATACTTAGTGAAACACAACTTCAACCTTCGGATGTTTTAGAGAACAGTGTAGCCAAGTCTGAGCAGGAAAGCCGGTTATTTAAAAGTTGAAGTCGCTGGCTAGACAACTGATCCAGTGTACACTGCAGTAGTACGTACAAAGCACCATTACCAATCCAGGTCGACCGGGTGTATATATATAACCGGTAACCGGTAATTGGCCAGTTCACCGTTCAGCGTCGCCTCGAGGCTCGAGTACCTAGACAACGGTTTGCTTAGCCAAGGTAACGATTTCGCAGCCAGAAAAGCACAGTGTCGAGATAGATCATCGATTCGATTTACTATCAGCCATATTAATACCAACGGCGAAGTACGACTTCAGTGAAAACGACTCATATCGGGGTGTCACAGTGTCGCTGGAGTCATGTTAATGTACTCAAAGATGTTTCCACTCTTTCTGCATCACCTGCATGACATCGTCTGGCTAGCGTTAGCTTGACAAGACACGGTGAGGTGGTCTTGGACCGTAGGCTTCGTCTGAGGAGTCGTTCGTAGTGCATCTCATCAGTAAAATCATTCACTGTATGGAACATTCTTCATCTCTTTTGGTGGGGACGGGTCGCTGGGTTGATTGTAAACCAATCTTGATAACGCATTGAAGTGTCCAAAGCTCACTAGAGAATAGATAAATTCACCTCTCATATAAATCATTTTCGAAGGAGGAATTAAGTTCGTCATCTTCGACTGTGGCACTGGCAGTCGACTCATCAGCGTGTTGGAAGTATACCTTCTGGTATATATGGGACACGTACGAAGTCAAAATTAACCAGTGATTATTATAGTAATCGATAAATGTGCCGTGCACCAATCGGTTAATTTGCAGAGTCTCACTGCTGTACCGAGAGCCACTGGAGTATTCGGGGAACGAACGTTTGGAGTTGGCGCCACAATATAAACGGGAACGAAAACCAACCTAGTGGCGCAAGGTCGGCGAAAGATACATCATCAGTAATAGACCAGGTACCAACTATATAGTTCGTGCAGAAGGCTTTGCATGTAGAAATGTGCAAAAGACAACAATTGGGCGATCCCAGGTCATTGAAGGTCTCCCCAAGACGCATACAAGGAGTTAGTATAAAGTTCAGAAGAACAAATGACAGACAGTGAGATGGAGCACGCACAAGTGATGCACATTCTGAGGTTCAAAATACTGACTTGGGCGGCAAGAAGGGTCAAAGGGTTCAAGTCGAAGTAATAATTTGAAGTTAAGAATTTCTGGCCGCAATTACCGCACATAACTCTACGCATGCATACGCTCGGACTGCCTATAGTAGCGGATGAGAGAATCCTGCTTGGCAAATATATTTTACCTTGAGGGTCCGATGCGGAGCTCAGCCAGACAGCTTTAGTCAGTACTTGTTGTGCAATACGTTGAAATTTTGTCGCTGCTTCGGCGAGGTCACCTTCAGATGTAAACTGACCGAGTCGTCCGGGTCTTCCTTGGATGGACTGATCGAAGGAAGAAAGTATATGCTATGCTTCGTTCCTTCGCAGCAAGTATGTAAGCGCGGTATTTGGGTCTTGCGTCGCAGAGACCGCCCCTCGGGCTTCTTTCAACGCCGTGGAGCGGAGAGGGGAATTCCAAAACTGTGCTGGATGTGGACCTGTTGAAAACTACCAAAGAAGAGATGTCAATAGCATGTATCGCAATATATGCTCTAGCTAGACGTCGCGAGAGTCAATCGGTAATATGTTGAAGTCACCGCGTTAAACAGTACAGATGCCAGTGACCGAGTTTGAGTGGTCTCCCCGAGAAGGCCATTGGGAAAGAGAAAAACATACGGTACTAGTCGTTCACAAGCGCGGTACTGGAATTTCTTTCCACCGTACTGGTGAGGGCGTCGACGCTACCGCCTCTCGGGTTTATCTCATAACCGTAGAGCGGAATCAGTGGAGAGCTCGGGAGTCGGGGAATTGCAAAAACTGTCTCGGATGGGGTCGAAAAAATCATAAAGAAGTCTGGCCGTCGGCATCACGTGATGGCCGACCAATGAGAAGTGATTCACCAGGATTCCAGTCGCAACATAGAAGATGCGCCTACGGATATACACCGTCGGCATTGAGTGCAACTGTATGATGCCGACACGGCGGGGCTCGGTGACCGTGATGATATCCCGAGGTTCGCAGGTATAAAGGCTGGCGGGTTTGTTCGATTATTCTTCAGTTCAAGTCGCCCCACAGCTCCTTGATCACCCAACTTCAACGCTCTTTCAAAAGCATCCCAAAATCAATCTCTAGTCTTGTAAAAATGTTTGTTCGTATCCTGTCTATCACGTCCCTTGCTGTTCTGGCTATCGCCACGCCCCTCGCTCTGCGCGCCTCCGACGGCCAGTGTGACACCGGCAATATCCAATGTTGTCAATCGACTCAGCCAGTGAGTTTCATATATAAAACACACCGTTTCTGTAACTCGTATTGATATCGTTATTAGGTCGATGCGTACAACAATAACGCGACGATGTATGGGGGGATCCCTATCCTCGTCGACATCCTTGGTGACGTCGGCCTCGGCTGCAGCCCAATCTCTGTGATTGGCACTGGTGACGGTGCTAACTGTCTCCAGCAGCCCGTCTGCTGCAGTAACGAGTCATACGTGCGTACTCAGCTTTCGTCGCCCGCATTATACTTAACGTTCTGTAGACCGGCCTCATCAACATCGGCTGCACACCCATCAACATCTTCATCTGAGCTGATGGCGGGGATGAGCGCTAGCTTTGGACGCGGTCGCTATCAGTTTGTTATAGTAATACTTGAGCTTCAGAGGTTCCCTATTAGCAATATGTCAATGCACGCTCTTTGTTTCAACTTGATTCGTCCGAGCATCTGAAATGAGAGTCGATAGTCCAGCTGCCTTTAATGGCACCTGCTCGTCAAGCCTTTTGGTTGAACTTTCATCTGCTTGAGCCCCTGCACTGCGTGTTGTCCAAAAATTCCAGCGGCGGAAAGGTGGCTGGAATCTGGTGGGGTCAAAAATTTCAGCCATCTTCTCCGTCAATTAAGTATCAGTCAGTTGTAAAAATGTCGGAAATCTAAGGGGTCTGATATTTTTACCCACCTTCAACACCCTCAAGTATCGGTCAGTGGTGACAATGTCGGAAACTTGACCCCTCGATTTAAGATCTGCTAAGTCCAACATATGTCTTCAGGACTTCGTTCATGAGGCATCATTGCATGCTCTGACGCGGCGTTTGGGTTTTCACTGCGGACTTGGATTAAATATACTTCAATAAATAATGGGCAACTCGGAAAGCTATCCTACAGACGTGAAAACTTAACTCAATCATAGTGCTTCAATCATCTGCCGGACTTCTCTTGCCCTCCCTGCGAATAATGATATTTGCTTCTTCCCGTCCTGCATGAGTTGCTCATAGCTATTTTCAATCTCCCGTCTTATCCATTGCTCGACCGTAAGACATCGCTCTTCAGGAGTGAGCGTTTCTGGTTGGAGAGAAGGAATGGCTGCGAGTTCTGGAGATTGAGAAGGTGGAAGTGATGTCGGAGGGTGGGGTGGGCTGGAAAGGGGTGGGTCGTATGGCTGTGGCGTCTCATCAATAACCATAGGTGCGTCGTTGTCATGAGGGGTCTCGGGTCGCGGGGGAGGATGAGGTGTGTTTCTAAGGTTGTCCACCTCTACATCGCTCGGGTTTTGTTCGCTATGAAGATCGTCCTGAATGCGTACTCGTTGTACAGGAGTATCGTCCGCTTTCGCAGTGGCGTCGACCTTTGCTTCCGATGGGACACTTTCCATTTCTGATATGATAGGGTCTGTTTCAGATTCTGAGGCTACCACCTCAGCCTCGGATGGGTTTGCCAGTGCTGACTTGGACGCTCTCACTGGGGCCTTCTTGCCGGTCGATTTAGCCTTGGCTGGTGGCTTAGATGTGGAGACAGCGCGTCCCTTTCGTCTTGTTTTGGGTGCTTGCACCTCCTCGACAATCTCTGCCTTCGCGAGTTCATCACCCGAGTCGGACTGTTCATGTTTGGGATCGGATGGAACATCAATGGCCCCTTTCTTCGACCGTGCTCGTGAGACAGTGCGGGGTTTGCTACCTGATGCGTTAAAAAATGGACATCGCGTGCCGGATTTGGTGTCGCGCTTCCTATGTTCCCCTCTGTCGTGGATGGGTCACCTTATGTCTCGGGGAGAGAACTTCATGTACCCACATTGGATCATCGTCCATGTCCCATCCACCCAGTGAGAGGTTGCAATACAAGCAGGTCACGGTATCATCACCCTTTGTTTGGGGGGTATACACGAACCCTCCCTGAGCCATCTAAAGAATACGAATGAAATTAAAGCTTGGAGTATATGAGCGTGGGGACGCACCTTCTTTGAGCTAGCGCCATGGTCGTCTTGTCCATCATGAGGCCACAAGCCTTCGCCGAATGTCTGCAGACGTGCCTTCTCCATCGCCTTGCTCGTTGGCAAGCGTTTCTTGTTCAAGAATACGAAGCTAGTTTTGTTATAGACATCTCTTAGACTTGGAAGACGCGTGCACGCACCTTCCATCATCTGCAATATCCTCACTGAGTCCGCACCGGACTATTGCCCATGCACAAGTACTGCCACACTTCTGCCAATGAATAAGGAAAGGGTCGTCCTCCTCATCCCAGTCGCTCAGCTCTTTGTGACACAGAAAGCAAGCGACGCTATCCTTGTCCTCCCAGCTTGGTACCCAATAGAAGCCTGCTTCGGCAAGAGTGTGCGGGTTGGCGTTGAAAGAGGAAGGATGGGGCCACTTCACGGTTGCGGAAGCAGAGTTGGACTTTGAACTCTTTTTTACGCGTTTGGATTTGGAAAACGAGTCGATGCGTGCTTGAAGGCTTTCCATCGCGCTCAAGATGGTCTTGGAGAGAGATCAAGGTTTGAGAGGGTCACGTGCTTGTGCATTGTGCGCGCGCCGATACACCCGGCCGGATTCCGACAAGAGCTCGCTGTCTACCACGATCCACAACTTTATTCTAACGACGACTGCAGCGACGATGAAGAAGACATACGGACGTAAGAACTCACGCCGCGTGCGACCAGACACGCCAGATGTGGAGGCCGTGCTTTCACCACCGCGGAAACGACCCAGAATCGAGGTTGAGATCGTGCAGCCGCCATCAAGTGCGCACTTATCACCACCAAAAGTAACCAGTCCTGTCCGAAGAAGTACGACGATGCCTGATGTGGGCTCAAACTCGAGCACGCCGTCGAACATTCGTACGCCAACTAAACCAGCGCGGGACCTAAGCACGTTGTTCTCCGCTTCTCCTCATCGGACACCGAACTCACCTGCAAGGTCGGTTGGAGTGGTGAAGCGTATGCTGTCGCGCTCACGCACGGAGTCGTTCATTGATAATAACGCTGGTCATAATGTCCGCTCAGTAACCCGTGCGTCTTAGACACCCTACTGAGATTTGGTGACGCTAATATCGCATCCCCTAGCATCTTCCAACACACTTCCTGTTTATTCTTCTCCACCAAAGATAGTTCCCTCACGTTCACCTTCTCCAACACAGAGCAAACCCATACTGACAAAGCACACACGGACGTATGCTGGCGCATCACGTTCGTACCGTATCGCGCTTCCGGCAGCTGATCTCGCAGAGCCAGATGACACACGTGAATCTTATGCTGACTTGCGATCTCGGTGGGGTGTCGACAACTCTGAGGACGATCCACGTCCTTTCGACAATGATACACGGACACTGAAGAGGACCGCTAGCGTGGGTTCACGTGTGCTAGCTAATGGAATGATGAATGATCTCAAGAGTATCACGGAGTTGCGGAGCAAGGGCGAGAGCAGACGTTTTCTTGACGAGGTAGGGTATCTATTCGAAGGCATAGAGGGCGGTTGTGCTATTGCACTTCGCAGAGCCAGGTGCGTACTGGCGCGATCTAGTAACAGACTCACTGTAGCTAATTTCCGCCGTGATCAGTGTCTTGGAAATTGTTACTAAACTATGCGACCCCGAATTTAACCGCCGTGCGAAAACATCTGATTTTTATGCTCGCGCTTGGGATGTGTTCCTCAAGGCCCGCAGAGACGGTCCAGACAAGGTACGTTCATATCTTTTGATTTGAGCCTGTCGGGCTTCGGTACGAAACTTGAACTCAACGTTCCGTAGATTCTTGACGCCACCCTCTCCTTCTTTGTGTTCCTTTCCACCCGCGACCCCCAGACCCTTTCAGAACTTGCTCATAACCCCGAACTCGTCCCCACCCTCCTCGATATCCTGCGCTCCCTCACTCCCACCTCCGACGTGAAGGGTGATGGGCTCAATCAGGGTATGTCCAGTAAAATAATTTTATGAGCGTCTTGTTCTTGGAATTCATCGACGTGACTACCCGCTGACAAACTATTCAGGTCTAAAGAAAGACATCCTTGCACTTGCCCTGTCAGGGGTAGATGCTGCGGGGCTGAGAGCATCAGGCATCGTAAGGACAGACGTGGTGCCGGTGAGTAAGTTTTGTGGCGGCTGTCAAGAATGACGTGATAATTGACTTTGTTCATTTTTTGGGAATGAATTGGAATTCACGTCATGTTGACTGTCGGCGGTAGCTCAAAGCCCTTGCAGACGTGATAGCGAAATCAGGAGTGATGAAAGATATACGTGGGGTACGTCATGCTGTCGCTCCTTTCATTTTGATCCCCTTGTTGATTTCATTTATACCCGACCCGTGCTGTGCCTCTATTGCTGCGAACGTTTGATCGTTCTTCTGGACTCGTCATGAACATCATAGCTCTCCACCCGGACCTTGCTCAGCACTACACTCTCGTCATTGCCGCATTCCCTCCTTCCGCCTGCATTTCTGACCCTCCCATCAATTCTTAACTCCCTCCGTGCAGAGCTTCTGCTTGTACCTTCACGCGTCAGTGCTTGGGAGAGAGGCTTAGAGCTATTCCCTGGTTACACAAGCGATATAGGATTAGGGAAAAATGGGAATCCAGCAAGAAATGGGAAAGGGAAAGAAATACAAAAACCCTCAGACCCCCTGATAGAGATCGCTACTCCCTCCCTCGCTCACATCCACGCCTGTCTCCGCGTCGTAGATGCATACCTCTTAGAAGAGTGGACAGGCAATGTTCCATCGCGTTCTGGTGTCGCAAGTGATGATTCACACGGGACTAGAGAACAATTAGAGATCCACCGTGCGCTGGCAGACCCGTCACTTACAGACGAACTCATGGAGTTGTGCGTGGCTACTGAGATTCTTGTGCGGGATTGTGTACGGAATTTGGATACGATGGACAAGGAGCATCATGCGGAGGAAGGTCTGGGTGAGCTTGGTACGTTTTTTTGTCCTCTTCCTCTCTCCACTTCAATTTTTGCTTCCTTCTCGAACTCTTCTCCAAACCATTTTCCCAAATGTTGCCTGGGTACCCGCCCACCGTCCCCCATGAACAGGGATGAATGAACGCTCACGCTCCTTTCAACAGCGCGTAAAACCCTATTCTCGACCCTTCGTATCCTTACACTTCTTCCATCCTCCACATCCTCTCATTCCCGTCCTTCTCCTTCATACTCTCGCTCATCACCGACATATTCTGACAGCCTCCATGATTCCTGGACACCCAGCGACTCGGCCCTATCCCTAGTTACCCGCGTAATTTTACGTGCACAAGCTGGATGGGTTGGGAGTCTTGGAGGTGATGGTGTTAAAGGGAAACGGGATGACGAAGCCACACAGGGAAACCAACAACATGCGGTAAAACCGGAGCAGCTAGAGGAAACAAATACTTCTTCTTCACCTACACGTGGCTCCCAACAAGAATCCAAACGTTCCCCTCGAAAACGGACACCGCTTCCTGTCCCTTCACCGTCCAAACTTGCGTATAAACCTTTGAGCCAAACGAATGCTTCAAGTAAACTCGGCAGGCAGGGTACATCGTATAGAAACGGCACGCCGAGTAAAGGTACTAGCACACCGAGCGAAGGAAACGACATGGGTAAAGGGAAAAGCAAGGCCATATCAGTCCCGCCATATACCCTCACACGTGTTGAATCTTTTGACTTGCTTTGCCTGGCACTTGGTTTGCTTTTGAACTGGGCGTCTGAGGGCATCGAAGGTGGAGGGATGATTGAGGGGATGGGACGCATTCGTGAGTATTGCTGCCTCTCCTGCTGCCGAGTTGTTGTCGACGATGCTTTTCATCATCACTGACACTTCTCGCATAGTTCTCAATCGTGCCTGCTCTTCTACTCGCGGCTGCTCGCACATCTGTTCATGCCCTCCGTCTTCACAGGTACCGCTGCTCTCGTGTTTGGTGTCTGTGTATCAGGCATATAGCAGTTCTGTATCTGTATCGACCGACTCTTCATCGCGGAAACCAAATTTTTTGTCTGGCCATGAACGTAAACCGACCTTCGGTACCGGTCGAAAGCCGCCATCTGCACGTCAGAAGCAACATTCTCCCTCTGCGAGCCCTAGCTTCCCCTCCACCTCTCCTAGTTGTAAAACTGCTTCTTCCCAACCCACAGTGAACATATCCAGCATGCCTCATTCTCCCGAACTCACTTTCCTGGCAGGGTACACTGCTGTCCTTCTCGGCCTCCTCTGCACACCGACAGCTCCGCGTAGAATCCGAGTGCTACCTACCAACCGATCATTGATATTTGGCGACATCCTCATCGAGACGCTTATCAGAGACGTGCGAGACTTTTTGGCGCTGTATGACGATCTCGAGGGAGAATTCCGTGACGAAGACAATAATGTAGATGTGGATGTGAGTTTAGACACGGATCGAGGGCGTAGCGAGGGACGAGGGGAAAGTGGGGGAAGGGGGAGGGGTAAAGCGTTGGAGAAGAGGAGCGAAGATGTAGCACGTGGGGTACTGAGAATGTTAGAGACGCTACGAGACGATGGACTATGACATAGTCGTCGATACCTACCTCCGACTGCGGTCACGGTTTGTTTGAAGATCCTGTTTGTCATGACGATGGCTTGTTATATCGTGGCATCATAGAAGGAACGATTGACTTCATTCTGTTGTGGTGGAGACGACCTGCTGAATGATTTGAATTCGAAGACGACCCACAATTCGCACATTGAATACGAACAGTGACGCGATAACTCAAGCAGGATAAGTTGAACACGCATGGTTCAATCTAGTGATCCTGTGGGCCAGTACTTGACAGGGGAACCGCTTTGGCGCGGAACCCCGACGTTCCTTTCGAGTCAGATGTGAGGGCATGCAGGGGCATGCGGCGACTGGTCAGCGCTTGGGTTACACTACTTTTAAACCGTCTTGAAGTCGAAGTCAGTATAAATCACAGATGGACTCATGAATCATGATCATTGATGGTCCCTGCTTACAACTAATTGGTATATCGAGCTCGATGTTCATGCCAGTCCTGTAGACACACGTAGCCTGTCCGAAGAAAGCAGCAAATTTCATCCTCTCCTTACGTACGCAAACAGCAGGGACCACAATCAGTTTCGCTGTCGACCCGAATCCCCGATTGGTAATGGGTGAATTCGCGTCCGAGCCACTCCGAGCCGCTCGGCATCTTGCGGTGTTTCCGCATAAATTTGAACCCGCTCATTGCTGAGAGCTCCCATCTTTCCTCAACGTCCTGCTCGACGACCACGACCACGACGTCCATCATGCTTGCCCGCTCTGCCATTCGTGCTTTATCCGCCAACTCCCGTACTTTCTCTTCATCTGCTGCAAGGCAGACGAAAGTTGCCGTCCTTGGCGCCGGTGGAGGCATTGGACAACCATTGTCGCTCCTTCTCAAGACTGACCCCCTCGTCACCTCTCTCAGTCTCTATGATATCCGTGGCGCACCTGGTGTCGCAGCTGATGTAAGCCATGTCGACGCTCATAGTGAGGTACGTTGTTATTTGTTACATACTTAACTATGGTTAGTTCAACGAACTTCCAAGGTCAATGGCTACCCTGCAGACAAGCTCGACGAGGCCCTTGACGGCGTCCAAGTCGTTGTTATTCCTGCTGGTGTCCCAAGAAAGGTTCGTTTTCTCTCCCTATCTTCATGCCAGTCCTGACCCTGCCTTTTAGCCCGGTGTAGGTCCTACAATTCATCTGTTACTCTGCTCTAATACCTTTCATAGATGACCCGTGATGATCTATTTAATGTCAGTTATACACGTCTTCCATTACGATAGCCCCTGCTGATTCTATCTCGCAAGACCAACGCTTCCATTGTCCGCGATCTCGCAGCAGCAATTGGCCGTGTCGCCCCTACTGCCCACATTCTCGTCATCTCAAATCCTGTCAACTCCACCGTCCCCATTGTTGCCTCTACCCTTCAGAAAGCTGGCGTTTACAACCCTGCTCGCCTATTTGGTGTAACGACCCTTGATGTCGTCCGTGCTGCTCGCTTTACTGCTGGTATTGCAGGGGTTAAACCCGCAGACACTCCCATAACTGTTGTCGGTGGTCACAGTGGCGCGACCATTGTGCCTTTGCTCTCGCAGAACGCACACGGAAAGGCTATTACGGGTGACAATTACAAGGCCCTTGTCCACCGCATCCAGTTCGGTGGTGACGAGGTCGTCAAGGCTAAAGATGGTGCTGGCAGCGCCACTCTTTCGATGGCATACGCTGGTGCCAAATTCACCAACTCTCTATTGCGAGGCTTGAATGGCGAGAAAGGTGTCATCACGCCCACCTTCGTCGAGAGTCCTCTCTACAAGGACCAGGGTATCGATTTCTTCTCGTCCAATGTGGAGCTTGGTGTAAGTAACGGACGCAAGCCATTCACTCCATTCGTACTCAAGTGCTCTACAGGTCAATGGTGTCGAGAAAATTTACCCTCTTGGGCCTCTTTCCGCTGAAGAAGAGAAGCTGATGGAGGCGTGTTTGCCTGAACTCAAGAAGAACATTGAGAAAGGCAAGGCGTTTGTTGAGAGCTCGTAGATTGATCCATTTTAGATTTGCTGTCGCTCAAAATATATTTGCCATACGCATGACTACAATGCTCAAAACTCGTGCATGAACGAACGTATCTTAGCAGGTCTAAACCCTCCTTGCCAGGTACCGAGGCTGTCACGTTAGTATGTGCGCAGGGTGCAGCGAGCTGCCACAGGTAGTTCAATTTAACGATCGCTTTACTTTCCCAAAACTTTCATAGCCGCCAGGTTCGGTATAATTACGAGAGGTGCTGACAGCCCTGAGTATACCGCCCGTGCGTGTGTGATACTCCGTGCTTTCCATCCTGGCGCCCACAAATTCAAAAGTGAGGTGCCTTAAAGCAGTTAAAAGATCTTTGACCCTTGCTTGGCTCGATTGGCGTGTTACTCATCATGGTAGTTTACATCCCGTTGCGACCTGATGCATTGATGAGTCACTCGATGTTATACCCCTGATTTAGCTTGTCAGTTACCATATATTCTACCCACCGTCCTCAGTGATACTAGCACCTCCCTCCATCGGGCTCTCTTAAGCATGGATTCACAAACCTTCATTGGCCTCTTAACCAGCCTTCGGTTCCAGAATGTAAGTGATTGATATTTGTTGACATTGCACTTAACTCATTCATAATCTTGGTAATCACAGTATTTTTTCGGTGCTATCATTTTGACCAGAATGATCTCATAGCTAACAGAATCCATGCTAGTATCACTAGCGGTTTTTTGGGTGTGCACTCTTGTCATTGTCCAGCCGTCATTCACAAACATCTAGTCACAGGTCTATGATTGTTTCCTGACCTTGGACCAGGAGGTGATTTCATCTTTGCGAGATGTAGCCTGTCGATCGACAGGCTAATTATCTTATATAGGTATCTCTACTGCATGGGACATCGTGGAAGAAAGGAGCCATTCTGTATGTAATGTCGAGATACACGCCAGTTTTCTTGCTCTGTGTTCGCATATACAGTGAGTTCAGATAGATTACTTCATCGTCAACTCGCAGCTGACAAGGGTACGGAAGTGAACTATCTCCAGAATGAAGATTTTGTGGTGAGCATTTCTTGGAAATAATGTCACCCCCGCTTGACAATTGCCGATGCAGACTTGTAAATCCCTCCATTCAATATGGTATTGTAAGTGTTGTAGCGATGGAATTATCAATTCCGCTTCAAGTTCGTCCTTCAGGTGCTGCTGCATTCTGCATATCTTGTGCAGAAGGTATTACAAGCTTTATAGTGTATTCACGCCGAGTACTCACATGATCTTCAGGTATCTTCATCCTTCGCACCTACGCATTATGGGGACACAATAAATCAATTTTGGGCCTCATGTTGTCAACAGTACTCGTGCGCATGCAGTTACTTTCCCGCATTGCGTACTGACACACCTCACTTCAGTGCTTGGTGATCGCGGATGTGGTAATGACAACTGCGATTTCGAGCCACTTGGAATGTGAGTGTCTTCAAGAAGAGTCACGTCAAAGTCCCTCAGTGTATGGCGACGACAGTTCAAGTATTAGGCAGGAGTAGCGGTTGTTTCTCACTAGTATCCGACGGCAAGATGTCTGGATTTCCTTGGACACTTCTGGTAGCATTCGAGTTTGGTGAGATCACGAAGCTATAGATGTAGTTGAGTGCTCACTGTTTTGCCTCAGAGATCATAGTACTCACCATGATTCGTGTATATCGGGCATACCGCGAAAGAGGGTGTCTACTACTTGATATTCTTCTACAACACAACATTTTTTACTTCGGAACTGGGCTAAGCAAGTGTTCAACCTTAATGGCTATCATAACAAAATTGAATTTTCAATCCTAGCACTTTCGGTGGCCAATATCGTAACCATTAGATGCCTGTCGGTGCGCACAAATCCGAATCCAATTCGATATCTGTTGGGTGTCCTGATAATTCTTTTACGCAGTACAACTCCTCAAATATGTTCGGGTCATTTCAAATCGTCATGCATACGATCATCGTTACTCGGATGCACCTACAGTTTTGCAGCACCAGTCAGGTTTGCGCCTCATCTGAGTCCGAGTCCGGAGCCGTACCATACTCTCAATTGACACATATCGAACTTCAGACACGTTCGCACTTGGATGCCTGATAATTCAAAGTGATTTTTCATTCAGACATTTTGTTGTGTTGCAACGTACGAGTCTATATGGGTGACCCCACTGGGCAATAACCTCTAACTTAGGGCCCGTTCTTAGTGTACCGTGGATAACCTATCTTGAGGTTATCCACGGTGAATATCCACCCTGGAGAAATTGGGGGTTAGTTATCCACCGGCGGCCCGGCGGATCTGGGCGCTGCAAAATTTTTCAACCCACCCCGTTTTTCGCCCAATTTGCGTTTGTTCACCAATACTAAGTAAATATATCATACAGTGCATCTGTCCGCCTCTGTCAAGACTCTCTCGCACAAAGGTGCTTGCTGGTGGAAGAATGACTGTTTCTTGATGCTGCGGGTGTCAAGTCCTTATCAGCAAGTACCTCAGCGAGATTCTCGTAGTCGAGAGTGAAGATTCTGGCAGCATCGAAAACTTCGCCGTCAAAAGAATCTGCGATACTTTAAGCCATCTTCCGAGCTCTCCCAGCTCATTCCCCTCCGATACGTCACATGACTTTCCCGCTGGCATCCAAAAAAAAAATCATTGGCTATGACTGGGAATGGGCAACGCCTCCAAACAAAGTGTGGCATTATGTAATCAATGCTACTGATGTACGAGTGGCAAATGTACGACAAGCTTACAGAATTAGCTACTCAAGGTAAGTGCTCGTCAAAGTACGAGGTTATTAAGCTATAAACTGTCAATACAAACATTATAGAGATGAATGATACCATCAAAGTCAAGATATTATATAGGATTTTTGTTAAGTCTGTACAGAGTGAATCATTGCAAAACCATAGTCTACTACATGAAAAATTCACTACTGTATGTGCACTGAAGATTTTAGGTTCAGCCACATCTCGGTGCTTTCCAAGTCGAGCTTGTTGTCAATTCTAAGTCCAACATATTACTCATTACCAGACTCATCTTTGCTGTGACTCACAGTGGCATTATCACCTGGGCCCACTGCTGACTGCTGCAACTTGGACGGCCCTGCATTGTTCATCAGCAAAACCCAAATGGGGTAGGTGGCACTGCATGTTGCCGTACAGTGACTCAGGGTTCACAGGGAGGTCCCCCCATGCGCAGCTGAGCCACAGTACATAATCTGGATGTGTCATGCCGTGCAGTCAGGTACAGTTACCGTTAGTTACCGAGCACGGCATAGCGCTGCACAATACTGTAGCGCTGTATGACACTGTATAGCAAAAACTGCTATACAGTGTCATACAGCGGTGTAGAGACTCAATCCTGAGTAGCCTTACAATGGCATATATTGTGATGTAGGTCGAGTCTACAGTATTATGCATACAATGCGACATTAGTGCGATAAACGCGACGTTCGCACGACGCGCGTGACTTAGGCGACACAAAACACGACATAGGCGACACTTGCGTGACTTGTGCGCGCTTTAGGCGAACTTTCCCGCGCCTGAGCGCCATAGGGCGCCTGACCTCCTGCAGTGTTTTCCCATGTCCAACCAAGTTCCCAGGTATGCATTTCTCCATTTATCATTTATTTCAATATCGTACCATGTTTATTTTCACTTGGTACACAACACACTTGACCTTTCTACACCACCTACTGCAGCATTTCGACCTTAGGTTCGTCACAACGTCGCTAGCCTGACGAACTGAACCTATTTTTTGTGACAGTCACACAAAAAATGGGTGGACAAACCTAAGTTTGTGACATTATGTTCGTATGCAATTTTTGTAGAAAATATGACCTATAACCTATACTAATGCTGCTCGTATGCATTGTATTGCTTGTTAGCAAGACGCCTCTGCTTTCCTCTCCCAAAGACCTCAGGTTCTCCAGCGACAACAACTTCTTCGAACATGTCAGCAGCTGTATCAATGCGAAGCGAACCATTTGCATCAGTGATGTACCTGTCAGGTACACGATCCTTGCCTGATGCAATGAACTCTAGCAGGAGCGACAATGGGGCCTCGTCACCAGGCTGTTCATCAACATTGGCAACATGGTCTTCATCCAAATTGGTGTCGGCATCACCTTCTGCACCATCATCAGCTTGTTTTTGGCGAGGCTGAATACTCTGCCACATCTCTGGATCTGTTTGGGGCAGGTCACGAAGCACCCAGCGCGCTTCAACACTTGCAAGGCTCTCGAAAGAGAGGTTGAATGGAGTAGTACCAGCCTTGCAGAGCGAGAAAGCCTGCCCTCCACATCAGCACTTGATAATATTGATCAGCGAGAATAGAACACACTTTTTGCACAATGTCAGGCTTGTTGATGAGCTTGTATGCCTCGACAACCCAGCGCACGGACCGATCACGGAGTGTTCCTTTTGTGACATCAAGTTGAATTTCATCAGCAGTCCTACCAGCCGTCAGTTGAGTCAAGGTTTCCGCGACAATGTCTTCATGTTGTAATTCTTTGATAGCAAGCTTGAGGGGGCGTTGGATGCCAACATCGCAAGGCTGCGCAACACCAGTTGTGCCTGTAGGGACAAACCGGTAACAGATCCATTCATAGTTGACATCAAGCCACGTTCGGAATGCAACAGAGCGATGAACTGACCAACAATTGAGCTGAAGAATGCATGGCTGATTGAGTGGAACCCCTCGCTGCTGTTTCTTCTCAATCCAGAATGGTACAAGAATCCCAGTGACATATGTACACATGGTCTCAAAGGTGGCCCAGTATGTGTCCGTGTTTGAGAACACGAACTGAAATTTTAACTCAAGTGCTTCATTGTAACATGGCGCATTGGGGGATGGTAGCGAACGTTTCGATTTTCCGTCATGAACAATATGAAATGGAAGGAGATTGCCAGCTGCAGATATCCCAACAAGGAGCGTGAAAGCACATTTTTCCTCCTGGCCAACTATAGCCACCTGTTTTGAGCCAATGCGCTCATATGTACAGCCCTTTGCAGGCTGGTAAATGACATTAGTCTGGTCAATATTGACCAGAAACTCCAGATATGGGATGACATCGTCACAGATTGTCAGAGAGAAATGAAGAAACTGCTGTCGGCAGACATTGTCAACATTTGGGGGTAACTTTTGTGCTGCGCGTGTTCCTTGGCGGATGGTATACTGCAGGTGATCGTACAGGAATGCCTTTACCCATGAGTCAGAGCATTTGAACATGGAGCCATCTTTTGCTGCCGTCGAGAAAATGTTAGGCAACTCGTGATGGAGAATACCAACAATGATACCCCGACAACGAGCAGTGCTGAGTGCGACACCAACCTGACAAAGAGTTTGTATTTGGTGCACAATTTTCTTGATGACATTGGGATAGGGTGTGAGGATATTTGTTCGTGTGATGGTACTTGATGCCAGATTGCCCCGCTTCGCATGTTCTATGACAGTGTCTTTCCATCTAGGACGTGACCCATCGCGGTCAATCCAACGACCAAGTACTTGGGGTGTAAGAGCTTGACAGTGTGGATCAAGTTGTCGCGCATGATAACAAATGGCATGGGGAGACATTGACGGGCCAGCACTGAGACTTGCTGCTCTGAGAATTGTTGGCCAAAAGATGGGGCTCTGCCAGTTAACACGTTGGGCATCAACAGGATCATGCACTCGTTTCTGACCACTGTTTGATGGCTTCTTTGTTAAAGGTCCTCTTTGATAGAACGATGGGGTCGTGTGAGCTCTGCAAGAGACTGACTCGGTTGGAGCAATGATGTATCAGTAGCGTTGTCAACAGGCTTTGCTGACTGCTTTAACTGCCAGCATGGTCAACATCCATATTTTTATCAGCGACATTAGCATCAGATGTACCTCTTTTGTACGAGCATGATGTGCACGCTGGCGGTCTCTGTCATAGAGCCTTTTCTCGTGTTTCCACTCAGCTTCATTGAGTGCTGCTGAGAAATTGTTGTCATGCTGTTTGTCTTGACACACAAGGTCATGCTGATGGATATCTGTGAGATAATCCTCACGTGAAACAATTTTGAAGTGCTTGAGGAGCCCTGTTTTGGGCTCCGACGACGAAATGCGATAGTTGAGTGTAATTTTTGGATGTGATGTCATGACCCAGGGTTGCGGGATATCCGCACCAATTGGGGATTGCACTGGAGGCACAACAGGTGCTGCGGATGGTGAGTGAGACCGAAATGATATGAGAGATGAAGTAGGTGATGGTGAGCGAGATTGAAATGATGCGAGAGATGAAGTAGGTGATGATGGAGAATAATCTGAAGCAGCTTTTGATTCGTCTTCAGAAAAGTGAGCATGGAGCAGGAAGATAAGCTCCTGAATGCGAAGCAGGTCTCTTTTCTCATTTGTGAATAGAGGAGTACCATAGAGTTTGTGGTGTATGGTGTTAATCATGGCGATTGCGCAGGAGTATGCATCCTGTTGGCGACCATGGGAAAGTATCGCGCCTTTCGAAAAAGTTCTAAAGCCATGCTCGTATAGCCATTGCTGAATGCGATCAACATCTGTTTTTGGCCATGGCCAGTCCAAAGAATCACCATAGCATATCTCTCCTGCCTTCGCATCCACCAAAAAGACTGTCCAGTGTGCACCATTGATATTAATGGGAAATATAATGTATTCAAGCTCTCCATTGCTTAACGAGTCACCAAGTTGACGTAGCCTTGTGAAGCCCCTGTCAAACATGTACTGAGACCACCGCTTCGAGTCATAGTGCAGGGTTGAAGCAAATGTCAGCTCCTCAACAACAGTTGATTTGTGGAGCTGCGAATCAAGCTGAATTTGGTGGGAAATCCCATTGACCATGGCATCAACAAAGCGACCCTTCATTGGCGTCGAGGCAAGAAAGTCAGCAAGATCTGATGTTTGAAGAAATGCCACAGGACCCCGCAGGTCCATATTCCAACCCAGAGTCTGCAAAGCACAGGACGTCTCATTGACAGCAAGCGAAAGTTCTTCGTCCCCACTATCATGGCCTCGCTGTGCCAACCAATGACACACCATCGACCATTTTTCCTTGGAGGCAACAGCATGGCCTAAGTTGTGCCAATAGGTAAGTACCCAGCATGGCAAATTGCCTGAAAAATGAGGGTCACAAACAGACTTTGCTCCGTCAAGCAAAGCCTGGTTGAACTCGTCCAAGAGTCGAGATGACAGGGCAAGTGGTGGGATGGAGCGCTCGAGGAAGTCGCTATCAACATCACAAGTGGTGCATTCGATTGACGAAAAAAACCGATGGACATCAACTCCCGCAAGTGTCGGATTGGAACTAGGAAGTACTGTGAAGTTGACGAGGGCTGATATTGAGAGATCGGGAAGAGGGATGAAAGATGCGAAGTAAGGGGGTGGTGTCAACAGGTGATGGTGATCCTGCAAGACAGATGGAAATCTGAGAACTAGATCACTATGAGGAAACATGATGAGTAACAGTGAAAACCAAATTGCAGGAAACATACCTGGCAGTGATGTTTATATTATTCAAAGCGGCCTAGGCAGATCTGAAGTCACAACAGAAAGGCAACTCCCAGAGCACTAAGCGAGGACATTGATGGCAAGCATTGACGACTCACAGAAGTGCAACTCCTAGAGTACTAAGCGAGGACATTGATGGCCGAACTTGCGACTCGGAGGTCCTTGATGCATAACTTTGGAGCCTCGGACGAACCTAAATTAGGTTTGTCGCACATCGCAAAGGTCGACGAACATGTCACAAACCCGTTACGTAATGCAGTGCATGTATTCCCACAAACCTAAGGTCGAAACACTACAGTATTACCATTACCAACTACCACCATCATACACAGTTACCATCACCGAGTTTTTATCTATGTTCTGAATAAAACATTGCAAGCCCTAGTAGCAGTTAGTTCTAGTGGTCACATCCGCATCTCAGTCCGCATCTTAACGTCTCTTTAAGTCTCGCTATCGCTCGCATACCGCTTTCGCCCAGTTCTGCTTTTCAATGTGCAACTCTCACACGCTTCACGCACCTATAGCGCCTTTGTTCCCACGCTTTCGCCTTATCACGTGCTTCGTGCATTCCCCCTAGAGTTGTCACCTGTGGATACTCGCTTTCTCCGCTTCCCCTAAGGGACGAACATATTGCACCATTATTTTCCTCCCTTCAACATTTATATCAGCTGCACCCTCAGCTGAGTTGAAGATCCTTCAGTGGCGTATGGTGTTCTGTAGCACTCTTAATATTACACTACTATAGCAGTACCAGTTCTGTTAGTAGAGCTACTGTTCTTGTGCGCAATGATTCGAAAGCTAACTTCAATGATAATTCAATTTAAAATAAAACAATGAAAGGACTAGTGGTATGTAGAACTACGCGAGATCAATGTCCTACTCTGAGCCATTGTCATCTTCGTCAACACCAAGGCCGGCACCGTGTACATTCCTAACTCGATGGTCAATATCATGCTACTGCTGAGAAAAATTATACCGAAACTTACATGCCTTCCAATGCCCAAGCCTTGAGCATTTGATGTAGTTTCGGCCCGTGATATGCGTCTTTGTTCGTGCGGTCGAACAGTGTCGAAATACGATCATATGAAGTCTTCAAATCCTCGATAGGTGTCTGCTTGGCGCCATTTACCTGGCCATACTTACTGTAGATAAAGATTATATTGCGAATCTTAATATAACAAACTCAGAATTAGTGAATGTGCTTTAAGTATACTAGAGGCGCACTCACAATAGTCCCTACGAGGAAGAGCACTGCGGGCGGGATAGTCCTCTGAAACTCGGCGAATTGCTTGAGCGATTTTGATCCGTTGTCATAAAACGACTTATGGCAAATGATGTGGACTGCATTGCTTGCAAAGTTAGACGCATGACCCTACTATATGTTTAGAATTGAGGATCAAGGATGACGAAGGACATACCTCAGCATCAGGATGGCCCCGCACATACATTGCTTTTCTCAGCAAACTGGTTGCCTTGAGTTTGACGCTATCGATTGTGTTCCAGTTGACGCCGAGGGCTAGTTCATATGCCATTGGAACGACAGTGAGTACGATCTGTTTAATCTTGCTGTGAAATGTCGCAGCATCGTTAAAGACCTAAATCCGTGTGACTTCGTTAGTGGAAACATATGTTAGTAAAACTTGGAGTGCTCACCACAGTAGCCATCCCCATTCTGAACTCGGGGTAGTAACCTATGTATCATAGTGTGTCAGTGGGCTGTAACATTGTAATGCGAGAGAAGAAAATACCTTTCTCGAGTTTGCGTTTCTGTTCTTGCCACTGCACGATCGCTTCCGTGATCACTTCACCACAGACTCTGGTACCACCAATGGATTCCTCTTTGTCAGGGAATGGGACTGAAGTTGCGATATGAAGCCTGAAATTCGCCTTTGCACGATCAAGAAGTTTTTGCCAGAGTGGGGGGTAGAACCCAACATTGGTTGCGTCATGGTTGGTAGCGGCACCCTTCGCTTTCTTGGTGCGGTGGTGCCTCCCACTATCGATATCGACCTCATTGAGATCCTCCAAGTTGTCCTGTTGGTCAGAGTCATCACTTGACAGTGAGTTTCTTGTGTGAGTGCACTTAGTCTTTGGGTGGTGGTTCCGTACGCTGCTCAAATACGTAGGGGACGGTGTGTCAGTAGGGTTTGGCTGCTGGGTGCCAGGGGTCTGCCAGAGGTGCCAGAGGTCTTGCCTGGGCCTCAAGGCACTTAGATATATCTACCTATGCATGTTTGTAGCTACTTCTCACCCTATCCATCTTGCTTGTCCTTGCATATTGGTGCGAGTCCGATGCCTCTGTCTCTGAGTGCACCATTCCAACGGACAACGCGGTTGACGGTTTTTCGCGTGGTGGGCCTGGAGGATATCATAATCAATATTTGGCTAAAAACAGTGTTAATACACAGTGACAGCACAGGTGAGTACTTACAACTACGGGAGCGTTCAAACGACTTGGAACTTGTTTGTTAGTACTCTGTAGACTTGATCGCTTTGGCGCCATCCTTCTAGTGGTGTGGTTATTTTGATAATCACAGTCCGTGCCAGCCACTCCCGCGCCATCAGAACCCTCATCTTGCGAATACATACTGCGATCAGGTGCTTGTGTAGGGCGTCTGACTTGCTTGCTGCCAGGAAAGGTTTGGTCACTGCGACATGGGGGCTGCATGATGGTGTCACTCTCGTAATAATCCTCCTCGTTCTCCATAATGTCATCGGCATCATCATCTTGTGCGAAATCTCCACCCTCAAGCTCGTTATTGACGTCATCATCTTCTGCAAAATCACCACCTTCGTTAGACATGTCATTCTCTTTAATGTCCTCCTTAATGTCCTCTTTAATGTCCATCTCTTCACGACCTTCTTTAGTTCCAGCGACGAACATGTTTTGACTGGTGGAAGAACTGAAAGCAGGAGGAGTGCGAGCAACGGTACGGCGGGGTGTCATGGTCACTGATGGCTCCTGCTGGACAGCAGTGTTGAGAATAGGAATAGACGAGCCCGAGGGTTGGTTGGTGGCCGATTGAGAAACACTACGAGGAACAAGATGAGCACTAACAGGATGCTGGACAGCTGGAATTCGTGTTCCATCAGTCTGATGGTCATGAGGAGCACCATACGAGGCACCACGAGAGACACTGCGAGAACCACCGCAAGAACCACCATGCCGAGAACCACCATGAGAACCACCACGAGAGACGCTGCAAGAAGCACTTTGAGAGGTGCCATGATCATGGCCATAGGGCCGGGCAGGAGATATCGTTATGTCAGGCTGAGGATCTTTTTGGTAAGACTGGAGTGGCTTGGAACCAATATATGTTGAGGGAACTGGATGACCCTGTAAACCAAACCTTCCTTTATTTGTGACGTGTAGAGCAGGTGTGGGACCTGCAGCACTAGGGTCTGACTCGGATACCTCCTGCTAAATACCAAACATTAGTACTGAGATAGTCAAGACTTGATGGTACCGCCGTGATGGTGCAGTTTCAGAAATGAACGTCAACCAAGTGGGTACTTACTATTGCACTTAAATTTCTATCAAGCTGCCGAGGAACTTTTCCTCCCTTCTTCGTCTTAGCCGCCAGGGCCATCACATTTTCAGGTTCATCAAATGGGACGATGTTCTGAACCTTCGATTTTCCAGCTGCCCTGACTGGAGCTCGAATAGCATTTCCAATCTTCTCGAGCTGAGAGTTCCTTCCTCCAGCACCAGCACCAGGTCGGTTGGAACAGCGACGGGGAGGTTGGACCGATGTCACTGGTTCATCGTCGATATCTGATTCAGCAACTTGAACCGACGGGACTCTGGCTTGTTGCCCCTTCTGTCAGCCCATGGTATTGCCAGCTGAGACCCATGACTAGTAGGCGAGTGATGGAGAAAATGAACCCTCAAAAGCAGGTTAAATAATGGTTACAGCATCATGGGTAGTACCGAGTCCGATTCGTACCGGCACGTGCACACCAAGTTACATACTACGAAGTACAGCAGTTACGGTCTGTATTGTACTACTAGTAGTACATCCGTCCTGACTCCCTGTTCAATGACAGTTAACTGCCCTAACTGTTTGAAAGACTTTAAGAGCACTTGGGGTGTTTCACGACATCTGAGCCAGCCCCTCACATCCTGTCTACGATGGATCGATCAGATTGAGACTGCAGCGCAAATTTTGCAAGACTCACAGTTGGCAGACCAGCACGCAACTCCCTGCCCATCTGAGTCGGCATCCGACCCTCGTCATTCCAGAACACCAAGCCCTTTTCAAGATTTTCAAATGGACTCCGAAGTGCAAGCTAATAATGAGGAAACGGTGTGACGATCAAGCATACGCTAGGCTCGTATCACCTCATTTCCCTATAGGTCTATGCGTTACCATTCCCTTGGTTCAACATGCCTCACTCAGCATAAGCCGCATTCCCGCGCAGTTACCGACCGAGCCCCTAACTTACCGAACTGCGTGCCTTGCCCTCCCATGTCCTGTCCATTGCCATCTAACTCCATTGGTGCGTTTTCCCTTGAGTATTCCTCATTGCTAATCACCTATAGTTGATATTACATGTCACCGCGCGCATACCGGTAGGCAATTTACATATGAGTATCCCCGCGCACTTACTTTCGCTACTACCTTCGCCTGTATATTCCAGTAATCCACGCAAGTGGTATATATGACCCGTAGTAAATACCGAATACTTACTTCCCCTTTACCTGTCATCCCTGGACCTCAGCAGCGGTAGTCTCACTTAGTAGTCTTTCATTGTGAATATCAGTTCATTTGATTTCCATTCCTTGACCAACGGTACTTGACCATTCTAAGCACCTCGCGTCTCTTCTGACTTACTAGTTTCCAGGACCACTACCGGATTTACTGCTTTACCGCGGTATCTTACCTTTGCGTTCATTTTAACCTTTGCTCAGGCGACTCGCCCTTCCTAGTATACCTCAGCTTGGACTTACAAGTCCCCTAGTACAAGTTACCGCAGTTTCACTGCAGTTGCCACGGCATTGGACTTAGATGTTTCTTCCTCTATCTACGGTTCTAGCTAACTTACCGACGGTGTTCTTTCAGTTTCGGCTTATCCTTCTTAGGACTCAACAGACTCCCTTCGCACACTACGATGAAGGATTTGCTTCAATAGCAGTTCCCTAGGGTCGACGCTATACTCGCGCCCTATAGGATCTTAATTTGTCCTTTACCAGATAACTATTATCTCTTCGTTTCAATGGCATATGCTCAGGACATGAATGACTCGGGCAGCCATGCTTTGGAGAAGCCTTACGTCGAGCACTTCAGGAATGCTGCAAAAGTGTATCGGCGCAGCCAGACCTTTCAGGATAGGTTTAATATGGATCCCTATACAGTATATCACAAGGACAATCTTTACTATCCATTTGCGTCCCGTCAGGACTGGGAGCTCGGCAGCTTTCTCCTGTGCTCATCATTAAGTATGGCCGCCCTAGATGAGTTCCTGGGGCTTGAGCTAGTATGTCTTGAGTCAGCTGGCATCTTACCGTCACAAGTGTTGATTTCTCCGCAGGTTAAAGCATTGTCTCTCTCCTTTCATATGGCCAAGGAGTTGTGTGGTCGTGCTGAGCTGCTACCTCCTGTTCCAAAATGGCAGTACCGCATAGTCTCAACCACTCACCCAACGAAACAGCCTCTCCATTTTTACTGGCATGATCCATTGGATTGCATCAAATCGCTTTTTAGCCACCCATTCTTTGCTAATGAAATAGATGTCACACCGCAACGTGTATATGACACAGTGGAACATACTTCATGAATTTACAGTGAATGGTTGACAGGGGACGCAGCATGGTCGATGCAGGTATTACATACCTTACTATCAATGATCTCTAACTTGTTAACGTCATCGTAGTCACGACTTCCTGATGGTGCGACATTGTTAGGCATCATACTGTCCTCTGATAAGACCAACATCACCAACATGACTGGTGGACGTGTCGCTCACCTGCTCCTGATCAGCCTTGCCAATATCAAGATGGCAACTCGAAACAAGGCATCCTCACATGCTTTCCTCCTAACAGCGCTGCTTCCAATTGCTGAATTTCTGCATCCGGTGAAACGGATGCAGAGTGTTCTTGAAGCCCGCTTGGTCCACCAGTGTCTAGATATTGTACTAGAACCACTCAAGCAAGCTGCACGCATCGGCCAGATGATGTCGGACCCACTTGAGAACCTCAGATACTGTTTTACTCCCTTAGCTTCATACATTGTTGATACACCCGAGGCATGCATGCTCGCATGTGTCCGGGGAAAGACCTCACCGGTCACTATGGCTATGTACGAAAACTTCGGAGATGCCTTCCAACACCCCCCTCGAACAGCTAAAACGACTCTCGAGCAGCTTTCGAGCATTGTTTGTGACCCCCTCGATGTCAAAGGTTACTTTGATGCATGCGCTCCATTCCGCCTGAGCAGTGTAGCCAAGCCATTCTGGGGTGATTGGCCACTTGCAGATCCGCATGTGTTTTTCACTCCCGAAGCCCTGCATCACTGGCACCCAGACTCCAAACCATCGGCAGTGTGTTAAGAGTCTTCATCCGAGTGCCGCCACACAAACCAAATACGAACAACAAAAATTCAAAGACCGCAACTTTGGACTCTAACACACTTGGCCGACTGGCACAAGTTGTTGTGAAGCAAGTGTTTGACCTTGTTTGTATCTCCCGTTTGTATCAGCTCAATAATAAAGGCAAGGGGAAGATTTGAACGCGGGTCGTAAGGCAAAAAAGTAGTACAGCTTACCACTACACCATAGTGGCTTCTCTTTCTGACTTTATGATAGACATATCACCCATTGGCAATACTGCCACATACTTGGGCCGGCTCACATACACAAGTATCACAATAAGTAGACAGATCAGCCCAAGAGTCAATTATTATTATGGCTCATACACCGAGTATATTAATATAAATGCAATTGTGCAATGAGTTCAATATCCGACTGTTGTTAAAACAAAATACTGGCGAGCAACTTACCAATGGGTGATATGTCTATCATAAAGTCAGAAAGAGAAGCCACTATGGTGTAGTGGTAAGCTGTACTACTTTTTTGCCTTACGACCCGCGTTCAAATCTTCCCCTTGCCTTTATTATTGAGCTGATACAAACGGGAGATACAAACAAGGTCAAACACTTGCTTCACAACAACTTGTGCCAGTCGGCCAAGTGTGTTAGAGTCCAAAGTTGCGGTCTTTGAATTTTTGTTGTTCGTATTTGGTTTGTGTGGCGGCACTCGGATGAAGACTCTTAACACACTGCCGATGGTTTGGAGTCTGACTGGCACCATGAGTTCTATGATCACAATGTTAAGTGGTGTCTTGCAGCTGTTGGCGAGCAGGAAATAAACTTTCGCTTCTCCATTTTGCAGCCACTCACAACATTCCGACACTTCAAGGATGGCATTTCTAAGCTTTAACGAGTAACTGGAAGAGCCCAACATGATATACAACACTATATTGTTGCTCTCATTGCCAACGCAGCCCCCGTAGTGTTGTCATAGCTGTTCGCGTGCTGATGGACTTTTGCTACATATCACAAGCGACAACGATCAACGAAGCACATTGTCAAAAGATTCTCGGTGCCCTCAAGGAATTTCACGAACACAAGCAAAGTATCATTGCTTGCGGCGCACACTGAGGTGCCAAGAGCAAACAGGTCCTCGACAACTGGCATATACCCAAATTAGAGTTGATGCAGAGTGTTGAGCCCAGTATACGTCAAGTTGGCTCTCTCTTGCAGTGGTCTGCAGACACCACAGAGCACACTCACATTACCCTTATCAAGGATCCTGCAGATTCCTCCAACAACATCAACTATGATGCTCAAATATGCCGGTTTCTTGATCGCCGAGAGAAGTGTCAAAACTTCCAGATCGCAACATCAATAATTGCTCATTCACAGTCACAAGCTTCTACTTCTCGAACAATGGACGCCAGTTCAGAACATCATGACGAGTCGGAAGACGAAGATCCACACGCCGACAAATCACACTTGCAGACATTTTTGGATGATCTTCGGGGGCCGAAGCATGTAGTGACCGATTTCTTCAAGAAGGCCGACCAAGTCTCTTCAGATATCCAAGTAGCCAGACCTCTCCGCACATTCGTGGTCGGTGCAACAGCAATCCACCTGAATTTTGATCCTTCGATATGATGCATACCAGTTGATGTCGTCGTTGAAAAATTCTCTTTACCCAACTTGCGGGGAGCACTCGCTGACTATATTCAACGAGAGGGTATCACTCAGAACTTCCACTCCCTGAGGGGACAACACCGAGCATTGCCTGATGCACCTCTTCCATTTGATGACCTTATGGTCTGGTTTAAAGTACGCGTGCAGCAGGCATTGTACCACAACCCATCGATCACTCCTCCTGCTCTCACAGTCAATGTGTCTCCTCTGAGCACAACTTGGAAGTATGGGCACTACGACACTGCTATTTTCACTGTTGATGACACCGGACGTGAACAATGGCCTACTAGTGGGCTTAAAGGTATGTTTCTCAGATGTACATTTGTATACTGTGTCCGAATTTGACATTTGAGCAACTTGCAGGCCAATGCAACCACTTCTTCCACGAGGAAAACCTGGTACTAGTGCCCCTTGGGCCACACATTTTCTTACTTATGTTCAGCACCTAGATGTTATGCCTCAGCGTCATGGAAGCTTGCTGGAATGCACAACACAGATGCATGTTTTAAAATGTGCAATGTGATCAGCAGGGACTCCCTTTGGTGATATCCTCCCACTAGATCAACTTTGTTCTTTTGCTCACATCATCCCCCGCTTTGGTCGTGTTGCTGATTCACATCTAACTGCACAAAATAGTACTCACTTTGCTCAGACATTCTTCCTAAATAAATACATCGACAAAGACTTCTACTATGCTATCTTGAACTAGTAGTTTTTTGCGTTATGATTCACTGATTGTATTGAAAATACTAGTAAGTACTAGGTTAAAGATTGTGATGCTAGTTTATGTTAACAATCTGTTAAGACTATGCTCAACGGATGGTCCGGAGGGGCTTGGCTTCAGCTCATGCGCTGCGCCCTTTACCCAAGTACGTGCCCCTAATTTACGAAGGGCGGATATTGACGGACGGAGGTGTACGAGTCGTCCGGACGAGAGATGTCTGAAGTCCGGAACTATGTAAGGGTCACCTGAAGGTGGGACGGAGGTGTTTAACCTTAGGGATATAATCCCAAGGCTCGGAGGAGGACAAAGAGACTAGGCCGAAAGTCCGAAGGACAAGAGGAATGGACAAGTCGAAGATGATATTCGAACTAAGGAAATACTACAGGTTACAAAGGGTTTATATACTGTAGCACTTCCGTTGGATGTCCGACTGAAGCGCAGCTCTCGGAAGTTAATGCTATGTACTGGAAAGTCTAACTCAAAAGAATAAAGCTGCGGACGATCAAGAGTGGAGCCAGATATGAAATAGAACAAAGGGAACGAGTTAAATGAATAGGAAATGAATAGACTAACGGAAGGATCAGAATGGAGTCGGAAATTAACTGTCATGAAGGTCCGGGCACATAGGGGTAGAAAGAAGCACATACTAATGGGGACTCGAGGAAATGAAGTCTAGACCAGAACGGATCAGCCGGCCCGGACGAGTCAGGTTCAGGAACAGAATATGACACGATCGAAGAACTCTATGCGCTCGATGTATGACACCATGCATCACTGTATAACACTGCACAATCCTATGTTGTATGAGGACCTGCTGTGTGTCACTGTATAGCGCCACCTCAGGCACGTGGCTCTTGGCTGACTAAACCGTCAATGGAGATGATTGGTTGCATCATCATACTAACCTCTCTCAATGCCTGACACTGGCAATCTCACTGGCATGGCTCTTCCAGCTCTCTATTCTAAGCTCTCAAAGAGCTCAAAGTCTTGGCTCCCAAAATCACCCTCAACCAATTTGATTGGCCCTCCTCAATCATGTGTACAACTCAAGAAAATATCCTGTTCTTTGTATAATCAAGCTCCAAAGGATACAGAGCTTCAAGACAAGCAGATTTGTGAAGACCTCAAGACAGCAATAAAGACAAGACTCAGGATTCAATTTACAGACTTGGATAATCAGGGTTCCTTCAGCTTAGGTTAGTATTTCTCAGATCGCTTACTACACCTATAAATCTTCTTCCTGACCATTCATCATCACAAATTTGAAGATCACTGTGCCGCTGTCCTTGAAGCACTCAAACACCCTCAACCTCATACAATTGTAGGCCGATCTATGCATCAAGTATCGTCGATTCATATTTACTGTTATCTGAGGTCATCACTGATATTACGCCTGCAGAGTACGCGGTAGTGGTAGCATTTACGTCGGAAGAGCGCAATTTTGAAGTCAGAGCAAAGTAAACGTTAGAGTAGTTGAGTTGTACGCATACACTGACCACGTCTCATTTCTTACTACAGATTCATCTACTTCGAGGATACTCAAGACATCCATATCATGCCCCCACTTCCCGTCCATGAACAGCCCGCTGCACATCTTGCGAAGGCCATGAACAAGTTTACGGAAGCCATTCCTTACGACAAGCTCCTCATCGACATCACCATGCACCTCAATCATTGTATACAAAACAAGGACCCTACAAATATTCCAGATCTACACCTTACCGTCACAGCACAACCCCCGGAGGACATGGAATCAGATGAGATAGCTGTTGCAAAGCCGGTGTCCAAATGGGTTGGTGAAAGTGGACTCTCCTCGGATACCAACTGCATGGTGTGGAAGTTGAGCATCACATGCGACGGCCATCAAGATATCGATTACGCTTTCATTATATCCTTCAAAGAGTGAACCAGATGGCAACAGCCAAAAGAAGGGGACATCAATATCCAACAACTTCACTTGGCTCCTGCATTAGACTTCAAAGACTTCATCCCATCCCATATCAAGAAGAGCTTGAGGTTTGGACCGGTGGATATCATGTCTCACACCTGGATTGATATCAGCGAGATCCACTACAGCATATTCAAACGTGGCACGGACGGCCACTTCGATTTCAATAACAAAGATGCTTCTACATTTGCAGAGGGGGTACATATGTGTTCTCCTTATTAGTCTGGCCTCAACTCGCCCCTGCAGACCCTTCACCCCGTGTTGCAGATGGACAATGTTGAATGCATGCTAGCTAATGCCGCAGAAAGTTTGAAGGCGTACATTGTATCGTTGATGGAGGGCATGGGTCTTCCAGAGCCTGCAGTTAAGAGTGCGCATGATTCCCATCCCATGTTCGAGCCCTCTTGGGGGGCAGCCCTCAACTCTATCTCCTCCGCAATTTACCTTACAGCATATTGTCGCTACTTGGACTGGTGCAATCACAAATATGACAAACACAAGTCGATGCATGTTGCCATTCAACAACCCGCAGGCTCCGAGTCTAGTACAACCAATACTACACTCTCATCCATTCCAACAACTTCATCCTCATCTGATCCAATGACTTGCCCCTCGTCCGGCGTGACATCGACCTCTTCGTTCGAGTCTACTGGATTATCGTTTGACGCGCAGCCTGAGCGCTTAGCGAAGAAATCGAAGGTTGAGCTGGAAGGTGAAGGGTCCAAGGGGAAACCGAAGAAGGAGATGAAGGTGCAGGTGAATGAGAGCACTAGTACCAAGGGGAAGGGGATGGGGAAGGGTCGTCAGTAGTGGGCTCTTGTTATGCCATCCTTCATCAAGGGTAAGTGTCCATTGCTCGACTTGACTTTCTCTTAACACTGACAATTCACAATCGGTACTTCAAGCTTCGATCTTCACTTGTTCTGAGTCTATCGCACTTTGAGTCTTTGAGTTTACTAGCCTACTACTACTACTATCAGTTTGTTGCATTTTTTATACTTTTAGCACCTACTGGATATTTCTCCTGTACTTTGCCTGTACTATACACTAGTTAGCCTAGGTACTATCTATGTGTCACATCATGTTTGACTACTCTCGGTGTGACCCGGGAAAATTGAACAGCATAACTTCAATGTCCTCTGGTGCACAACATGCAGCAACTACAAGGATTTCACCCGATCGAAAATGCTCGCGTGAGCCCCACACCCATCTAACAACACCAGCAATTCACACTGGCAAAACACGTGCGCCGGTACCACCAAAATCAATACTAGTAGGACCTTTTTCTGCGGTCTCCAGCTCAAGCGCACTGGCAGAAGGACCAGTTGTAAACAACACATCATTGATTCATCGCACTCCATCCAAGTTGTCCATCTCTGAGGCTCAACATACATCTACTGTACTAGTACCTGGTACTACTATGCAAGGTGTTTTGCATTCTAACTTGACGCACATTGGAACGCCTAGGGCCATTGGCGCTCTACGAAATTGATCCTCTGCATTATTGCGGCACTTGACCACACCAACTGTCGCGCGTTCTACTATTGGATTGAGCGTGAAAAAAGTTCCATCACCTACATTCCCAATAAAAGCAGAGTCAGTGTCAGAATCCATGCCGGAGGGTCGGATTAGGAAGGAAGGGCTTGGCCTCAGCTCGTGCGCTGTGCCCCTTACCCGAGTACGTGCCCCATATTTCGGAATGAAGTCTGGAGGACATCCAACGAAGTTTGGTGGAACTCCGAAGGTAAGGCAACTCTGGTGGAAGTGCCCAATGGACTTCCAAAAGTGTGGGAAAGTCCGGACATGACATCCGGACTGCGGGAACTCGTCCGTAAGTATATCAGGAGCGTGGGAACTAATCCAGACGTACATCCGGACAGTGGGAAACTCTACTGAAGACATATCCAGGAACGGAGGAAGAGTTAAAGACTACTTCGGGACGAATCCCAAGTAGAAACCAACAGAGTAATGGCTGCAAAGACAAAGTCCAAAGCAGAGAGGGAACAGAAGGGTATGTCCGAGATTGGACCAGAGGAAGTGTAACAGATAAGGATGGATAAGGACAAGGCATCAAGCCAATGTCCGGACAGAGGATATGTCAGAGGAGGGAGGATGACTACCCGGACGCAGTCCGAGATAGTCTAGGACGGACAGAGGAAGTGTCGGAGGACATAGGATAAGCGGATGATACAAGACGACTATTGGATGAAGTTTGGAATAGTCTAGGATAAGTAAAGGACAAGGGATAACTATCGGACAAGGTCCAAAAGTAGCAGAGGTTAAGGAAAGACAAGGGTTAACTATCAGACAAGGTCCAAGATAGCTAAGGATAAGGAAAGACTAGGGTTAGCTATCGGACATAGTCCGAAATAGCTTAGGATAAGGATAGACAAGGATTGACTATCGGACAAGGTCTGAAAGTATCGGAGCATAAGGAAAGACTACCAAAAGGTAGAGTCGGAGCATAAGGGAATCAATCCCTTAAGACTACATGATGGAGAATAACATTAATATTCAAACTAAGGATGTATCGAGAGTTACATGGGTTTATATACTGTAGGCAACACAGGAAATTTAAGTAATCAGGCATCCGAGGCTATGTACGAGGCATGTGGAATATTATGGTGAAGTGTCACGGATCATAATAGAATGGAGACGGATATGAAAAGGCAGGGTGGATCAGTAATGGAATGGAATACGAGAATAACCAAGGACCAGAAACATAGGAATAATACTTAAAAGGAAATGGATCAAGAACATAGTCAGGTTTTGAGGATTACCAAGAAGCCGGAAGTAAGGAATGGAATAGGCTGTGTTAACCTTATGTGAACAGGAAAAGCTTGTCGTATCGTATCAGAAATGGATCTAGACATTGGACGGGATCCGATATAGGTCCGGAAGTCTGGATCCGAAGCGCAGGAAAGTAGTCCGGATATATCCGGATAGGTTCCGGAAGTCTAGAGATCCGAAGATCCGAAGATTCAGGGGTCAGGGGTACAGGCTGGCTGCAGTGTCCGGAAGGCTGGATATCAAGTTGGATGATGGACGGAGGTAGCAGGGCTGATCCTACTGAAGTATAGCAGGCACAATGGAAAGGATGGTGACAATAGGGATGGGAAATAGGGTCCGGAGTACGGGATATGACAGTCAGACTCAAACTGCGAAGATAGCGACAATGTAAGTTCAACAGCCGCATCCATACATGCTATCTAGTACTAAATGTCAATATTGCCTAGGAATCTACTAGTACTCACGCCATCAACACCCGGTCTAGCGAGGAGTTCAAGGCCCAGCTCATTTTGAACGCGACCCGAGCACAGCGAGATGTTTGCCTTGCAGAGAAGATGCTTGCAGATTGCGTTGTCCAGCAGAATATAGCGCTTGGGAGACTCTACCAGTTTGAGGCTACAGAAGCTGAAAGGAAGTTGGAGGACACTGATATCGACATCGGTTATGTACGTCATTCAGTCTGCAAAATCGGCATCACATTGCTCGAGGACTTTCCTACCAGTAGTAAGCCTCGAAAACAGTGCCGCCAATCTGCTAGTCAGGTTGATGCTGATACACTCAGCCCGGAAGTAGACTTGACTCTTCCACTGCCATTGGCAGGTAATGTACTCTATTAAATTTATTCGACCACTCATATTGACTTATTTTCTATGAAGTAGATACAGAATCTGTGAGTGCGACCCAGAGCTGAGTCACACTTGATTCTGAGGTGGCGCCCAATTCCTTGACCTGCTATTCAAACTAGCAGAATTATTGTGATATTCTTCTGGCACGACATACTGGCATTACTACAGTATCATACTGTTCTGACTTGATACTAGTACTATCCCATCTACCATATTAGCAGTCGCAGTAGTACATACTTTGAATTCATGTTTGTTTCAAGTTGTTCTTCAATGTTCAAATTTAAGTTAAGAGCTGCCAGTGGTACTACTAGTGCTACTCGTGTCGCTCGCTGTAACGCGCTGTGTGGTGCTATGTCGCGCTGCAGAAGTCTACTATATGTACTGTATGTCATCATTACAGTTTACGCAGTTACTACCCATCACTACAGGTGCCTGCAACTGCTGTAAGATGCTGTAAGTTGCCATGGTAGCTGTGCTAAATTTAGTGTTTTGCTGATGTTTTTTGGGACTGAAACACTTCTCACACTGTGGGAAGTAAAATCATTTAGATTAATGTGTTACATATCAGTAAAATCACAAAGTCCTTATATGGCTTTCAGCTGATTAATCAGCTTTGGACTTCGAACCAAAGTTGCATTTTGCCAAAAAGGTGGGATAAGGTGCACAAAGTCAAAGTTCTTTCAAGGTGCGAAAAGAGCAAAAACACAATACATAGATTTAAGGAGAATAATCAGATTCAAGCCATTACAACTGCTACCAAGGTTAAATCACTAGTAGTATAATGAGTGTTCAAACATGAAAATTAAAAGATTATGGTGCAATTTCAAATGTGTTGAAGGATCTTCAACTCAGCTGAGGGTGCAGCTGATATAAATGTTGAAGGGAAGAAAATATATGGGGCACAATAAGTTCATCTCTTAGGGGAAGCGGAGAAAGCAAGTATCCACAGGTGACAACTCTAGGGGGAATGCGCAAGGTGCGGGGGAGTCGCGCGTCGAAAAGCGGAACTGGGCGAAAGCGGTATGCGAGCGATAGCGAGACGTTAATACGTGTACTGAGATGCTGATGAGACGACTGATGTGGATATGGCCACTAGAGCGAACTGCTACTAGGGCTTGTGATGTATTGCTCAAAACATGATAAAAATGCGGTGCTCAATAGATGGTAAGTGGTGGTTGGTGGTTCTCAAAGGTAGTAGATAAAGTGTGTACCAAGTGAAAATAAACATGGTACAATATTGAAATAAATGATAAATGGAGAAATGCATACCTGGGAACTTAGTTGGACATGGGAAAACACACTGGGAAGTCAGGCGCCCTATGGCGCTTAGGCATGGGAAAGTTCGCCTAAAGCGCGCGCAAGTCGCGCAAGTGTCGCCTATGTCGCGAAAGTGTCGCCTAAGTCGTGAACGTCGCATTTATCGCGCAAGTGTTGCGTTGTATGTGTAGTAGTGTAGACTCGACCTACATTGCAATACATGCCATTGTGAGGCTACTCAGGATTGAGTCTCTGCAGCGTGATGATCAACATACTTGTTAACATAATAAGCTCAAAAAGCATCATAGGACACATGCAACGTGATGTCGAGAGGAAGGAATTGGTTGCCGTAGATAGGGATGAGGTGAGCGGCACGGTAGATGGTGTCCGCATGTATGATAGTGTGTGTAGGCGCACAGTTGGCATTGTAGGCTGGGTGAACCACCCACATTCCCGTCTCTGGGTCAGGCAAGTCCCCAATGACATTGAACCAGCGCACAACAGCATATGGGTACACTGTTCCTGCATAATTCAGTCGATACTGTCATAATAATACATTAAATACATGACAGTTGTCATAAAACGATGATACATAAATGTTGTAAGTGGTCTGGGCTTGGTAGGCTGTAGGAGTAATACATCAGTGTGGATCCTCCCAGTAGGTACTAGCATCAGCTGATACATCAGTGTGGATCCTCCCAGTAGGTACTGATAAGAGTGATACATTACTTAATTGTTGTGAGTGGTTGGACTGATACATCAGCGCGGTCTGGGTTTGTGAGCAGAGTGATACATCAGCACAGATGATCCTCCCAGCAGGTACCAGCCATCAGTACAGATCCGGATCCCAGATCCTCCCAGTAGGTACAGCTGACAAGTGATATATCAGCATTAGTCTGTCCAGTAGGGCTGATACATCACTATAAAACACCTTAGTAGCTATGGTAATACCAGCCGCGGCCCGCATTGACTGATACATCAATCAGAATCCTCAGTGCTGCAGACACACTGATGTATCACTCCAGCGTACTTAGCATTTTTTTTTCTAAGTACCAAGGTGTGATGTATGATGTATCACACCTCGCTACCACAATCAAATCACTCCAGCGTACTTGGCTTTTTTTTCAAGTATTGAGGTGTGATGTATCATACCTCGCTACTGCAATCATAGCTAATACATCACACACCTGGTATCATGAAACTTAAGTCTTCATGCACAGTTGCCGGTGTTGAACCTTTTGCTTTGCCAGTGAGGTCTCAAAATGTTACGTGCACGACAAGAAATGATATTCATTGAAACAAGCTACATAATAAATACATTGTGCGCAACAACTATCAATCTGAGGGGACCGCCATTATGTAGTCAGGTCAGGCCCTTTTCCTGTTATGCATGTTAGTGATCAGATTCTGTAGCAAAACGAGGCTCACCTTTGGGTAGCCGACTTAGTATTGTCTTGCCCGATGCTATTCACAATATCATTGCGCTTTGATCCCACGCGGACCTGCTTAGACTGGCCAGCAACAAGAGCGTCAGAAATTTCGCTCCCATTGCCATCGTGGTGTCCGCGTCGTTTGGAAGTGTGGGGAGGAGGTACAATAACACTTGCATCAAGCGAGTCCACAGATTGATCAACAGGCGACAGCATCAAGCTGACTGTGGAGGGACTTGTAGAGTTCATAGTTGACAGGGGAGGTGAACTTAGTGCAGGAGTGGTAAGTGAATTCTGCGCAGAGATTTGCGAAGGAGGGACTCCTGGCAAGCTTTGTGGGAGTGCCATAACCTGACTCGTCTCAAGAGCGTCCATGGAGACCTGCGGAGGAACAACAGGTGAACTCCGCACAGGGATGCTGACTATGGAGGGACCTGTAGAGTTTATGGTTGACGGGGGAGGTAAACTCTGTGCAGGAGTGGCAGGAGAGCTTTGCACAGGGATTTGCAAAGGAGGGACTCCTGGCAAGCTTTGCAGGAGTGCCGTAGTCTCACTCGTATCATGAGGAGCGTCCATGGAGACCTGCAGCAAGCATGAGGGCACTCGTTGGTCAGTAGGTGCAGGTGACTGAAGTGCTTGTCTCATTGTGAGATCTTGGAGGTAATCGGTCAATGAGGGAGGATTGGACACTAGCTCAGCAGCCAGATCAAGTTGCGATAGAGTTGACTTGAGCATGAGGGTGGAGGGTGTAGGAGCAAATGTGAATGGCGGTGGAGAAGGGCATGTCTGAGGCGGAGGCTGGGGTAGAATGAGCCCAGGTGCATATGTCTTGCCCTGTGCAGAGGTTTCTGCTGATGGCTGCGATGCTAGCGGAATCCAAGAAAAATCATCATATGGATTGATGAGGGGATATGGATTGGAAGATGAAGCCTGGGGTTGTAGGCTGGTACCCGCGCTGTGTAGTTGGGAATATTCGGATGATGCTAAGAAGGCATCGGCGAGAATACCGAGTTCGTCTGACTCATCAAGGGGTGGAAGAAGGGCGGTGGCAGTGATGTTCGAGTTGGATGAGTTGGACATTGCGGGATTCTGCTCCGTATTTGTCACATGATGATTCATGACCAATTGATCCGAGTCATCAATTGATTTGATGCCGACAGTCTCGTTCATCGACTCTATGCCACAATCTTTCTTAAGTCCTTTTGCTGCAGCATTTGCTGCAAATAACATCAGTTTCATATGCGAGGTAAGTTCGTCTCACACTTACGATGTGCGCGATTAATAAACTCTACCCAAGGTTTCATTATCGTGCTATTGAAGTGAGGATACGCTTCTGAAAAGAGGTTCCCCATCTCGGTACGTCCAACATGGAAGCTGCTGACGTCAATCTTTCCTCCCAATGCAGGTGTGGGCCCACCCATGAGGACAGAGAAGGACCACCCTGTGAGTCGCTCAAGCTCTTGAAAGAACTCTGCCAGGATGTCGACAAGCCGATCAATGGTCCTGCACATGAAAGTCAGCTGCCGTCAAGTTATCGAGATTCAAAGAAGGTGAGTTACACTTGATGATCTATATCTTCCCCCGTCTTCGCAGCCTCTGCGTCCTGACTTTTCTTCTTGTTACACTGCTCAATAAACGCCGCAACTTCAGCTTTGACTTCTGGGGTCTCAGCATTGTATAATTCCTGTGTTACTCGCTTTATGACAGCAATCCTCTTGGGAAGCCGACTTTTCTCCATGGAGCTACTCGTTGGATTGCCAGCAGTGGTGTCATCAATATTGATATCCTTTCCCCCCCTCTCGTCCATTCCGTTACCTAACTTCGCCAGATTTGCAACATGTTGAAGACGTTGCATCTCAGCATCTACAGCGGGCTTCACGCGGGTCGCAAAATACAGCTTAGAATAGGCTTCGTGGGATTGCAAAGCACGGGCTCTCTGTGGGGCTGCGATACTGGTGATCAAGCTCGCGCAAGGTTTTTCTCCATTATTCTTTGCTTTGCGCGATGCCTTTGATGAACCCCAGTCATTACGAAGTTTGTGCATGAGTTGCTAATGCCGGGAACATGTCAGTGTATGGTGACAGCAGGCAGGTTTCTGATGTATGTACCAGCTTCCGCTCTTCGTACGCTTTACTAACAACTTGCATTTGTTCCCCATTTAGAACTTCATCTAAAGGAATATCGGGAAACACAACAAGCCGCTCAGGAAATTTGGCACTCCAAGCCTCATAAAAGGGCTTCCAGAAGGTACTGTAGTCCCTCTTTGCTTGACACTGCTGATACTGCTCGTAGAACGTGTACACAAATTCCTCCTCCTCTGGTGATGCCCATCATCGAGGAGCCATCTGAAATGAGGTTAGCGGCACTCTCGGTGATTTTTCATTGATATCTTGTGTACTTTTTAGCGGGTTGATATGAACTTTTGGTGCGTAAGGATAGGTTGAGAAAGTTTTTATTTATTTAGGAAGGTCGTGCAGTGTCTGCGTTCTTGCATGACAAAGCCAATCGGCCCCTTCGATCTAACTAAAAATATGACATTGATCTCGAATTCAAATGCTAAGTATTGCGTATCTAAGTACTTGACCGCTGAAAGAGCAGATCTCCTTGAGTATAGGCTTCGGTAAGATTTGAAATATCAAATGAAAGGAAAAATATCTCCTCCACTGCACTAACAACCTGGTGGACGCTTTTGCTAGCCTGACAAGCTTCTTCCAATGCGCCTCCCACTCCCTCCTGTTGGAGCACATCATCCTCAACAGCACAGGCATCTGTATGAAGATCCTCAAGTGCGTTAAGGGCAGCACGGATATCTTCAGGTAAGATGTCACCACATTTCAATTGAGAACACATGCTATCGAGGTAGACGTGTACGGAATTGTTGACCAGGAGCTTGAGACGGGAGGAAATGGTATTTTTATGTGCGCTGCATAATTTGAATGAATGCCTTTCTCAAAGTTAGTGCTACATTGAAAGTACATACTCTGCGGTCCTAGTGGACTTGTGTGCATATGACCACAATCGAGTTCCAACTTTGCTTTGCGTTCTGACTGCCGGTGGTCGTGCAGTGTTTGCATGAGTGCTCCTCCCCGACAATATCAGTCTTACTATCAACAAAGTAAGGTCCCAGTGTTGTGAGACATACCTTTTCTTCTTCTTCTTGTACCTCAATTGATTCTTCAGACGGATTTCTTCTTTGTGGCTGTTAGCATAACAATGTAAGTGTGTTGTCACTGGCGGTGCCAGCCACAATGACGAGCATTGACATGCTGAGTAGATATAATTTATGATAGCCTTACCGTCGGTAGTATTCACGGCTGGAACGTCGAGCAGCTTCTAACTGTTCTTCTTCAGTGTTGTGGATACGAGGACAACCCATGTTGAACGGTTGAATGAGTTTTGCTGAATGGAAAGGTATCACACCTAAATACAGCAGAGGAATGCACATGCCTTTAGCAACAGATTTATACGATTTTTACTAACAATCACTTCAACTTGCGAGTTTTCTGTAGCTACTGCCTCACAAAAATCAGATCTATATCTGCCTCTGAGCTGCATGTATTTATTTGCCGTCCAGCCCAATCTTAATTTTTGTGTTGCATACTATGTAGTTGAAACTCTTCTGTATACCGAGTCACAGTGATACAGCCTCGAGCATTGAATTGAAGCCTTAGGCCTTAGTACTTACTAGTCATGACAATGACGTTGCACTTGTCACAGTGAACTCCGAGTCGTTCAAGTTCACTGAGCACCACTCACATTCATTATCACCAGCTCCGAGTCTCTATTGTATCTACTCTTTATCATTCTGCACACCCATTAAATCATTAATACCTACCCTTCATGTTGGCTGGACGGCACCACTGCCACAACTAGTAACTCGGTTCCGCCACAATGGGGTACATGTTGTCTTCAATAGGTGAGCGGACTTCTCAAATAACCTTCAAATTGTCCATGATCGATCAGATCGTTTGTAGAACCTCCGCCTCGAGGAGAAAAATTACAGGCACGTGCACTCAATCGATGTATCACACTCTACAAGTGGTGATGCAGCTCAGCGCTTAAGACCTTCCTACTTATTAAACACTTTCTCTTCCTCAGATGATCTACTTGTTTGACAGTGTGTGACACCGCTCAAGTTTACAAGGTTACCCTGTGTGAGCGACGTGCCCTGATGTTTGTGAACAAAATCCGCTGAACATAGAGATAGCAGGCCTGAAATGCAAGGTAAGTCAACACATGCACTATTGGGTCAAAATCTCAACTTAACTCGACCACATGCCTCGCGCCCGCGTCCCAAAAGACGTTCTTGCTCATCTGTCAGCTCAACTTGAGGCCGGAGCCTTGGCCATAATCTCTTCCTCAATGGCCATCACTCATCAAATTCGATTGCCCAATAGCGTTCAAGCCAGCGCTCCCCCTGATTGAGGACGAACATCTCAAGCTGTTCCTGTAGCCATACTTTCTGCGCAGATGACCAGAGTTCTCGTGGCATCTGATGGTCGATACTGTCAATGTGCGTCGGCGTATTTGGAAGTGTACTCACATTTGTTGAATTTTTACTAGTATGATAGTGGGTGTCACGGCGTGGTGGTGGGTAGTACCGCACACTCGCTCATTTATAACTTATACCCCATCTAATCACTTGCTTTTTTGGTTGAAGATTTGCCGCACATGTCACAAGCTCCTGGAAGCTTCGGCAATGCCATTTAATGGTAAACTGGTTGCGGCTTTAGGATTCTATTGGAGTGACCATGCCTGGTGTTAGTGCCTGGTAAGGTGCCTGTTTCCTTCTCTTCGCATGCTAACATTCAATGCCCCGGCAACGCAAGCGTCCGAAGCTCGTGCGATATGTGGAAGTCCAGGAGGAGGAGACTGAGTACCAACGACATTGTGTCTATGGAATTCGTGATGGTGGGGTCATCCTTCAATCCACCCAATTCGTTTCTTCATCTCCAGTATCTCATTCATTGCCCAAACTCTCGTCTGGTGAGAATGACCCCCCGACTTCACAAGCCTTTGGGACGAGCCTCTTCCCAGTCTCAACATAGACCAGACAGCACAGCTTGAGCTACCATCCCCTCAAAAATCTAAAAAGAAACGGACTCCAGGGGTATGTTTTTTTTCACGTTGATGTTCGTCAACTCATAATAATATCTCTTAGGACAATCCATTGTTATTGTGGCTTGCAGAGCGTTCAACATATCTAGACGAAATGATTCGGCTAGAAGGTCGTGGAAATGAAGCAGCCTGCTCTCTATGTAGTTGTGGAGGCGAGGACCTGCCCATTTACAGGTGCAGGGACTGTTTTGGGATAGAGATGATTTGTCAGAGCTGCATGATTGAACGCCATAGATGCAATCCACTGCATCGAATAGAGGAATGGACACAAGACTTCTTCAAGCACGTCTCACTCAAGTCCCTTGGTCTCCGTGTTCAACTCGGTCACAACCCTGGTGAGGTCTGTTTGAACAAACAGAGGGCGAGTGGGGATGGTTTTACTGTTGTTGACGCCCACGAGATCCATGAAATTGGCCTCGATTTCTGTGGCTGCGAGATGGCGCAGATCCATCACATCCAACTCCTCCGTGCTCGCTGGTTCCCCGCCACGTCCTCCAACCCTCAAACAGCCGCTACATTTGCTGTTATGGAGTTTTTTCATTTACTGTCCTTCGAATCAAAAGTTTCACCGTACAAATTCTACCATAGTCTTGCTCGTCGCACAGATAATACTGGTATTACACCAATCAAGGTACGTGTCATCGTGATTTTCGTGGTGTGTAGTATGAACTTATCACAATCTGACAGGACCGTTATTCAGCATTCCTGCGCATGGTGCGAGAATGGCGTAACCTCAAACTTCTCAAACGTTCAGGGAGAGGACACAACCCTGATGGAATAAACACCACGCAAGAAGGCAACTGTGTCGTCCTTTGTCCTGCATGCCCGCAGCCAGGGAACAATCTTCCAGTGGGATGGGAGGATGCAGAGCCCAGGTTAAAGTAATACTTATTTCTTCAAGCTATTTCTAGTTACTAACTACTACTCACTGCAGATGGCTGTATGCCCTTTTTCTCTCGATTGACACGAATTTCCGTTTGAAATGGAAAGCCGTGTCAAACGACCAGCGTGACCCCAGCCTCAATGCTGGTTCGTCGTATTTTGTAGAAGAAACGCGCTACAAAATGTACCTCGCTGAACGAGTCACACTGCCACAAGAGGTTTGTTTTCGCCCTAACAATATCGCTGTGCTCAATATTATTTCAGCGAAGTACATGCGCCAGTCATAACGCCGTCAACATGGCAGATACCAAGTCATCAAGAGGTCTTGCCGTGACTGGTGTCGGGACAGTTGACTGTGCACGACACGAGATGAAATTAGCAAGTGGAGTAGGCGACCTTCAAAAGGGGGAGAAGTAAGTTATTTAACAACTATTTTCATTGACTCAGATTGACTTTTGCACAGGTATGTAAACATGGACTACCTCGTGTTCTCCGTCATCGTTGGCAGTGGTGCAGTCGTCCTCAATTTGTCTTATGATATAGCCTGTCAATGGCATAAAAAGTTATGGGCACGCTTGGCCTCAATGCCTGATAGGCTGCAGTTCAACCGTGAGGAGAAGACAGTGCGATTTTTCGTGCCAAAGTTCTACATCAGTGCCCACATCCCCGCTTGTCAGACCAACTTCTCGTTTAATTACTCTAAGGGTGTTGGTCGCACGGATGGAGAGGCACCAGAGCGAGGCTGGGCAAATGTCAACAGGGTGGCTACCAGCACTAAGGAGATGGGTCCCGGGGCTCATCGCGACACACTCGATGATAACTTTGGTGATTGGAACTGGAAAAAAGTGACAATGTTGGGTGAGTGTGTTTGACTGCTGGTATGATGATGACGAGCTAACGTGAACTACTACAACAGGTCACGTTTTACTACGCAAACTAAAGGAAGCAGTAAGGAGTGCCAAGGTGCATGGTGATGAACTAGCCGAGCTACAGAGCGCAATAAATGCTGTGTCCCTGAGTGCATGGAAATGCGAAGTTGAGGCTTAGGAAGATGATGGATCACGGCCCAACCCATTCGAGAGCCACATAGCATGTAAGTGAATGTGTTTCGATTTCAGCACCTTGTTCTTATTTTCTTGCTCAAGCAATGACCCAAACGACTGTTCGACTTCAACTGGCTGAGAACGAGGCTCGTGACTTACATGCCGGTGTAAATGCTTCTTTGCATAATGAGGTATCGCCCTTCATACTTATTTCCACAGGATTAGACCTGGAGGATGAATAGTACACTTGTAGTCCATGAGAACCTCTCCATGAGCTGACTCCTGTTTAAGGCGTCATCTATGTGCAGATACTGCTGCACTGGGAGTTCACGCTACTGAAATTCAGAAAGTCAAGATTTGCACGTGAAGCAATGCGCTCCTACGCAAGATCGAGTCGTGGTCAATAATCCAGACACTATACATGCCTGCAGTGGCCTTACTTCGTTCAACACCAGACCTCACACGAGGGGCTAATGACGATGCAGATAAGCAAGAGAATTTCCTTCTCTGGCTCCCGTCTTCACTAGGTACAAGATATGCCTGTGATCACCAGCCACAAGAGCTCGAATGGGAGCTCCGCTTCGCCCAGGCGCACGATGCCTTAAATGAAGTGCGCCAGAATATTCGCCTCTCGTCTCATCTCAAGGCATTCAAACGGACTCACATTCGTGGACAACGGGCATCAACACGGGCTCGCAGCATGCTAGACCTTGCAGATGCAAAGAAAATGGCGAGCAAGCTCAAATACGACACTGCTCGCGCTGCGCTGATTGTTCTCGCTCCAATTCTGGGTAAGTTCGCTTGGGAGGGGAGCTTGTGTGTGCTGCAGGTTGCAGACCTGCGTCCATTAGGTGATATCGCACCTGGTCAGTCGGAGGGCACGAGAGACATCTCGTGGATCTGGAGGGCACCGGGTGCCTTGCAAAATGATGACGCTAGCCTTCAAGATTGTATGTGACCCACATCATGATCTCGCATTATCTCACCTTGTTCCAGGTCTGCGGATTGAGTGGTGTAAAGCACGAGCACGCGAAGGACGGTGGTCTGAAGAAGTATTATTGCTCCTCGAGGAAATGCGGAGAGTCATTGAGTTCCTCAAGTGGCAGGCCAGTTGGTGGAAAGATCGTGGAACAGCAGCCATCTTTGTGAAGCCTGCTCACCAAGAAGGGCTCCTTGCATATGCGGAACGGCAGGCTCACATCCGGCTCGCAATGATCAAACGCTTTCAAGAGCTTTGGGAGGCAGTTCCAAAAATGGTAGCATCTCAGCTTCTTCCGGACGACGAGGACACTGCAGAGATATCTGATGTATTACTGACCATGGAGGGCCCACCTGACGACATTATATAATGATGTATTACTGCCAATGTAATGACTCAGGCTGTCACGATGCCAATGTATCATTGCCCGTGGGATGTGATGTATTACTTGCATGGTCTGCTCACTCCTGGGCTCGGACAGTGTGATACATCAAGCCAAGTGTGATACATCAAGCCAAGTGTGATACATCAAGCCAAGCGGAGTGGGATGTAATGTATCATTAGCAGTGGTACCTAGGGTGTAGTACTAGTGACACACCATCTCATTTATGTATCACCATTCCAGTGATAGGGTCAGTTTTAATACATCAGAATGACACCAGCAGGTGCATAATTGAATGAAAAAAAGGCCCGAACCCTTGCAACATCGAGCCCTCAGATTCCTTCAGTGTCTGATCCTGTATTAACAAAAACACAATCATGACGAGAATACTCGTTCTGCCACATAGGGCAGGAACGGATATGTTCTACTCGCATGCTACCGATCCCGGAAAGGTCACTTGGTGCATAGAATCTTGAGCACGTGGAGTTGAAGACTGATATCTTTCCTTCATACCTGGGGCAGGCAGCAAGAGGGATGTTGTACATGTTGAGTGTGTTGTCTGGGCATGTTTGCTCGTAAAGAAAGTGGCGGATTCAAGCAGGGAGAGATGAAAGGTGCAATTCGTCAGTGAGAGCCAATACATTGCGGGCACACTGTGTTTCTGTGATGCTGCATTAAACTCGTAGTCCATAAATATAGCTACAAATGTCACTTACGAACTGTTCGAGCAAGTCGAGTGTGTGCTTGTAGAATGGTCAGGCCATGGTCAATCATTAAGTCGTCGCCATCCTCAAGATTACTTGCTTGGTTTGGTGGGGGTTCATTGAGGTCTTCATCGTTAGGGACATCGGGATTGTCTGACATACCTAAGCATGCATTAGTACTGGCTAAGTTTGAGAGAAAATAGTAACTACGTACCAAGAGCCTCGAGTTTGGCTGAAAGGCAGGTACCCTTCAACATTCCACGGCTTTCAAAATCAACATGCACAGCAGCGAGTTTACTAAGGTGCTGGTTTGTGACCAGCATCTGACCAAGTGCTTTGTATTTACTTGACCGCCTCCACGGTTTCTTCATGGCCTTGATGTGTTTGCTCTCAGTAATTGATGAGCAAAGTCCATTGGGGGCGCCAAAGAGCCGGATAAAATGTGCGTAGTGCATAAGAGAGTGTTGTTGTGGCAGTGAAAACATTGGAATGACACCGGAAGTCTTGAAAACTTCACAATATTGATGGAAACGAGAGACGGCATCTTGAATTTCATCCAGGGTGCGCTCTGTGATGGTGTTTTGATGTACAAGGTAGCTTGCGGGACCGAAGGACTGAGGTAGCATTGAGATTATCACGATGAGAGACACATCTAAAAGAGAATTAGTCTTAATGCTGGTGAGATAATGCAAATATTTTGTCACCTTGGACACCAGAAGCGGACTATGCATGCAAGGAGAACTTGCTCCTTGTAATCGGCAATGTATGGCCCCAGTCCATAAATTACGTGCTGAACATGACCATCTCCGAACTTCGCAATTTCAGGTTTTGACATCCTAGGCCGAAGTGATGCAAGTATCCTAGACAGCGATGAATGGAATAATTGGCAATGGAATTTGCGAAACTTTGGGTCATCTGCGTGTTTCTTTGTAGCTATACAGTTGAAATTAATACTCAAGTGTCGGATTGCTCAAAAGATATGGACATACTCTTGGGCATTGCAAGGAAGCCGATTACCACAAGCACATCTCGATGTGCATGGCGAACATTGTTATGGATGTTTCCAATCGAAAGATAAAGCGGGTAGTACTCATTGTTGCCCGTCGCAACAGAAACCGTTGTCTTGTCACTTCTGAGGATGATGGGCACAAAGGTGGAGCCAATTGTTTCTGGGTCTCCAGCAATGATATCCTGTAATGAGTATAGTTAGTTATGTTTAAAAATGCCGGGTCAAAAAGAGTGAAGCAGATGAAGAAGGGTGAGTCTCGCGCTAAGAAAAGGGAGGGGATGAAAAATGGGGAGTTTTGGTAATCCAGGGCCGAGAAAGGCCTGAAGGAAGGGTATGAATGGGGAATTTTGGTAATCCAGGGCCGAGAAAAGGGAGGGGATGAATTCTGGTAATCCAGAGCCGAGAAAAGGGAGGGGATGAATTCTGGTAATCCAGAGCCGAGAAAAGGGAGGGGATGAATGGAGAGTTTTGGTAATCCAGGGCCGAGAAAAGGGAGGGTGGTAGTAGTGATAAAATTGAACACTTACTGCCTAATCCCAAGCCCAATCAGCCGACATAAAGTCTCTGAACTGCCGTTCATCACCATTGGTAGTGTACTCGCGATAAGGCCAGTAATCCATTTCTTCAGCATAATCCAGATTCGCCAACATGTTGAGAACAACCTCCCAAGGATCTCAGTACCAGACATCATAAGTCCCGTCCATCCAGGGTGGGTAGCCGTCAGGTTTCTCGCCTGTGTATGTGCACAAGAAGCCCTCCCACTTCATGTTGCCTAGTGCGATTGAATCGATTATTACATAGAGGTCTTTGTGATCTGCAAAGGGTGGGCTGCCGCCGGATTTTAATAGTGTTGTTGCCCACAGGTCGAGAAGATGGTCGATTTGTCCTGCTGGCATCTGATTTTTGATGTAAAAAAACTCAGCTGTTTCGAATTCTGCACGGTTTCGAAATGGTGTCCAATCATTTGGTGATTTGGGCTCAGGAGGTGGAGGTGGTGTACCGTCGGGGAGAAAATGGCCATGTTTATCACAAGGTTGACCTTAAAAACTCGTAATTAGAGTCTGAACAGAAGGACAAATGCATAAACAAACCATCCAACAATGTATGGTAGTTGCAAAAGAGCAAGTTTCCAGGTCCAAAGAATTCTGTGTGTACGTTGGGAGGAGGAGAAGCTCGTAATGCCTCATCATCATCACCATTCGGTTGACCTTGAAGCTCGTCATCCTGAAAAGGATTGTTGGTGATGTCGTCAGGGTGGCTTATGTGTGGTTCTGGAGAGGCTGGAGGAGATACAATAGGGTGGGCAGAAAGAATATGCTTGGTGCGACCAGCAGTAGTCTTGAAGAAACGTTTGCAGCCCACACTGGCGCAAGGGACTTGGAATGCGCTGAAGTCTCGCTGAGCAACCTGAGTGCAAGGGACAATTTCTGGCATGCTGAGGATGATAAAGGCAAGCAGAAATACCAAGGACCAAAGCAAGGCCCTCTGCATTGTGAATGCTACTAGTAAGTGTACAAGCCTAAATTCAATGTAGTGTTTGTTTGTCATGTCGGGAGGGGATGTACAAATTCATTTCAGACCATTTGAAAAACCTTGCTCTCGACCAACTCAAATTTCCATCCCTCCAAGTTTTGGATTTGCTGGTACTAATATCTCAAATGATTGAGCCAATCCGCCGCACCTGCGCCAAAAATGCAACTGCTCACCCTGGTCGAATTGTGCTAGATGCCCAACAGAAGCGCCGGACACCCAAAGCGAAGGCAGCTGATGAGAAATGTCTCAAAGCCGCTCAAGAAGTCAAAGAAGCACTGGCTGTGGCGGGGCTTAACTGGCTTGCAGAGCTGCAGGCCAACATGGAAGAAGCCCAGGCGACAACAACAAAGCCCAAGGCTGTCAGGCCACGTCCTTTACCTAAGAAGCAGCGAGGTACTGCCAGCGCAAGCAATGAAGATGAATCTGCTGCTGTTGGTGGCATCACTATGAGGGTATAACTGCCAGTGGAAGAGGCAATGGAGGATGCTGACGAAGACCCCCTGGCAGGTGACGATGACTCAAGTGACGATGGGAGGAAAAGAAAGAACGGAAGAACACACGGTCGCTAAGCAATGCCATAGTCAAAGCTCGCAAGAACTTATCAAGTGCTGCAAAGGCTGATAGTCGTGATCAGCCACATGTGAACGAGAAAGGCAACTCCTTACCGTGAGTTGCGCATTCCTCAACCACCATGTTCATTCTCTCTGAATCTACACTTTTCTTTCACAATCTGACTTTGCAATCAAGGGCCAAGTCAACCTTGGGTGGCCACGTTCAGAACTGGAGAAAGAATGTCTACTATGAGCCAATGTCCACAAGCAATTCACTCACTAGCACAAGTCAAGTTCCTCCATCTACCATATTTTCAAAGTCTCAGATATCGCATGACTCAACTGGTACTTCTCTAAGCTCAAATCCTCCTCAACTGCCTAGCTCCAAGAAGTTGCCCAAGATGCCTGAACTTACACACTCGGATGAGCTTGTTGGAGGATTTGGAGACGAGGATCTGGATGATTCATTTGAGTGTGCTGTTGTGTTGCATAATCATGGCAAAGTAGTAAGCACTGGCAGAACGGTGACCATCAGTTGATCTTAATCATTTGTTTGTACTGATTTTTGCCCAAGTCCACTGTTGAAATTACCTCCCATGACGCTGATTCAGACCTCATGCCGCCACCTCTTGCTCAACAACAATCTCAAGTTATTTCTGCAAGGAAGAGAAAACAATTCGTTGATATAACTCAAGGCATTTCCGAAGATGACGATCTCTTGACTCCGCATGAGGAGATTGATGATATCATGTATGAACCAGCTTCTGATGATGAGGAAGCCATGCAGGTCGATGAAATAGAGGATGTGGTGAAAAAGCCTATTGCAGTGTTGCATATTCTGTTGTGTCCTGGAGCCTTATACACGCTCATGTTACTTATTGTGTGGTTTATCTGCTCTTCAGTAAAGGGTTTGAAGGGCATGGCTGGGGTTGGGTAGTCGTAGTCTTCTGGGATTGCGCTTGATAATAGAAGAGGAGGGAAGAATGTGTTGGCGAGCGCCTTGCTTTTGTCTTTGTTAGTAACAGCTTCTGTGGGCAAACCATTAGTGTTTTGGTCTTGAGGACAGGGACACTTGTTCTGCCGCCGTCTCCTGAGGGTGATGAAATATATTTGTTGGCAGAGTAGATGCTTTACTGGTCTAGCTCTTCCAAGAAGTCTATCCAATGTTCTTCCTTGGTTCTCTTGATGGTCTTGGTGAGTTGTTGCGGTGCTTGCGGTGTTCCTCGTGTACTGGGTGATCCGGTGATCCTCTCATCTTGTAAGATAGGCCACTCAGCTTGTTCTTCTCTTTCATCATCTTTGTCAGGTCCTTCGTCCACCATCTCTTCGAGTGTGGGCTGGATTTTGAGGTAGGTACTTTGTCGGCTATGGTTTACTGGAGGGCATTGCTGAGATTGGTTGCTGCTGTTTGGAATTGTCGCTCGGTGGTGATGGCCTTTGGGGGGGGTATTACATCAAGGTGGAGGTTGAGTCGTCCACGGAATTCTTCCCAGTTGACTTCTCAATAGTTGCGGAGGGTTATGGTCGAGGTGCGTGGTGCATGGTATTTCGAGATCTAGAGTACATAATATGGGGACATGGTCAGTACAAGGAGGGCACTGTCTGGGTGCCATGTCACAGAGGGTGGGGGTGTTGAGGGAGCGGGCTGTGCCTAAGACGTTGTCGGGTCTCGTCCAGTTGCTGCTGCTGGTTGATTGCAAGGTGGGTTTGTCGCGGGGTAGTGCCATGCTCATGTCACGGTCCACTAATAGCTCGATTGCTGTTGTTGTAGATGTTGAATATGGTTAGCTTGCCGAATGTGCCATTGAGTTGAATCACAACCACGTCTGCTGAGGGAAAGGGAAGTTGGTGCCAGTTGTTGGTGTTGAATCATTTGTGGACGAGGGTGACTGCTCGCGATCGGTCCTTGTGCGTGTATTTGTGTGTTGGGTAGACATCATTCCAGTCTGGAGTTGCTCTTGTATTGTCAATGAAGTTTATGTGGGGGTTCCTGTATGGTTACAATGTCGTATTCTTTCACTGTAAATGGACCACTTAGTATACAATGTTGAGCAGTGGATGACTTATTGAGGTTTTCCTGCCAAATGTGCAGACAAAAGGTTTTGTGATCGGGTGTATCACTCATAGTAATAGTTAGGGTTGGGAGGGTCTGGCATTTGAGTGTGATGGTATGGGTGGTTGTTAGGCAGTTACCTCAGTGTGACGATCAAGTATACGCTAGGCTTGTATCACTATATTTCTCTATATGTCTACGCTAAGCCGCATTCCCGCGCAGTTACCGACTGGGCCATAACTTACTGAACTGTGTGTTTCGTCCTCCCATGTCCTGTCCATTGCTGTCTAACTCCATTGGTGCATTTTCCTTAGTATTTCCTATTGCTAATCACCTATAATTGATATTACATGTCACTGTACGCATACCGGTAGGCATTTTACATACGAGTATCCCCGCGCTCTTACACTTGCTACTATCTTCACCTGTACATCCCGGTGTTTCATGCAACATTATATATGACCTGCTGAAAATACTTGATACTTACTTCCCCTTTACCTGTCATCCCCAGACCTCAGCAGTGGTAGTTTCACTTAGTAGTCTTATCTTGCGAATATCAGAATCTTTGATTTTACATCCCTTGACTGACAGTACTCGACAACTCTAAGTACCTTGCGTCTTTTGACTTACTGGTTTCCCGGACCGCTACTGGATTTGCCACTTTACCGTGGTATCTCACCTTTGCACTTGTTTTACCTTTGCTCAGGCGACTCACCCTTCCTAGTTTACCTCGGCTTGGACTTACAAAGTCCCCTAGTTCAAGTTACCATAGTTTTATCGCAGTTGCCGCGGCATTGGTCTTAGACCCTTCTCTTTCTATCTACCGTTTGGGCTAACTTACCGACAGTATTCTTTCGGTATTGGCTAATCTTTCTTAGGGCTCAACAGACTCCCTTCGCACACTACGACGAAGGATTTGCTTCAATAGCAGTTCCCTAGGGTCGACACTATACTTGCGCCCTATAGGATTTTAGTTTGTCCCTTATCAGCTAACTATGATCTCTTCGTTTCATTGGGTCACATGATAGGGGTCGGGATGACATTCTTGCTTGTGAGGGGAGGTAGCATTCTTGCATGTTTCTGTATCCTCTTACTTGGGGCTGGTCTCTGGTGGTGAAGTGGTTGTCCAGGGTGTCTTGGGATCATTTTGCTGGTTCAGTCAGTCTGCTAACTCTTCAGTGTTGAGTTCTACAATGATTCCACCATTGCAGAGTGTTGTCATATTCCATTCCTGAACCTTACTCGTTCGGTCCAGGTAACCCGGGTCCAGCCTAGAATTCATTTCCTCAAGTCCCCATTTGTATGCACTTCTTTCTACCCCTATATGCCCGGATCTTCCTGACAGTTAATATCTGACTCCATTCTGATTCTTCTGTTAGTCTATTCATTTCCTATTCATTTGACTTGTTCCCTTTGTTCCATTTCATATCCGGCTCCACTTTCGATCGTCTGCAGTTATATTCTTTTACATTAGACTCCCTCATACATAGCCTTAACTTCTGAAGACTGCGCTTCAGCCGGATACCCGTCGGAAGTACTACAGTATATAAACCCTCTGTAACCTGTAGTATTTCCTTAGTTCAAATATCATCTTAGACTCAGTTCATTCCTCATGTCCTTAGGACTTTTGTCCTAGTCTGATCCTCCGAGCCTCAGGATTATATTCCTAAGGCTAAACCACTCCATCTCTACCTTCCGGTAATCCTTAAATAGTCCTGGACTTCATATTTCTCTTGTCTGGCCTACTCATGCAGCCTCGGCTGATGATATTCGTCCTTCGTAAATTAGGGGCACATCCTTGGGTAAAGGGTGCAGCACATGAGCTGAAGCCAAGCCCCTCTGGACCAGGCCATTGCGCATGGTCTTAACAAGTGTGGTGACTGCCCGAACATAACCAGAGGGAGTGTTGTCATTGCAAATGTTGCCGATGGCCTCCTTGAATCTTGCAATGATGTCCTTGTTTGAGGTTCCCAGTGGAAAGAGCGAGGTTCCCTGTTTTGGGTCTAGGATGATCTGGCATGCGCAGATGCCAACCACACCTAGGCCAATTCATCAAAATGTGCAAGCTGATTGTCAATATAATTGGATATCTTGAATCACGGGAAGCTACCTTAGCAGACCACATGCTACTTGGCAAATGATGCGTCTTCAAATTGAAGATGGTGAGAACATTGCCTTTTGGATGCACGCCAAAGCTATCTTCAATTATGAATTTCATGCCATGAACATGGATATTCACACTCTTGCTAATGGAAAGGATTGGTGGGAAAATCTTCCAATATCTGGGAAACCATACTCATTGAAGTCACTAGCAATCATGTTGTTCTCGATTGTCCCTCATGCAACTGATGTTGAGCAACTATTTGTGGATCTCGGTGAAATCTAAGGTATCAAACATTGCAACTTAATGGTTCGCACTTTCGAGATCCTCAGAAAGCTTCAAAACAACTATTTCTATCATGTCCACCTTGCTACTGGCCACCCTATCCAATGAAAACATGTACAAATATATACTTAAAACCATTGTGGCATTGATATGGACCTGGTGACAGATCTCAATGTAAATTTCACTTAGACACTTGTTGAAAATAGACAAGAATGCCCGCAGCCAAAGCATATCATTATCTCCATTTTAGGATTCATTTTTGTTCTAACTATTGATTCATATGTTCTCTATTATGTGCTCTTATTACTTGTTTTACTTTTGTCTCTACTAAAACCTTTATACACATTGACCCAGAGCCATTCTCAATTGTTTATAGTCTCAGATATCTACTTTACTTACAAGAGCTTTCATTTGTACATATACTTGCATTCTTGCATGCAATAACTGAGGTATGATATTCCTTTTACTTATATTTACTTGTACTTATGCAACATAGCACATCTATCAACTTAAGGTGAATATATCCAGATATTTGCGTTCTTGTGTACAACAACTGAGCGCATCTATTAACTTTAGATCCATGTGAGGCTTTTGTAACTTTCACAACATAAGCCAAAGGCAGGTTGATGATGAGCTAGAGGGGCCAGAAAGCTTAACAGAGGATGAGGTTATAGTTGCCTTTGAGCAATATATTACAGAATTCCCGTCAGCTATTGATTCCCAGCTGGAAGGGTATGAGATTTTGGTGAATTAAAGATGTATGACATCGCAGAGCTGGAACAAATTGACAAAGGAATTGTCTCCACAGCTTTTGAAGATGATATTCAGCAGATGGTGTCTGATTCAGAGAATAGTTTGTCATGGGATATATAGTCTCTATTGATTATGAAGGGTGTCTCATTAATGTAAAAGCCAGTAATGTTACGCAACATTGATGCAAGATGTCTGGAAGTTTTGTCAAGTTTTGCTAGTGTGCCAAGTGCCAATTTGCTGGTATACTTGTTTTATTTTTATGCTTGAATACTATCTTTCCACTACAGTTAAGGGCACTCAGACCGAATTTTGACTTTCACTAGAAGTCATCTTATTGTTGTGTATATGTTTTGATCACTACTACTGTTCTATTTGCCTTTCTTATTCCTTTAGTTTTTTGTCCAAGTTCATTGACAATGTAGCAGATTCAGCCCATTGTCTGTTATATGTTTGTTTAGATAGCACTATAATTCAGATGTTCATCTTTAGATTCAGGCAAAATACATATCTGAGAAACTATAATAAGTACTACCTCCGTCCATCATCCTACTCGATATCCAGCCTTCCGAACATCTGCAACCAGTCTGTACCCCTGACCCCTGAATCTTCGGATCTCCGGATCTCTGGACCTCCACATCCTGTCCGGATATCTCTGGACCATTTTCCCACGGTCTGGCCATATCTCCATTTAGTCACCACCGCTTTTCCGGTCCTCGGATATTGTCATACCCCGTTCTAGAATCCATTTCCCCTATATGCCCGGATCCTCCTGACAGTTAATATCCGACTCCATTCTGATCCCTCTGTTAGTCTATTCATTTCCTGTTCATTTAACTTGTTCCCTTTGTTCCATTTCATATCCGGCTCCACTCTTGATCATTCTGCAGTATACTCTTTTGTGTTAGACTCCCTCGTACATAGCTTTGACTTCCGAAGACTGCGCTTTAGCCGGATACCCGTTGGGAGTACTACAGTATATAAACCCTCTGTAACCCGTAGTATTTCCTTAGTTCGAATATTACAGTTATTCTCCATTAATGTTGCTTCCATCTCCGAAGCCTTAGGGATTGATTCCCTTACACTCCGACCCTACCTTATGGTAGTCCGTCCTTATCCTTGGCTATTCCGGACTTTGTCTGGATAGCTATCCTTCGTCCTTCGTTTATCCTGGACTATTCTGGACTTCGTCCAGATAGCCATCATTTGTCCCTCACCCATCCTTGGCCATTCCGGACTTCGTCCGGATAGCTATTCCTCGTCCTTAGGCCTTAGGCCCTCGTCCATCCCTCGTCCATCCCTGGCCATTCCGGACTTCGTCCAGATAGCTATTCCTCGTCCTTAGGCCTTAGGCCCTCGTCCATCCCTCGTCCATCCCTCGGCCTTAGGCCTTCGTCCAGTCCTTCAGCCTTAGGCCTCCATCCATCCTTCGTCCTACGTCCGACGTCCTCCATCCATCCTTCGTCCTACGTCCTCCGTCCATCCTTCATCCTACGTCCTCCAACATATCCTCCGTCCGGACCTTGGCTTGATGCCTTCGTCCTGTTCAATCCTTTATCTGTTCCACTCTCGGACATGTTTCTAAGTAGTCCTCCTATTTCCGGACGTATGTCCGGATTTAGTTCCCGTGCTCCGGACGAGTTCCCGCAGTCCGGATATCATGTCCAGACTTTCCCATGCTTTTCAGACGTCCATTGGGCACTTCACTAGAGTTGCCTTACCTTTGGAGTTCCACTTAACTTCGTTTAAACAGTCTTTCCATTTCCGGACGTCTGTCTGGATTAGTTCCCGCACTCTGGATATGCTTCCGGACAAGTTTCCGCAGTCCGGATATCATGTCCGGACTTTCCCGCGCTTTGCTGGAAGTCCATTGAGCACTTCACCAGAGTTGCCTTACCTTCGGAGTTCTACTGAACTTCGTTAGATGTCCTCTGGACTTCATTTCGAAATAGGGCATGTACTCGGGTAAGGGGCACAGCGCACGAGCTGAGGCCAAGCCCTTCCTTCCCTAACGAGACCCTCCGGTATGGGTCTTAACACCATGCTTGTTCCGTCGTTTTCGCATTGCATGTCAGCCATTGTCGACTGCATGCCAATACTTCGGGTGGGTATTGGTTCACCATTCCTCGCATCTCTCTCACTGAGGCCATATTTGGCCCGTCATCCATCTATAACCCTCCTAATCTTGATCTTGCTACCGGTGATCTACGTGAGTGGTCGCAGTCATCATAGTGCAAGGATTCGAGATTGACATAATTCTTGTCACAGAACTTCAGTTGCAACGCGCTGGTGCGATCCTTGGAACACCACTGATGCCCGATCTGATGCTGAACTTGGGATTAACTCGGTTCAATCAACATCTGCTTTCAATGTATGGCTCTACCGCCTCTGTCTGCCGCTCCCAGCTAACCACATTTACAGCCCAACAGCTCACCCGAGGGATTGCAAACGCTCAGTCAGTGTGTTGGCGGTCAAGGTATGTCTTAAATCTTTGTGTTCAAGAGCGGAAATGATTGAGTTGTTAGATGTGGAGCTTAGTATCGTGGGTTATAGTGGGAGCCCACAGGTCATTTCTCTCCTGGAGGCTTTTGAAAGCATGAACATCACCGCTATGCTCCCTGGCCTCAACTCCAGTTTCTTGTTGACGGGTGTTCTAGAGAGTAAGTCGCCTTATGTTTTATTTTCGGGTCAACCTGTTAAACGAGAACAATCCTCCCTACCACTTTTGTCACAAACAACAACAGTCAGGTGACCGTATCCCTCATCAATCCCTTCACCGCAGGCTTCGACATCACCAGCATCTCATCAAAGTCACCTCGCATGGCTTGTACCTCGGTTCCATCAATACCACTATGAACTTCAACTCTGCAGGGAAATCGACGACGAAGTCTCCCGTTCTGATGAACTATGACCCACCAACGCTCTTCACACTCACTCGTGTGCTGGCTGTGCAGGCAGGTTTGGATCCTACGCAGCTGGATGGTATTGTGGCACTTGGTGGGTATCAGTATGTGGCTGCTACAACTGAGGACTCGAAGCCTGTTCCTCAACAGCAAAGGAGAGATAACATATACACATAAATTCCTGTTTTCTTTCTGATTTTGATACTGAACTAAGTCTACTGTTCAGGGGATTCAATCTGCCAGATTTCGCTGATCAGGCGTTCAAGCAGCTGAGGAGTGACATACAATTATTGTCACAGCTTACGATTGGTGCAAATTTTGCTGTGAATCTGCTTTCGATTACTTACAGCAGTGCTGGTGCAGGGGACTACGCGACGACGCTCAGTTACACCCAGACTGATGTCCCCATTTCCATGGATAGCAGCCTCAACTTGATCCTCCTCATCTTGGCGAAACCTACATATCGTGCAGAAGATTGTCGGTGGGAGCATCCTGGGGTTATTAATCTCTGTTTTTTTGTTGCCAACTGTTGCTGGTGTTGTAGCATGGAATCTGTCCTCATTATTGACCCCCAGGAGACGACATTTGGTCTGTCATCAGAGTCTGACGTCTTGCGCTTCTTACCTTTTTACAGGGACGCAGTTGAATGGAAGCATCATGAATGCTGGGCCTTGTCTGTCTTTCTGTTTTATCTGTGCATAGTTGTTTAACCTCTTTGATAGTTGATGCAACGATCACGTTCAACGACGGTGTTGTTATTTCGTGGGGCGGTCAGCCGATTGGCTTGATGAAGATAGACCCTGTTCATGTTGTTGGTGATGTTGGAGCGATGCTTAACGTGCAGAGTACGTTTGAAGTTGTGAATGTGGATTATTTCGCTAGTTTTACCCAGGTGAAAGACTATGCAATGTGGTGTATCTTTTTCTGAACGTCTCTACGTGATGTTGAATGATGAATCGCTTGAATGTGATATTTCGGGTGAAAACCTGACTGGTATTAGTATGTTCATGCTGCCTACAAGTGCATTGTCACTTACAAGTATCTTGCAGATACACAGTCAGCGCTCTTGGTGCGTCATTTTTTCAGAAGCTCGGTACCATGTGATTGACAGTCTCCAAGGAATAGAAGTATCCGGCATCTCTCTCCCTTCCAAAGCAGTCACCTTGAAAGGCTTCAATGTCTCAAAAACGGTGTGATCATCAACTCCTTCGACCTCCTGTCCAATGCCCTGCTGGTGGGATCCACCTGACGTGGCAACAGTCACACTGAGAGAATAATAACGGTGTTACAGACTGAGGACACAGGTGTTGGGGCATTGAAAGACCTGCTGTCATCTTCTGATGGGTTTATCATAGAAAGAGAAAGTGTATCGTGCTCGCAAGCTCCTAGTATCGCCTTGAGCAGCCAGATGCGTAGATCAGCATTGGCAGGGAGACCCACAGATGATAAAACCTTACCAGGGCACTTATTGAGTGTTCTATGCGATCGCTGTTAATGTGACCTTGGCGAGGACTTTCAGACGTTGTGCTTTGGTCGATCCCGTCTTCAGATATTTGGAGTGTAGTAAGTCCAAATGCATAACCATCTGACATCTGCCAGACTGAAGTTCGACTGCCGGAGGTAGATGCAATTGAGGCTTGCATTGCAATCGGGGCCCACGAAAACGGTAAGGACGGATTGCAATAAGCTTGATTGGAGAGAATCTGTCAAAATGGAAGTTCCAAGAGCGGAGAAACACTGGTATGCTCTACATTGAAGAGAAGCCTCGCGAGTTCGGATAGATGGTCCGGAAACTTCTTCAATAATCTGTGACAAGAACATATTTGAAAATGAGAGGGAATTTCCAAGCAGAGATGAGATTCTCCGGGCAGCTCCGGGCGATGTCAAGAGTAGTGAGTTGGCGATTGTGAAGCAAAGAACCAAGGATTGCCCTAAGCCCACGTGCAGTTTTGGGGACATGCCCAAGGAACTTGTACACGGTAGCTGACTGGCCTGAAACATTGTTTCGGAAATACATTTTGCCAAAGTATGAACAGACGAAATTTGGTCCAAGTGGCATCAGAGATACAATCAACGTCCAGGCAACTTCAACCTCTACTCCTGCGACATGTTGAACATCATGATCACTAACACGCTTAACAGTGTCAAGAACGCTGGCTGACACGTCAAAAGACACATATAGGGGGCGATGTGGCAAAATGGCAACAAAAGCCAGCAAACCATAGGAACGACCGAGTGTCCTGTGATCAATGTCCGAAGGAGCTGCAGGAGATTGAAGATATTCGACGTCAGATTGTAAAGACTGTAAAAGAGCGCCGACTAGCTGCTAAATGAAGAGTTGGTCATATGTTATGACTCTGGCCGCCCATGGATAGGAGATGATCTCGGTCATGAGGTGACCAACAAGTAGAGAATAAAATATTGGCTTCCACAAATGCTGGCCCGAGTTTTGCCAGCAGTGTAACATAAAACATGAAGATTCCCTCGTGGGTTTTGCAGTGATGAGCAATACCCGTAGCGTGTCAAATAATGACCTGGATATACAGAACTGGAAGGCATCTGATTGCGAGACAGTTAACCAGGAGAAGGGTATAGATCCGAAGGTATAAACACTTTCAGTAGCGTAGCTTATACAGAAGCCTGTGTCTCCTGGACGGTAAGGATTGATAGAGTATTATAATTACGTGTCCGCGGACTTGTGATGCACGGCTAGTACAGCAGCAAATGCATCCTCGTGTCTAGCACTCATGCTGATCTTGATTCGCCTTGGCAGCAATATTACTTGCATGAGCTCGCACGGGTTACGTTGACTGTGTTAAATTTTAAATTACAACTCTTGCGTGTTTCTATACCTTAGTGAGCTTCAAAGCCTCGCAGTCAACTTGCCCACTAATTATAATGCGACCCCACTCCTCGTTAGCAGCGCCCCCCCAATGTCTCTATGTTTGTTATAAACACAGCCTACTTATCCGCTAGCAACCCCCCCCCCTTCTCGATGTCTCCATGTTCGGTATAAACACCGCCTACTTATCCCAATTGTACAACATCCATCTAATTCGAAAGGACATGTTGCTCGTTGCCCTCGCACTTAAGAATGTCCTCATCAATATCATACTCCTAATCTGGTTCTTTCAGGACGAGTGAAGCCTATGTCACTGTTAATGTCTTACCCGTTTTCGTCTTTCACCTCACGCCCAATGGGAGTTGCAATTATACCGCACAGATCGTTGACGCACTAGAGTATATGCATGGGACAGACGTCGTTCACAATCACTGACAACTCAGCACACAGCACAGTCTTTCTTGAAGGCTAAATGACCACAGTAGTCCTATTCCATGTCGTAGTAACGTACTATCATGAATATCATTAGAATGGACATGTGGGACTCTGGGAGAAACGACACAGGATGCGACAATGGCGCTGTTAAAATAACGAAGCTGGTGAGTGAGCTGACCGGGCAGAACTATCAAGAAGCGTATTCTAGAAAGTGCATTCAGTTCACTATTCAGCTCCTCGCTCGATTGAAGGCTCAGGTAATCATGATGCGCCAGATCTTCTTAGCGTAATTCAATCAGAGTCTGAACCTGGATTAATTATAACGGTAGGAGGTCATCCTGAAGAATTGGCATTTAAGAAACAACGTAAGTTGTACAAATGATACGAGAATTCCATGATGAATCCACTGGCAAGAACGTGCTGTATGGAGAGCAGGATCAGTAAAGACATGGTGGAAGTCCAGGCAAGGTACATGACGTGCAATAGAAGGTACTCAATATCTGTCCAGGATGCCTTGCAAATGCTTAGCTTTCGCATTATCTTCGGCTACGACAGACCTAGTTGTCTGGTCAAGTCTGCATATGAGTTTCTCGACATCCCTGGGCACCAATGTTGAGTAACCTCCAAGTTGCCAGACTACGTAGAAGGATCATTTTGTGATCAGGCTCATAATTCAAGAAGTCTAAGATAAAATACCATATTCGTCGACGGCCCTTTCATAACTATCGAGAAGTTTGTCACTCTCAGCGCATACATCTTGGAGCTGAAGAGACAAATCTCCAATCGTTTCCTAGAAAGCCATTGCTAAATTGAACGAGGAGATAAAGGCACCTTTCACAAACTAACTTTCACCCTAGTAAAGTCCGAACCACTTGGTCGTGTTCATGCCTTGCAGCATCTTACTTACAAGGGGCTTTTTCAACAGGCTGTTGGTGTACAAACAAACTAGATCCTGTTTGTCGACGGTTAGATGTCGTTTTGTGCACGGAGATTAGCACAGGCGAATGTAGAGGGCCTAAGCAACCTCAGCAACTCTCTGAAGACCTTCAATGAGAGCTTCGTAAGCTGGCTGTATGTCATGGACATGAATGGACTTACAGTAGATTGGCCGCAGGTGAGCCCTACCTCACGATTGAGTAGTATGTCAACCGATCTCTCATTAACCTGTCACTGGCAGGCTCCAACGAACACATTGTCCAGTTGGCTAGGCAACAAGCAGGTGCATTGTGAATTAATTCATTATGCGTTCAAGATTGATGCAACATATCTGTTAGAGGAAAACACCTATTTGGCTGAAGAAGCTGCTCTCAAAGCAGCAGTTCCGCCGCCGTCAGATTCAGAAGCAGACAAGACAACATTCGCCGAAACTCAAGAGTTTAAATGACGTACACAACGAAAGTTACAGCACGGAATGCTTTGACTAGCATGACCGCATGCCGAAGTCATAGTACTCGTGTGCTTATCACTTGTAGCACTGCTTGCCTCGAGGCGGAGTGTACTTAGATGGGCTCATCACATCACTAGTTCCCACACAGTCGTTCCTTAAACTTCCTTCCATCAGATGTGGTCCAGATTCCTTATTGCTTGGTGCTAATGCAACACTGCAACAAATATTGACTCGAGGCCCACCTGTTCCTGTATATAAATCTTCTTGGACCCTTGCCTTACTTCGTTTCAACTGCCATTCACAATGACTTGGCCAAAAGGCAACTCATCGAGGGATTCAACCAAAGAAACCCACACATCTAGCGAAGCAGCAACTTGTGGACGCTCAGTATGTGGCTTTGAGGTTCGCTTAAAGCTAAACACTGACATTGCTGCATCCTTCGTCTAACACCGACCCAGTAGCAAGGTTGGTTGGATTCTGGGGAAGGTTAAGGGCAGTCTTGAAGATGGCGTGAACAAGTTAAGAACTGTGAGTCTACGAGCATGCATAATGAGTGTCCTGGAATACAACTAATACCACAACAAGCGCTCAAAGTATTCCCGTAGTCGCAGCACTGTTCCCCCGCATGAAAGTGCGTCATCGACCCCGAATGTTCACCACAGTAGGTTCTCATACTTGCTCTCCAATTTCTGCTCTCTCTCTAAATTTTGGTCGTTGTGCAGATTCATGCTGCTCCGTCTGATGCGGAAGATGAGGCTGATCTCCAATCAGTAATCCGGCATACACAATAAACCGCGAAGCACATGCATCCACTCTCGGGACCTGCGATCACTGTAGCATGTGCTGGCCATGACACACAAACGGATCTCAATGTTGTTGATGATTTCCACGACACATATCTCAAACCCCTCAGGATATTCGACACTGTCATTGCAGAGATTGGGAATGTATGGACCATCCTCTAAAGCGGAATCAAGCTAATTCAGTTCCACAGCTACATCCATATGCAAAGATGGCGCTTGAAAAATCTTTTCCACAATCGCGTGTGACTTGGCTGACCGTGATCTGGAGATGAGGTGGGCGATGTCAGGTGCAGTTGAGGATGAAATTTCGCCCAAGAAGACAGTTCAGGCTGTGCTTAGGGGGCACACTTCTTCAGTCAACTCGTTCTCACTGGACGGCACTCGCATTGTCACTGATTCGCATGATAAGACTGTTCAGCTGTGGGATGCAGGGACGGGAGAGCCAGTCGGTGAGCCCTTGCGGGGACACACTGATTCAGTTAACTCAGTCTCATTCTCGCCGGACAGCACTCGCATTGTCACTTGTTCTTGGGATAAGACTGGTTGGCTGATGACATTGAACACTTCAAACAATCACTCCATTTCCTTCTCGTCCAACCCCATTCATGCGCTGCGCAACGCTCTTGAGCTAATACACCCAGCATCCCATGACAACCACAGTTCTATTCCATGTGTCCTGAATGATAGTGGATGGGTTGTCGGGCCCAAACATCAGCTGTTATTCTGGGTACCATCCGCTTCTCGATTCCCATTCTGTAATCCTGCAACCATCTTAGTGATGCACAGAGGAAGTCCCAAGCTTGATTTGAGCCGCATGGCACATGGACAACACTGGCAAAAGTGCTGAGAGCAGTGAGTCTCTTCAAAGCCCTGTCTGTTCTTTGCAATAACTAAAACCAACACTTGCAGACCTGGCCATTCTCAGGTGCAAAGGGCCAGTCCGGATAACCTGCCGGTGTGTAATTACCGTGCATGCACCATTTTTCTTGGTCACCCCGCTCAAGTGCGATGTCCATTAGCAGGCGAAATGGAAGATTGGGCTAGAGAAGGGGTCTGTCAGTCACAAACATGTCCAAGAACAAATGGCTTATCTTTGACATAAACAACCTCCCAAATCCAACAAGTCCGCCTTGCTGTTTCAATTGTGCTATTATGGGTATGCCCATGAAAGTGCTTCCTTTGACCCCCTTCCAAATATCACAGAGGTAGTCGCTGTTTTTATCAGCAGTAATTTCGGCAGGCATCAGTTCCACGACATGGATGTACGCGAGTTTGTGTTTGCGCAGCTGCTCAACCAAGTATTAGCCCATCTGGATCAAACATTGTCATCCCGAGAGGCGCCCAGGATTCCCTCAGGCTGGTTCTCAGATCTACAATTGTCGTAAAAGCTGTAGTCAGCCTCAGGTTATTGTGATGCCAGCTTGTCGTCTAATTACTCCTTACATCAATATTTGCTAACCATCGCAGCAGCAACATCAATGCCCCAGGGTAATGTGACTTGTTTTGGGTTGTACCCTGTTTAAAACCTCACTGACAATACCACCCCATGCACACAGGGATCAGGTACTAGTGGTTGAAAATTCAAGCCATGACAGTGGTGCGGCAGCTTAGAAGGAACAGCAGGTCCGTTAATGGAACTAGACTTGACGAAATCTATGCAAGGCTCCAGCTGTTCGAGAATGCCAATTGCAGCCACAAAACACGCGACAGATAAAAGCTGAGGTCTGAGACACTAGACTTAATCGTAGTGTCATACAAGTGGCTTCTTGGAGAATGGGGAGCGATGGCGCTGCGGGAAAAGAGAATGAGTTTCAAAATGGAGTGAAAGCAAGGCCCATACCACTGCACAGAGTATCTTTTGTTCATGGCCTGCTGCAGTTTCGGAGTATTGGCTGTAGTCAGAATGTTTCAAGGATCTTTAGTGAAGCGGGGATGTCTTTGTTGTTTCGTGGCATTTGTAACCTGTACTTGACCTAGTACTTCTTCAAATCTAGTTGCGGTCCACCAATGAGAAGACGGAGTAGGATTGAACACTGAATTTGATTATCAGAAGTCCATGGTGTGTACATATCATCGACTCATCGGTACCCCCCCAAGTTCTCGTTGGACTTTGATGTGAGTGGGGCAAAGGATAAACATATGCAAATATTGAACATTGTTTCAACCTGATCTCGGATGGCTGCACTCAACAGCGCACATCAGGCGCAAACCCTCGGTCCATCGATCTGTCTGGTATACAATTAATTCACACCTACATCTGTCAAGATCCTCTGATGTGTCTACAATTTAGTGGGTCTTCAAAAACTCACCCTTCCGAAGAGAGTGTAATTTGAACTAAATGTAAGTTGGGGTTTCCCCGGCTGCCTCTGCTGTGCTCACCACAGCTCATAAATTTAAAATCATCCTCCATGCACTGCTCCCGCCTCCCCCTTCCGCACTCCTCACAGCACGGCACCGGCTAGAGTGGTGGTCAGGTCAGTTTTCCCAATTGTCTCAGCTTACTTGTTGACGTTCGTTCGGGCAATGCACAAATGCGCGACGTGAATCGGAAGTCTCAAAGGCGAGTGAATTTGTGCACGCGAATATCTTAGTCATCGAATGTTGCAATTCTCAGTGTTGGTGCTAATAATTGCAAATCTAACGAGGTTCTAACCGCAGATATCCTAACAGTTCCTTTCGCCAGTTGGGGGGGAAGGGGTGTGGATCCCTCGGTGTCAATAGCTGCTTGCTGGTATTCGCGTGAGTCTCTAAGTCGAAGCTTTGGTTCTGAAGACTTGCGTTCTGTGATACGGGTCGGAGGTCACGTGACTCTAAAGGGTCAGGACTCAACGAGCGGAAAAACGCAATGTTCGAGGAACAAAATATCGCAAAGAGACTGCTGACGCTGGAATGAATGAAACAGCTTTACCGCGAGAGAAACAAAACCCTTGAGTATGAGGTGTCTTGGGAAACCTTTTCGGACATAAGACATAAGACGCAACCCACTCCAAGCAGACGTGCTTACAACTCAGTCGTTCCGAAAACCAATGACTCCCCCCAACGCGCGATGCGAGGACATACAAATGCATTACACACAACTTGTACTTGCGTGAAAAAGAGTCCATGGAAGAATGGATCATTGAAACTCGTGAGTACTTGAAAGATGAAGTAATAAAAAGTGGGAGAATTGACTCTATTTTCCTCCAATACTCTAAGAAAGCTCGTGACTTCCATCTACCTTGCATTGCAATGACATCGGGCGGAATTCCTCTCAACAACAATTCAGTCGCTCCTCCAATGCGAAAGCAATGACCCGTTAGCTCGAGAAGGTTAACCCTCCTCCACACTTGATTGCATCGGGCATCGAGGCAATGACTTATGTGGACGCATTACAATCACTTGCCAAAGCTGAGTAAGTCATGTCAGTTAAATTTCGAAGTATGCTAACACTTGTTTATTCCAGAGCTGCATATGGTAGTGTCACGACGGTACATTTTCTGACCTATACTCCTGCAGATTTCATTCCTTCTCATGGGCTCCAAAAAAACCAGCAAGCCTTTGCGAGAGCTTGAGAAGCTGAACGCCATGCAGCTCATCGCAAGTTGGTTCTTGAAATGAATGTTGTCGATGATATCTCGAAAAGTATAATCAGCTTGCCATCATTCAAACGCCACCACGGGAAGTCTTAGATTTCAGCAAAGTGGCGTCGTATGCTTGGCTCAGCAAATTTGACCTTCTCAAGCACTCTCACATCATCATATACTTGAGAAGCCATGGGCGTCCAAAGGAAATTGAGAGGTTGCAAACAATTTCTTTAAGATTCAATGTGCTCATGAAGAAGTTCAATGTCTCAATGTTGAGGTCACATGGCTCTCTGCTTGGGTAGATCATGAAGACGCGCACTTGAAGTCAACATTTGACTCATTGGCCGAATCAGATCCAGCGCTCTCCTGCGAGATCTCTCACATGTATGAGGAGTGCAAATGAGTTAACGATGTGCATCGCAGAAGAATTCATGCTCTCTATGAGCTTTCTGGTTACTCTGGATTGAAGGGCATGGAGACGAGAGGTGTTGACAATGGAAGCAGTGGGGACACAGACAAGATGATGGAAGATTTAAGGGGTACTAGGAGTATCGAGGCTGATGAGGATGATGCACTTTGTGACGAAGCCGACTGTTTACATGCCTGTATAATTTAGTAGAGTATCACACAGTCAATTCTACTGTTTAATTATTACATGAATGAAGTAGCCAATGCGAGAAGTGGGCGCCATCTAGATTGAGCATGGAATGCATATCATCAAAGCGTCGAAAGGGCAGGGGCAGTGTCTTATAGTGCAGGTGTGCAGTGTGAACTGTGACACAGTAGCGCATAGGTTCAATTGATAACTCTATCCCTGATCAGTATTCGGTTGCTACACTCAGACTCACACCTCACTCATACCGTGACCATTTCCTCTTGGAATTATGACAGACACCTTCAACATTATCAACAGTTCAAAGAACCTTGCTCTGACGAGCGCATCTGCTTTATCACGTCTTCATTGGCTGGATCTTGCGCGTGATGAAACTGACACTGTAAGTCTTGCAGATTGTTTGATTTTGGAACACATTTATTCACTTTTAAACCCCGCCACATCTAGTTAACATTCACCCTCAACATCGAAGCTCACATCTGGCTGGCTCGAGTCTGGAATGTTTTGCCGACCCCCCGTTGTTGCTCTGAACTTAACAAGATCGAAGAATTTAATTCATGGTGATTTCCGCAAGCTCGCAGATGATGAGGTCGACAACGCTGTTGATCTCATCAAGAATATCTTTGCGGAGCAGATTGTCGTTTGGCGCCCCCTCCTTTGTGTCTTCGGCCAACACCACTACTGTGACAACAAGGACTCCAATAGTTCTCGTAGAGTCAGAAACTGACTCTGATTCATCATTATCACCTGGGGATAGGTTTTTTTCGGACCTTATAGATATATAAACTTACACAGCATTTTTACTTCGTGACAGGTAGCTGAAGATGAAGCCGAAGCCGAAGACAGACTGTTACCATTGTTTCATAGGTCTAATTTTATTCCACTCCCTCAGGCTATAACCAACAGTCCACCTCCTGCATATGAGGCTACTAGTAGCACCTTCAATATAGACAATAGAAACTCCGAGGACAGCGGAACTCAGTAGAATGTATATTGTAATACATAGTTTTAGATATCGTCACATTGTGATATAAAATGAATCATGCACCTGGGTTACCCAATAACTAAGCCTTATTATACTGGGTAATCAAGCGCCTCGCTAACTATTACTTAGCTTAGTTGCATTAAATCCCAGCACCAGCGTGAAACCTCGCCCTAAATACTCTTTTACCTTATACTACCTCATAAGGTATCCTCAGAATAAGCCGCCACTCTTCCTTAATAGTATATTCTAATAAGTAACTGTAATAAATACATAGCAATTCCCACGAACCTGTCTCCTCGACGCCGACGTCGAGCTCACCATTGCAGTCGTTCTGCTCGCTGTCACTACCCTGCCTTCACCCTGCCCTTGACACCACAGTCCCTTACTCTCTGCCTGACCCATCTTACAAGCCCTTCCCCTTCTCCTCGACGTTATCGTCAAGCTCAGCAACGGTGTCGTTTGGCTCGCTGTCCCTGCCCTGCCTTCACCTAGCCTTCGACGCTACAGTCCCTTACTCTCCACCTGACCCATCTCACCAGCCCTTCTTATCGACGTCAATGTAGGGCTCACCAATGGAGTCGTTTGCTCGCTGTTCCTGCCCTGCCTTTGACACCAAGGCCCCCTACTCCTGCCTGGCCCATCCCACAAGCCCTTCCCCTCAACGTCAACAGAGTCTCGTTCTGCTCACTCTCTCCGGCCTGCCTCATCCAGAATTCAATGCCGAGTTCCCTTACTGCCACCTGACCCGTCCCATGAGACGCTCAACGTTAATGGTGAGCTTCAATGTCACCTCGCCCATCATACTTCTCCTCATGACCAGAGTCAATGCCTGCAGGTGCCACGTTGCATTTGTATTATTTCCTTCAAGCATTTCTACTTCGCACCATGGTTAGGTTCATGACGTGCCTTGATGCAAGCAAGACAGGGCTGTGGGTCAAATGAGGAGAGTCTGTGGACTATATAGTCAAAGCCCATGTCTTCGAGGAAGACCACAAATCCTGTAGACATGGCAAGCCTTATTATATGGCTGCTCTCTGTTCTTTCTAACATGTGCAATAAACAATGTAACTTTATTTGAACGCATTGACTCCATTGGGACTGAGTATACTAAGTGCTAATCAACCTACAATGTGCAACGAGGGACGGTTGGCAGTCGCAACAGCCAGACAGGCCACTGAACAATTGATTTAAGTTGACCTCATTACCTTCAAAAAATGTAAGCCCCGAGTCAGCACTGAGTTCTTCCTTGAAGAGAGCAGGATCTAAAATATTGTTCAACGAGGGAGGGGGTGCACCCCCACTGACGGGAGTAGATTCCGGAGGTCTGATCTGATCAGAATGACCCGCGGAAGCAGAGGGAGGTGGTGCAGGTGACATGCTGCTGCTGTTGTTGTTAGATACCGAAGGCTCGATCTGATCAGAACGGCCCATGGAAGCAGAGGGAGATGGTGCAGGTGGCGTGTTGCTGCTGCCGTTGTTATTGTCATTGTTATTGTTGTCAGTGTCAGTGTCAACGGCTGGGACACTTTTGTATGTCTTCTTGCGACGTCTAGGGGGCATATTCTCGTCATTCTCGTCAGGAGAACGAGCGCAAGTGCGCTTCTTGCCCTTGTCTGATCGAGTCCGACGACAATGTTCGACGATCTCACCACTGTTGAGTTTTTCATTTCGCTCGCAATGAAGTTTCTTGAACTCTTCCTCCTCTAACTGTCTCCAGTCAACCTCTCCGGACTTCCATTTCCATTCAAGCATCTCCAGGCTTGTGAGCGAGCTAGAGACTTTGCTGAGATTCTCGAAGGGAATTTCATCAGGCCACCCCGTGCAAAGTAATGAGCCCATTGCGCATCCGGGTCACCGGTGATCTTTTCTGAGTCGCACCAGTTAGATGGTAAAATGATTGAACAGTGGCAGATAACTCACGAAGTTTCTCATTAATAAGATTTCTGATTGAGGCACGGATCCTGGAACAATGTTTTTGATGATTTTGAGCGGCACCTTGATAGATTCAGCGGCATATTCATGAAGTAGTAGCAAAAAAACTCACCGCATATCCCGTTCATTGCGAAGCCTTCCATCTTACCAACAATATCTTGATTATCAAGATTCATCACGGACCCCATGAAATTATCAACGCCCTGCGTTGCAAAGGCAATCCCACGGGGTCAGTAGACCCGCGCATCGTGTACAGTATCGTTTCCGCGCCTGTTCATGATCTTAAGCTATTTAACTGTAAATCATTGTCAATTATTATTGGTGAATTAAAATTTAACAAATGCGCACCTCGTTCTTGATGGCCTTGAGGGTCTGCGTAACATCGTTAACCTTTGATTTGGTTGATATACGAATGCCGGTAGATTTCGTGGCCCTGTATTCCTCGTATTCCTTCATAATTCTGGCTTTCGTGTCGTCATCGAGTTCGTGATACTCTGCACGATTCTCTTGGACAATATCTTGCAGGACTGCCTTACCTGACAATCCTGTAGGATAAGACTTAGAAGTCAGTGGTAGAAGAACTATAGATGCCAGAATCACATACCGTTTTCGTTGTCCGCAGTCTGTTTTTTTTTTTCCAGCAGAATGCATTCCACATGCTCAACTTAGAGCGCTTCGTCCGCAGGAAACCCTCAACCCATATACAAATCATGCTGGACGCGACGAACGCTCTTGCCGTTAGCGGTTGCAATTGACTTGATGGAATCATCGATGTTGGCCCATGCATCATCAAGCGCAGCCTTGAACTGGTTTGATTTCTGGCGGTGAGAGGCTGTCAGCAAGGCTCGTGCTTCCTTGCTTAGAGTGGCCTTTACACGGCGACGAGGTGCTGCCTGAGTGCGCTTCGAGCGAGTGCTTGATGCATAGAATGACTGAGAACTCATGACCTGCCATACAACACAAATTAGCAATGCAAATTTATAGCACAGGCAGATGACAAAACACGTAGTATGTTAACTGCGATCCACTGGAATGATTTAACGGAACCGAAACATGGTTATATGAACAAGAGTCCAAAAAAGTATAGTGCACACAAGCAAACTAGAATCCCAAGCACCTGGAAGATGTTTACTGGGCAGCCCAATCTGGTCCTTCTGACCCTCAGACCGCTTTGTCCAACCATCTGACCATCAACCGTCCAGAGCCCACCACGGCCCTTTTCAGTTGGCATCACTGCTCCGGCATGTGACCCCTCACTCGGAGTGAGTTCGTCAAATGCCTTCAGAATGCCAGTGATAAATTAGGGTCAGGCTCGTTGAAGGCACATGGTCTTCGTATTGGTGGCACCCTTGAATACCTCCGAGAATGTCAACACCATGGGCCACTGGAACAGTGATGCTTTTGTAGGATGCCTATGGCAACATGCTCTGGTAATGGCACCTTTCCTGCAGGAAAGCCAGTGCTCAAACCATTCATGTGATACGCTTTGCCTCCTCCAGTCTAGACTCAAGTAAGTTTGTTCAATCTCCTTAAAACTGGGGATTCAGCTCATGCTGGTTGCATTATTTGCTCCTTATTCTAAGGTATCTCAGCTCAGCTTTCTCCCAAGGCATATTTCGGTCTAGAGCCCTCTTGGGCTTTGCCCAAATAAACATACCATAGTTAGAACTTACTCACTCTTTTTTTCGTATACTATTCACTTGTTTATTGCCAAAACCAATCATATCACATGTTTGCTTTCCAATGTCACCCTTTTACAGTCACCTTTCAATCTAGGAGCATAGACTTAGAATGAAATGTTGTTACTACAGATTGACTCTTCTTCGACACTCCAAGGCAGGGACAGCGAGAATGAGCACCATGACTAGTGGTGGGATCCCAATGGATGTGTGCAGGCGTCGAGAATTAGGATGGTGGGTGAGGTGGTGGGATGGCGGCGCAGCGCGCAGTGGGTACCCCAGTGATAGCGATACCTAGTAATACCCCCCAAACAATAGTGATACCCCTCGATATTCTGATTTGATTGCATCAGCTGTGTATCAATTACATTTTTGATTCAAATCGAGCAAGAATCCATATGTAAATGTCAACTAAACAGTCTCGATCTGTATTGTTTTGCATCTCAAAAAGTGCCGTTTTTCTGAAAGACCTCAAAACACATTGAAAGATTTCATGGGCCTTTAGGGTTTGTTCGCCCATGAATTTTGGCACTGTTTAGAATTCAAATTTTGAAATTTACCATTTGTCAGCTTCAAAGGATCAGTGTGACATGTGTGACCATCGATAACCCATATCAATATGCCTGCTACAAGATCTTCTCTTGCTCACACTCGTTGTGGACATACATGTCCTATGATGGTGCCCAAGAAATAGCAAGCTGCCACTCCAGAGAGCCAGAGCCAGGAGATGGAGAGATGTTTCTGGACACTGGCAGATGAAAGACACCTCATAACCTACATTGAGAACAACCACGCAAAGGGCGGTGATGGGCTGAACTTTGACAAGGCCTTCTGGGTTCAAGCTGCCGCCAACATGGTTCAATCTACTACTTGTGGTGCAGTGAAGACAGGAGATGCCTATTCTTCAAAGTGGGCTCGCGTATGTATCTTAAGTTATGCATCTGCAGAACCAGCTAACCAGCGTCCAGCTCCGCGCCACATACAACATAGTTGACAGAGTTGCTCAGTATTCTGGTGTAGCAAGAGCACAGACTCTGGCACCAATATCACAGCCGAATTTGAGGGGCTTTGGGCAGATATCATTAGGGTAAGTCCGGTCTATTTATTTTAAAACTACTATACATAACACAATCATCTAGAGCATTCCAGCTACAAAGATGTTCAAAAACAAAGGCTGGGTGCCCTATGATTCAATGAAGGCGCTGCTGCCTCAGACTGCCTTTCACTCTCTTTCACAGGCCGCCACCACCACTTTTGCCTCGAGCTCAACTTCCACCAGCGCACCTCACCAGAGCATGAATTTCAACGAGGTTAATAGGTGGGAGCAGGAGAAGGCTCTGGAGGACTTCAAGAACGGCACCGGCGAAGGATCAGACACTGTGATGCCACCCCGGGTGTCACTCAATCCACACCATGTAATTGCGGGAGTAAGATACAAAAGTGCGAGTGCTACAACATTGATAGTGCTACTACAGTTCAAGAGGATCCTCAGGATCCTCCATGACAACTGACTGCCCTCTCTCCCGTCTTATAGCATTGTAATCCTCCCATATATGGAGCACAATAGCTTCATGGCGGTCATGTGAACGAGTGCATGCCTCATCAGTGGGAGGACCTTCAGCAAGTGTACCAGTATCGTTTGGGGGCTGATCGAGGTCAATGTTGACCTCGCAGAAATCCATCATGTCATTGGGGTCGTGAACGCGTATGATGTTGTGCACCAGGCACAATGCTGGAGGGATGCGAGCTTGCACGCTCATGGGATAGTGGGGGGAAGAGACAGAATTCAGAAGCAATTCTTCAGGACGCCGAATATGCGCTCAATGACATTTCAGAGCATGACGTGTCGTAGATTACACAGTTCTTTGTGATTGCAAGGCCTAAAAAATCAATCAGTATGAAAGTAAAATGGGCCAACATACACTTGATGGCCCTGGCCCCATTCGGCAAGATGATAGTGTACTCCCCGATTGGGGACAACTAGCTCATCACACGCACCAAACCCGGCATCTGCAAGATAGTACTTGCCAGGAGGGATGTTGAAGTCAAGTGTTGTGGTATATGTGTGCATCAGCTGTGGACCCCTCTCAGCCACTCAGCACATACACAAAGAACATGTTGAAGGTACATGCCACCAGGCAGTTTTGTGTCAATGCACCCTTGCAATTGTGAGTGGCATCATGTTCACTGGTAGAGAAGGGTGGCAAGCAATGTGGGTACTGTCTATGGCACCAATTGTGTTGGCAAAGTAGGGGTAGAACTTTGAGTTCTGGAGGATTTCCAAAGGTGTTTCATCATCTGCATCAGGAAGCTGGACATATGCTGAATATATAGATAGGGGGGAGGAGAATGCATTGAGAACCCATTTGAAATCCCTTAAAAATACGGTCAGTTTATCAATAATAATGAGAGAATGATCCACTTTGATATGGTATCATTGGAGTGTTGAAAACGCTCACCAAGATGACACACCAAGAGACCTGTAACACTCACATACAGGAACATGGCGAGCTGCTCCTCGAGCACGACATACTTGGAAGCCTTGCATCCGGAATCGCGAAGTAGATTCAGAAGGACATAGAATACATGGCGGCGCACCCTGAGCTCACATCGAATGCGATCAGGATGTCTGGTGAGTAACTCATTCACCCAACCTATTCCTGACAGGGCGGAAGTATGATAGGGCTGTTTGTTGTAGTATGTGTCGGAGTAGAGCTGGAGCGTCTCACCAGAAGCATTGACGACCATGTTGATAAGGCGAGAGGCTGTGAGGAGCATCTTCTGCACCCATTGAATCTGATCATCAGCAAATCACTGAACCCTTGTACAAGCAATACAATTTCACAAGAAAGTCCCCCCTATACAAGCTTGTCACAATGCCTTACAGCCTGTACAAACGGTCACAATCTTGACATACTATACAGACTAGACACATTATACAGACTAGACACATTGCACAGTTTAGACATAGTACACACACTTAGATTCAATTCAGTAGTACTACACAGACAATACATGACGGACACAATGTGCAGGCCTAGTAAGGCGCTGCAGTCATTCTATGTATTAAAACAATGTGATACCGATGAGTCATTCTATGTATTAAAAAAATGTGATACTGATGACGACAAAAAAAATACTACAAAATGATGTTGACATCGTCGCTGCCTGCTGCGCTATCAGAATCGTCCCGAAACTCACCCATCATCCCCACATCAGCCCATTCCTCTAGCATACTTTCCAGTTCCTGACGACGCTCAGAATTGTCCATCAGTGTGTTGACCGACCTTCATAGGGAGTCAAAGTCAGACCTGCATTTATCAGCGGACAGGTCGGGGACTTTGTCTGTGCCGGTGTCGCGGAACCCAGTTAGAATACCCTTCGCCTGTCAAACCATCAGCAATAGCATTAAGAATGAGTTTCAAAAAGATATATGACTGTGCTGACGAGAATGAGCGGGTTGACGGGGATTGTTTTGTGGAATTCTTTGGTCAACTTGAGGGCCTTTTTGCCGTTACTGTAGAAGAAGTTGATACATGCGTCCTTGAGAACTTGCGAAACGAAATTCTTGTACTTGCCCTAAACGAAAAATGCTTCAGTAAAATGCACCGCCCCACGATGTTACTAACCGATGACAAGTCAGGCAATCAAAGATAGTCGCCAGATTTGATCAGCTTCGACGCTGCTTTGACGACTTGCCATTGAAGGGCGTCCTTCTGCCCCATGTTGGCTTTGGGAAAGATACCGTACAGTTGTTTTGCAATAGATATAATGATTTTCTTGAGCTTGGTGTGAAATGTGAATAAGTCGTCACAAAGCTGACAATGAATCAGTGAGCGTGTTCACGGTCAGTACTCAGGACTCACAAGGCGCGACATCTGTGCCCTATACTGCGGGAAATAGCCTTGACAAGGGGCATCAGATGACAGCAACACTGGTGAATTAAAACTTACCGTTTTCCATTTTGATCTTCTTCGAATGGTGACTCCATAATACTGCATCTAAGACTTCTCGTGCGAGCTGTAGCGCATGCTGATGCTCTGGGACAGGATGAGTCAGAACAGCTTGCAAGCGCATTTCTAATTTGGTGGCCTGGAGAAATGCTTGCCAACATGGTGGATAAAACCCGAGTTTCGAAGGATTCGTCTGCTTGTTCATGGGTTTGTCTCTGTTCCTTGATTCAGGTGTGGGACTACGAGTATGCGAGTGAGAATGGCTTGGAACAGGGGTATGAGACTGTGAGTGATTGAATCAAGAGGCTCGCCTATCTGGTGGCCGCGATGAGGAATGTCCAGGAGATGATCCACGGGATGTACTCTGATGTGGAGATCTTGAGCGAGTGAAAATGGTTGTTGACTGAGTCGGGGAGTATTGCAAAGGAGATGGTCTGCGGAAAGTGTGATCACGACCCCTGCTTGAACGCGGAGACCTTGAGTGAGTAAAGACAGTTTTTGACCGAGTTGGGGAGCGTTGATGAGATGGTCCATGGGACGTGGGATCACAACCCCCTGCTTGAATGCGGAGACATTGAGCAAGCAAAGGGAGTAAATATCAATGTTGAACTTACCCATGGGCAGAACCAGCCTTTGCAGATGGCCCTTTTCGAGGTGCACGCTGGGGAGGCTTGAGGCGAGTGGAAGAAGTACGTGTCTCAGGGGACCGACGATGAGGGATCTGTAGTGTAGCAAATCAGAAACAAGCAGATTGAAAAGTAAGAGCTTACATGTTTGGGTGAATATTGGTGAGGAGACTTCGAACGACCAAAGGCGTTACTTGTCAGAGTGTGGCCGCGAGAGTTCTAGAGAAAGTTAGCAAATACGTGATTCGTTTAACCAATGGCGCAATAAGGGATTGTATCTGTGCGCCCATCATTGCGTCCAGACTGGCTTTCGTCAATTTCCATCAGTTCATTACCATCACCCCCTGGGGGTGAATCAGTCAAAGCTGGACCATCGTCGTACTCCCTGAAATCATCGTCAGCTGCTCGTCATTCATCTTGCGTCTCGTGTTCATCAGCACTCTTCCCCCACTCGTCAAAATCATCCAAGTCTCCTGATCCACTACAATTTTCCAAATCCTGCTCTGCGATGTCGCTACCGGCTTCCTTGTGATTGTGACCGACGGGATGGGTTGCCTGGGACTGGGACGGCTTGAAACCAAACCTGTCTGAAGGGCGGGCTATGTGGAGACAAGCACGTTCGCTCTCTGGCCGTGAAGAATCGGGTTCAACAGAAGTCTTTGGAGTGCTGGCCTGACAAGTGTCTATTAGTTGGGTACTTTCACTGAATATTTGAAAAAAAATACTGCAACTTTTTCCTTGTGTCTCTTGAGTTGCGAAGGAGCCATTGGATTTTCTTCGGAGTCGCTGATATTGAGATTGTCTGCCTTCTTGTGCCTTGATGGGGCCATTAGAGTTTCGCCAGTTTTTTGCAGTTGTGCAGCATGACCACCGATACCTCGCATGGACCGTGAGCTTCGTCGAGTAGCGTCAGCATCTGCCCGTGCCACCTTGGCTCCCTTCCTCAAGCTATCGCCTGGGGAACCTTGTCTGGCCCTTTTCCTGGGAGGCATTGAGTGAAGAAAACGAAGCTGTAAGGAAGTCAGTTGGGGTGATACTTAAAATGTATTACATAAGCTAATGAGTGCTTGACAAAGAATGACTGATATCCGATATCGAGGTCTTAGTTCATGCAGTAACGATGGCATACAGTATTCGTTTAAGGTAGAATCAGATAGCTAATAATGAGCAAAAGAAGTGTGCCTGTGCTTCTTGCCTTGCAAATTATTGTCTGCACAGTAAAATGTGCCATTAATCCTACTTCTGAGTCTTCTGTTTAGAACGATGAGGCTTCCTAGGAAGTTCCTCCTAGGAAGTTCCTCGGTCATAGAGCCAGCACCTGAGCCAGAAAGTTCGTTTGGGCCAATAAATGGCAATGATGGGAGTGGAGGAGGAGTCATGTTGTTCTTCTGCCCGGAGCGACGAGGTCGAAGACGAGTCTCCTTGGCCATAGGGCCAGAAGTGGGGGGAAGAGAAGAGGAATGGAATTGTGATGTCATGGAACCAGAAGCTGAATGAGCAATTGCGTCCTGGGTAACAGATGGGAGTTCAGGAGGCAGCATCTGTGTTTGCCGCCCCAAACGATGGGGCTGAACACCAGCATCCTGGGCCATAGCTTCAATATGAGGGGGTGGGAGAGAAGCAGGAGGGAGAGAAATGGGGTGATGAGGGCGCGCGGGGAGAGGAAGAGAAGTAGGGGAAGGAGTGGTGACAGATGTCGCTGGCAAAAACACAACACTTTGCGATGTTGGGGTACCTGGTATACTTAGAATTCTCTCCAGACCCTGTTGCATAATCTTGAGGATTTCTTTGTGAGACAAGTCACATTCGTTGTGCAGCGCGTCCCCAATTGCCTTGCACCATTCCTCAAGGATGGGGCAACAAGCCTTGAAGTATGGTGTCGGTTCGTAGGGTGGATGTTTCTCTGTGAGAAATTCTTGCTTCAATGATCCACTAGTCCCCAGACCATCTCCATCCATCATCAGGTAAGCCTTGCGCCACCTAGGGGCATCGACAGGGTGCACTCCTTCGGCCGATGTTTTACCACTGGGTCCTTCGTATGTGGTTGTGAATTCGAGGAGGATGTAAAAGAGAGACTCTAGGTCATCAGAGGCTCTGTGGTCGATTGTGGATGGACGCAGAATGTCTCCCATGAGCTTGAGAAGACGGCAGGAAATATAGGGTACAGTTCCCTTCAAGATTGAAGCATATGAGATATGTATACACGAAGAATGTATTGAAATATACAGTGGCTCAAAAAACTGTCCGCATGTTTTGACATTTTTTGCTGTTGGCAATATTGTGCCAAAATATGGAAACACCTCAACAACGCGCTAATACCATATTATAGTATTGCTTCAGGGCTTTCTATTGAGCACTACACCGTGGGAATTGGTGGCGATATGGTGGAGATATGGGGCTTACAAAATGATGACTCATGTGGACAGTTTTTTGAGCCCATATCAGAACTGTATAAATCATCATTTATGACACCATAGCAATCATAGCACTGTGAAACAAATTATTAGGTAGTGTCATTATGTCATCTAAACACTATATCTAACTATAGAAACCAAGATATCTCATGTATCATGGTCATATTCACTACCAAAGCCATCTCCTCTACTCTAAGAAATAATGGTCTTTCTATGGCCTATGCTGGACTTGCTGCTTGTCAAACTTTCTTTAGAAATAGAGTATGCAGGTCCACTGTGACAAATTTCACCAAAGAAAGTCACCCAGATAAGGAAAACTTCTGTGAAAGATGTTTATTTATGCTTTCCTCTACTGATCGGAGGGTTATTATTTGGTATATCACTATGGGAATGGTTGATAATGCTGTTTTGGTCATCTATTACATCAATTCCACCATCACAACCTCTTTCTCTTTACATACTACAAGAGGCATTCTCAGGACAGCTGATTTCAAGTCAGTAACAACAAAGACAAAGCCTTTCATACTATCATACAGAGGCAGAGTAGAATACCCTTTGTCTTAGCACATTAAAAATTGGGGTGTAAGGTCTTAAACCATGTTATATAGTTGAATGAGATCACAATACATAGTATTGGGTCAGATGACATAGGATATATATGGAAAAACAAGGTGTTAGTCCTCTCCATCTATATATGATAGCAAGGAAAAACTTTTTTTTTGTTGTTACTGACTTGAAATCAGCTGTCCTGAGAATGCCTCTTGTAGTATGTAAAGAGAAAGAGGTTCATCATTTTGTAAGCCCCATATCTCCACCATATCGCCACCAATTCCCACGGTGTAGTGCTCAATAGAAAGCCCTGAAGCAATACTATAATATGGTATTAGCGTGTTGTTGAGGTGTTTCCATATTTTGGCACAATATTGCCAACAGCAAAAAATGTCAAAACATGCGGACAGTTTTTTGAGCCACTGTAACTTACAGTACCACATGAATTGACTGCTGCATTGTTTTTGAGGAATTTGGCATGATTGAAGTCGATGAAGTAACCCTTTCCATCGTGGATGATTAAATTGTTGGGACTGAGGTCGCCGTGTAGAACATTCCGCTGGGTGACCATTGCTTCGTGAGCTGGTAGCGGCTGTCATTACAAAGAACTTAAACAAACACGAAAGAAACTCACCAACGATAAGATCTCGAACAACATTGACTAGCTCAGGGAGGGATTGAAGGTTGTCAGTGGAAGCCCGCAAGGGGTCAATAGCATGCGACGGTGAACCTTATTGGAGTATATTGGCACTTCCAGAAGGTTTTCACTGATGTGTTTGCGAATCCTCTCGGTGCAATCTGTTTGTCCGGCATACTGGAGCATATATTTTTTGAGACTGACCACGTTTGGAATGCCATCGACTGCCTGGAGGAGCGTCACTTCATGATCCAGGTTTTCCGCGTCGACCCAACAATCTTTCAATGTGAATTCCGTCCCGTGCTGATCTTGAACATGATAACAAATGGTCCCACTCGAAAATAGATGATGACTCTTCCATAAAATGACCATGATCCAGTACACGTCACCATTGTTGTCCATCACCCAGCCTTTTGTTCCTTCCGGCATTTGATCTATACCCTCAGGAAGATTATTGTGAGAACCAGTGGAGCAGAGGTCGGTGCAAATGTGAATGGTAGGGTTGAACCCAAGGGAAGCTAGGTCTGATAGTGTGATTGTGTTTAAGACCTCGACGAAATACACGGCATTGGCACCAATTGGGAGGGGTTGAGAGATAATCATTCCAGAGCGGTCCATATAATGAGCACGGAGCTGGAGGTTTGCAATGCTGAACAAAACGACGAAACGGCACCACTGCTGTTATCGCATTATAAGATATCACTATGGTGGCGAACCCCGTCAAGAATATAGGGATATCTTTTCCTTGAATCAATTCCGACTTGGTGATCTCGATATTGGTGAGAACATCCGCCCAGGTCTTTTCGCCTGATTTATTCTTTTTCAGCCTGTAGTCCATGAGGACTAAATCAAACTTGCGCGAGTCGGTGGTGTCTGGAACGGGTGTGGTGGCAAATTCGGAGGACCAGTACCGTGGTTCTGGGACAACATTGAAGGGAAGGGGGTTCAGTGAGTCTTGTTGGGAGGACTCGTCATTGGCCTCGCGGATGATGTTGCGCATAGCATAGTATATGCTCCGCAAGAGGCGCTCCCAGCTTTTTTCTTCTGATGTCTTGACAGGATGGTTTGATCTCTTTTGTCCAGCATCGAACGATTGCTGCGACCAGCTGGCATCTGTGTCCATCATAGAATCTTCATTCATCTCCTCCAGGTCTGTGTCTGTCTCATCATTCCCCAACTCCCGCCGCTGCCTTAACTTCTTCACAGGACCTGAAAAGGCACCATCGAGCCTCCACTCTAGACCAGACCGCAGTTTCTGTAATAAAGATGCTCCCTGTAAGAGTGCTTGACCTTTTTTTTTTTATGTATTTGATGCCCAAGATATCTTCGGTTGTGAGGTCTGATTCTGGAATAAGGATATCCAGGATGGATGATTTCCTGCCTTTGATCCCTTCCTCCCATAAGACTCATCTGCCTCCTGCGAGCGCGCCATCCCTACCCATAGGTAAGAGTTTGTTTTTCATCAATAAATCCATATCTTCCTTCATCCGAGGCAAAAAGTTGCCACCAGCAGGGATGGAGCTGGTAACTGTCGCCAGCAGATAGTGATTGGTGAAAGACTGTGTTGTTGACATGTTTTACACAGCAATGTTGTGCTCAGACCTTGCACAATGCACAATGCACAATGCACAATGATTCACGCTCATTCATGCGATAGGGCTTCTAAATTTGTCCCTTGATGGAGCAAAAATATTCTTGAACCAACCGAACGATTCAGTTCAACGAGTAAACATTGTAAGTACTAATACTATTATCATGAAGCATAGTGAATGGCATCGTAGATCTCTTTATCAAAGTATTTATTCAAAAAAAATGAGTAGGAGTAATGCGAAGACATTGCTTTCGTTAATCGCGCATCCGCCACATCCCCCAGTTGAGGGATAACGCTGATGAATGCATGAAGTTGATTCGATGGAACGAAATTACCAACAGGAGAGCCATCAGCATGCTTCGTGCATTTCAGTGTATGCATCCCGGTGGCTGGATCAATTGGCCCAATACTCAAACACTGTACATAGCAGAGATATTGATCTCGCCATTTAATGTGAGAACCTCGCCGAGCGATTGGATGTATGATAAGATATAACTCGCAGATTGCGTGACCTTCGAAGGGTGCATCAATTGTGTATAGGTGAATAAATATATGCAATGCGAATGTGCTAACCTGTTAGGCCTGATTTGGGCCATTCAGTGGCTCCGTCTATATTAACCAGGACAAAATCCCGTCGGCCTTTGGGCCATCCAGGGCCCGAAGGAGAGGCATGTACAGTCTGGGCTGGTGTCATATCCATATATCCACGCTTCTCATCCGGACTTCCGGACCCCAGATCCGATCAGATCCGATACCCAGATCCGTTTCCATTTCCGTCTCGATTCTATCTCCACTTCCGATCCATATACGATAAGCTTTCTAATTCATTTCCTGTTCATATAATGTTAACATAGCCTTTCTCTTTTCGTTATTCCTATGCTTCCGCTTCTCGGTTATTCTCGTGTTCCGTCCATTACTGATCCGTACTGCCTTTTCATTTCCGTCTTCATTCTAGTATGATCTGTGACACTTCACCATAATATTCCACATGTCGCGTACATAGCTTCGGACGTCTGTTACTTACATTTCCTGTGCTATCCTCGAGTATATAAACCCGTGTAACATACGATACTACCTCAGTTCGAATATCAACTATAGTTCTGCTCACTTCCGATACTCTGGACTCGAGTCTTACTCTTGTCAACTTCCGAGACTTAGGATTGATTCCTTAAGTCTACGTATTCAGCTCTACCCTCGGGTAGTCTACCTCTGTTAGTTTCTAGTTCGGACTTCGTCCGGATTAGCCTTATACGTGTATCCGTTATCCGGAAACCTTCGGATATCTATATACTATACGTCCGGAACCTTCGGACGCGATAGTCTAGCCTTTGTGAAATACGGGGCAATACTCGGGAAAGGGGCACAGCGTACGAGCTGAGGCCAAAGCCCTTCGGATCCGATAGCCCTTGAGCACGACCTTGACAGCTGGTAATACAATGCTAGAATCATGGAAGGATGTTTGCTGTAGACAAACTGAATGCCAGACTTGAACGTTGTAGAAACTCGATCCTGAGTAGCCTCACAATGGCACATATTGCAATGTAGGTCGAGTCTACAGTATTATGCATGCAACGCGACACTTGCACGATAAATGCGATGTTCGCGCGATGCGCACGACATAGGCGACACTTTCGCGACATAGGCGACACTTGCGCGACTTGCGCGCGCTGTAGGCGAACTTTCCCGCGCCTAAGCACTATAGGGCGCCTGACTTCCCACTGTGTTTTCCCATGTCCAACCAAGTTCCCAGGTATGCATTTCTCCATTTATCATTTATTTCATTATCGTACCATGTTTATTTTCACTTGGTACACATTTTTCACTGCACTTTATACCACTTTTATCCACCATCTACTATCATCTTACTACCAGTTACCATCTCCGAGTTTTTATCTATGTTTTGAACAATACATCGCAAGCCCTAGTAGCAGTTAGCTCTAGTGGCCATATCCGCATCAGTCGTCTCATCAGCATCTCAGTACACGTCTTAACGTCTCGCTATCGCTCGCATACCGCTTTTGCCCAGTTCCGCTTTTTGACGCGTGACTTTCCCGCGCTTCGCGCGCCTATAGCGCCTTTGTTCCCGCGCTTTCGCCTTATCACGCGCTTCGCACATTCCCCCTAGAGTTGTCACCTGTGGATACTCGCTTTCTCCGCTTCCCCTAAGGGACGAACTTATCGCACCCTTATTTTCTTCCCTTCAACATTTATATCAGCTGCACCCTCAGCTGAGTTGAAGATCCTTCAACGTGATTGAATGGAAGGATTGGAGGATGATCGATTGACGGTCTCCTTCTTGAAGTGACCTCATGAACTACTCCTCTGCCCCTCACGTCACACTGCAAGAAATCTGAAAGCAGGATGTGCAGATCCGGTATATTGTAGTCAACAGAAACGTCCCCAACTTTGACTCCGTTCCGAGATGGATCATAGTTGAGATGGATAGCAGTGGCACCACCTATAAACATTCAAGGGGGGCAAGTTCTCTGTGGCTGAGGGTAGCATTTTGCTTGGCTTTGCTGAAATAATTTGTGGTAATGCGTGTTTGATTCATCTCCTCCAGGAGGGCGGTCTGTGGATCAGATGGCTCCCACTCATCAGGATCAATATCGTCTTCTTCCCCTTCTCCTCAGCAACGTCTGCAGGATTGTGGCTTTTGAGTGTTGTAGTGATCGTGAAACGTCGCAGTTTCTCCTGACGATCCAGATAGCGACATATCTGTGGGTCGTAATCATTATTGTTTGTGTGTCGCACAGGGTCCTTAATTTCAGATACATGGGTGTGTTCAGTTGCATCTGCGGACCACTGGATGAGGGCGCCAACTTTGCGCGTACTAGACGTGATGCTCTGCAGGAGCTCCAACTTGGGGATGAACCAATTGTCAATCGGTTTCTTCGCTCCCATCCGTGCACCTAACGTCATGATAACATTCTTATTTTCATGAAATGTCAAAAGGGATTGGTCAATACATGACAGTAAGTCGTCGTCAGGTGCAGGGCACTGCACCAAGTACCGGACATCCATGAGGGCATGTATTGCAATCACGAAGCGACGAGGAGCTACACCAGATATCAGGCCAACAATATAGTGCTGTATGTCACGATGAACTCTGCCCGTGACCTGCTTGAGTTTTGAAATTCCACCTGCGAAGTGGTGATAGCCTGTGATGGGCTGTAATATAGAGAACCTGAAATCTAACTCCTGGGCGCCAACAACCTTGAAACACCACTGAAGGTCGTGGTCAAAAAATTCCTTGTGCCAGTGATGTAGTGGTTCTGGCATCAGGAAGATGGAGGGATCAGTGCGGGGATAGCCCATCCAGAAAGGTGCATGAACACCATTTAGATGGTGTTCAGAGCATGCCTCAAAATACGCCTCGAGATCATTTGGATCAACTGCGATACTGGCAAGCTGAGCGAGAGTTATCGCATGCGTACAAGCGGGGTGCCAGAAATTATCCCCAAACTGTTGATACAAAGCCATGGTGAAAGGAGATGTCTTCCCATGTACACACACAAGCATGGCTGCCTCTGGGGTATCGACGATGTATGCTGCAAGAGGTGTAAAACAGTGTCGAACATTTCCCACCAGATCGGACATCATGATGCCAACTTCTGCCGCTATCATCAAGGGCTTCAGGACAATTGAAAGGCACTCATGCACCAGGTGGTCTTCAAGCATGCCACACATCTGTTGGTTGGGGTGTAGGTACTTCGGAATGGGGAGGAGAGCCATGAGCATGAATGCTTTGGATGAGAGTTTCGTCCAAGTATGTGTACGTAATGGGCGATCCTGGCACCAGTCATGGTAATGATATTTGTTTTATCAGAAGATAAAACAGTGCCGAGGATCGTAGCACCTCTAGGATATTGGCTCTGCAGGAATGATGGTAAGACAGCGCAAAATGAGTAGACTGAACCTGCACATACCTGCACGTCCCATGCAGAATTACCTGTCAACCATTCAGAATATACCCTCAGAAGCCGCGCTGCCATTTTGTACACGCGACGAGGGACGAAATCGAGCTTATCATGAAACAGAGGATTGTTGAAAAGGCTTTCCAGGCATTCAACGGGATCTCGCCAGAATAAGCGGATAGGAAGTTTTGTAGGATGAAGTGAGGGAGTGGTCTGGCATTTCCAGCTTGGTCCGCTGGGAGCATCTCAGCACGACTACACAATTTGCTAGTGTTGCTGAATGATAGTTGTAAATTTTGGATCTGAAAGATAAGTTATAATAATCACTGTCAGAGTACAAATCCATACCATGCAAAGCTTCAAGAATTCATCAATTGCTGCCATACTAAGGGATGAGCGAAGGAGATAGTCAGCAACTTCCCATTCCTCCTTGGACGCAAAAGGGTAGAAGAGATTGTCCTTCCTGTACTCCGCAAATTCATTGGCATCGAATACATCCAAAAAGGTTGACCCATTTTCTGAATAACAAGCCCCGGCACCCTCCTCCTCCAAAGACTCCCCAGCCGCTCCAAAATCATTGTCGAGTGAACCAAAGTCATCGCTGATGTTCCAAAAGTCGTTAGATTGTTGTTGATCCTCGACGTAAGTATCTGGGTCAGGTTCTGGAGCTGAAGGTGAGACATCGCGCCGTGGTGGTTGCACCTGCGTAAACTGAGAGATATCAACTATGTCATGCAAGTAGATGTGGCACAATGTTTGGGGCTGGCTGAGATGTCGAGTAACACTGCTTTCCTTGGTAAACATTTTCCCGCACTTTGGACATGTTGACATCTGACTCAGACTCAAGAATTCACACAGTGTAATGCTATCGGTTTTACTCTATCATCATATTTGTCACTCGCATAGTAGTATTCTCCCAATTACCTCAGATCCATTCAAAAACCTCGCCAGCCAATGACCAATTTTTCGCTGCACACCTCATCAAGCTCGATTGGAGGGGAGGCTTGTTTTGCTATGGATACTCACCTTGTAAGCCTCAATTATTTGCTGTGGTGCATTATTATTCTTACCCGTCTTTTGTAGGATGTAAACTACTCTTTTGAGTCCGAAGGTGACTCTGACCTCGCCCTGGAGGCAGCTAAGGCGAAACGGAAAGTATGCGAGGCGGAGAAACATCTGACCGATTGTATTCTGGAACATCGATCTATACTCCTCGACCTGTGGCGCCATTGTGCGGAGGTTGATTGTGACTACCTCCAGAAGTGGTGTCTGAGGAGGAAGGTGTACCCAAACCATTAGCGGCATGAGGGGAGGCAGCAGCTGGTGTTGTTTCATCTTCCTCATCACTTGCAACAATCTCGGCACTCTTATATGACTTCTTGGACTGAGAAGTAGTGTCGTGCTTCTTTCCCTTGTCAGAACGAGTCCAGCGGCATTCTTCAACTACATCACCTCGCTCCAACTTCTCGTTGCGCTCTTGAAGAAGCTTTTCATACTCATCTTCTTCAATGTGCCGCTGAACCACATTACGCCAGTAATGTGCCCAGTGCATCCTTGCCTTCAGATCCTGAGTTATCTCACCTAGAAATCAAGGTTATAGACTTTAGTAAGAACCCAATGTAAATACAGATGACTTACGAAGGGCCTTGTTGATCTCATCATGAATTGCGCTCCAAATGGCTGAAGTACGTTTTTGATGGTTTTTCACAGCACCTGAATGGTTTCAGCTGAGCATTTATTCAGCTTGAAATAATACCTACCTTGCATGCCTTGCACAGAAAATCCCTCCATCTTACTAACCAGATCCTGGCTGTCAACGTTCATTACAGTACTCATAAAGTCGCAGACGCCTTCAGTCGCAAAGGCAACACCGCGGAGTGGGCAATCTGTAGAACCGCGTGTCGTATAGAGGATAGTCTCTGCACCTGTACGGGCCCGTAAGTTGGTGAGCTGGAAGTTGAGTCAGTAAGTGCTAACAGCACAAGATTTACACTTGCCTCGTTCTCGACAGCTTTGAGGGTCTGGGTGACATCGTTAACTTTTGCTTTAACCGAGATGCAGATGCCGCTGCTCTTGGTTTCCTTGTGCTCAGCATACTCGGCTAAAAGACTAGTCTTCTCAACCTCTGTGAGCTGGCGATATTCAGCGCGGTTTTCCTCGTCCTTTACGAGTTCTTGCAGCACTGCCTTGCCTGTGGCCCCTTTGCATGTTGTTAGTTGGTGCGTGGCATATCAGAGACACAAGTCTTACCATTTTCCTTCTCTTGGGTGCGCTTCTTCCAGCAAAACGCATTCCATGCATTCAATTTTGAACGTTGGTAGTGCAGCATCCCATGGCCCATACATAATTCGTTCTGGACACGTCTGAAGCTTTTGTGGTGTGAGGATGCAATGGACTTCATAGTCTCGTCAATCTCAGACCAAGCACTATGAAGATCAGTTTTAAACCGGAAAGATTTATCACAACGTTGAGCAGTAAGTGCTGTGCGAGCCTCCTTGCTGAGGGACACCTTAGCACAATGGGGAGCCTGGGCTTGGACTCGTTTGCGACCATGGGTCGCCATGAAGGACTGTGAAACCATTGGAGTAGTACTCTCCACTGTCTTGTTCTGTTGTCTGCAAAATACTTTATACTCTTTCTCTAGTGCACTAACATAAGGACAAATGGATCAATATCGGGTGATTTAGAAGAAAAACAAATAAAAAAGGTAAAGCGCACACAAAAAACTTAGGCTACCAACCACCCTGAACATAGTAAAAAGTAACGAGAGAGGTGTCTATAAATTGACAGGGTTAGCAAACCATAAACATTTAGTTGAAAAGGAAAAACCTTGGTAATGGCCGTCGTGCCCTGAATATCAGCAAGGAGGGCATTGGTGAGATTTGATGCCTCCTCGTACGTGAGATTCCATTTGGAAGAGCGAAGTACGGCCTCCCAACGGCTGCTGCGAACGGATCCAACTAGTTGGTGAAGCCTGAGAAGCACAGTGTCGTCCATTTTAAACCGATCAACTATGGCATCTGTGCGTGGACCAATGCTAATTAATGGTGCCATCAAAGACGGCACCTCTATTTCAGGCCTGGGTACCTTCAAGCCATTCAAAAGAAATACATCAGCATTCTGACGACGTCGGATCTTGTTCTCGCTGGTAGACGTGGCCATATCCTTGTTTGCAAGGGCAATAACTTGCCCCTCCCGTACTGCAGACGATGGCAGTGTTTTGGGCTCGAGGTTGACTTGGAGGTCATGCTGAAATTGCTTGGAAGGACGAGCCGAACAATGAATGCGTGCACCTGTCAGAACTATGGGTGCTGGCAAGTGAGGGGGTGCGGCAGGATTAACCTGACTGGCTGGGTCTTGTGAGAATAATAAATGAGCTTATGGGAGAGACACAACAATGCTGACTTACAGTGACACGGAGGGACAACACCCTCGATCTGACAGCATTGCGTGAAACATTGTAGGTGGAGTATCGCAAACTCTTCACCAAAGGCCTGTGCCAACACAGATTCATCTCCTCCCAGGTGCTCTGGAGTTTCGCGCACTTCACGAGGCGTAATGTAAAGGTCCAAGGGGATGTGCTCTGGCAAAAGTGCTGCTGTGGCTTCAGAGCCAGGGCAACGGATAAGAAGGGAAATCCCTCCATCGAGATGGTCTTGTGTCACAATCTAGTTGCTCTATTAGATTTGCACACTGTAAGGTAGATAGAATTGATTGACTCACTGCATTGAAGACGTCCTGCAGTGATGCCTCAACAAGTTCCTCCTGTGTGATGGACTTCTCATCCGCTGATGAGTACAAGTTAAATGTGATGTAAGAAGGATGCAGGCCACCACGTTTTCTCGTATGAAAATGTGTGCCATCGATACTGGCATCATGTCTGAGCAGTGCTCGCGCTGCAGCCTGTCGTTCTGTATTGCTGTGTCCTTCAACAAATGAGTTGGGGTAGATTGCAGCCAGACTGGCAAGCGAAAAGCGAGGTCGAATTGAGCTTGGGACGGCATCATTTGTGATGGTGGGCAAAGGTGGTGGGCTTTGTGGGTGGTGGAAAATATCTGAATGCGCAGAACGCGCACTGGCATTTACTGATTTGACCATGATGGATGTCCGATAGCAAAGACTACTGAAAGCGATTAGTGTTACGGTTCTGTTATGTAGTCTGGCGCTTACCATGCAACATCCTAGTGGTGATATTAGCATTGCAATACATGCCTAACACACGAGGATTCAATGTCAGTGGGTTCCATGAAGTGTGGCCATCAGGAATCAACAGCGAGAGTGATCTATGATAGTTGTGAGTCGCAAGAATTCTCGATGCAGGTGGCTTCAATGTTGGAACTGTAGCCTATTATCGGGATTCGGCAATCAAGTGTGATTATGATACAGCAAAGCCGAGGCCAATCTGTCTGCAAAGTCAATCAGAATCTGATCTATCATCCGCTCAAGCTCGTTCTATCTACCGGCCAACCACAACCCAGTCTATCTACCGCTCAAGCTCATTCTATCTGGTCTTAATATTTACCAGCCAACCACAACCCAGTCTATCTACCGCTCATCTACCGCTCAAGCTCATCTATCTTCAGACTGGGAATATATGATGATGATCAATTGAATATATTATGTAGTTTACCCAGCGCAACTAGTCTGTAGCAGAAAATAGATAACTAGCAAATTCCTCTGTAATTTGCACTTGATCCTCATCCTCGACAACATTGCCACCATCAGATTCAAAAGATATAAAATCATTCAAGTCAAACTGAGTCTCGAAGCCTTCTTGGTCAATACTAGCAGCAGAAAACCCTATAAATTGTCAGCAAAAGGTCGAATTCACCGAGGAAGCTATATTCGACGATGTCTTTCCATGTCAGTTTCGGCCGAGGGGGGACCAAAAGAGCGGCCTGGGTGTTGTAACAAATGATGGCATTCTGAATGGCATCGGAACATCGTTGGAGGGCTTTGCTGATTTGCTGCCGTAGTTTGTACCCTAGAACCCACAGCAATTAAATATTTGAAAGCAAACGGAGTAAATCAATTACCGGTCCCAGATAATGAACATTTTGATAACTCAAATAACCGCATGACAACAAGGCGCTCGAGATCATCGAGTGCCAAACGATACTTCAGGAGCGAGGCTTCATTACGAAATTTATTATAATGCTCGCTTCCAATGTCCCACCATTTTTCGATACCGAGTTGGATCTCCAAATGGCTAGCTAGACCTTCCGTATTCTGGAGCGTGGAGTATGCTGTATCCACTCGGACGCGAGCTTGGTTCAGAGCGAGATGCATATCATTTAAGCTGCCAGGGTGAATTTCAACAAGTGAGCGGTTTGCGGCTTGTCGAGCTGAATCCCATTCATGTCTCATTTTAAGAATTAATTAAAATACAACGAGCGTGAATCAACAAGACTCACTGACGCTCGGCAAGTTCATCGAGTACACCGATGTAGCGGATACTGAGATGATCCTTCACCGGTGTCTGTTTCAGCCCGTCGAGATATTCGCGCTCCTGAGCATGAAAACGAATAAAGTCAGTGTTAGTGAGATTAAGGGCATCTTGGATGGCAGCGAGTTCTGCTGTAAGATTGTGGATATCTGCCAAGGCCTCTCGATAATGATTCCGCAAAAAAATTCCTGGCACGGGAATCTCGTTAAAGTTATTTGAGTAGATATTGAATAAAACTTACTCAGGGCTGCATATTTATCATCGTCCCAAAACGCAAAGTGCTGCTCGATCGATTGATGTCAATGAAAGGGGTTAGCATGCCGAGTACTTTGTGCGAGCTCATTTGATGACGAAAATATATGTTCGCATCCTTCACCTTTTGTATGTCCAGTGCCTTCGATATACATAGGATGCCAGTCTAACTGGCATCTTCGATTATGGGTGTGGCCATGAAATGCTCCTACCATCATCTGGAGATTGAGGGAACTAGCACGTTCTCCCAATGTACTACTTGCGATCGTCTTGGAAAACGCGCAGCCAATGTCATATGCACAGGCACCATTTTGGCCATATACTGTTAGCAGGCGATCAATGATGGCCAAGGGATATTTAGCGCTAGAGAATTGTCAGTTTAAGATTGAATGAAATATTTAAATGACGTACAGTTCACCACTTTTGACCATATCACAAGCGAGGAGGACAAACCGATGGTGGCAAGCAGCAATGAAGATGCCAGATTCATCAAATACGGTGAACATTCGTTTACGTTGTTCTGGACCGGCATTTCGCCACCGGTCAATGCAAGTGAATGGAGGTACTGATTCATTTGTAGGCTCGGCATCATTCCAGTCATCATTGTGTGTCGTCATATTCTAATTGCTGTTAAGTTCCAGTGTCGTAGACTTGTAGAGATAGAAGGACTTACTAGTCATCCCCGCACATCATCTTTAAAGCGGTCAACTGTTGGACGGTCAAGCCAATAGTCAGTGCGGAACTTGCGTGCATCACATCGTGCGGTGCTGCCATCCATCGAAGATGACCATTGTTTTAAGCTGTTATTACCATCAATAGTTACCAGCCACTCAAAGGCGAGATTCTCCTCATCCTCTAATTTGTAGTGACAGCAGGGGCATGAGTTGAGGAGGCGCCAGTTGGGCGTATTGTGGCCAAGCGCTTCGTTGATGAGGTTGTCGACACGATGGATGATTTCAAGGTACATGTCGTAAGCGTCCAAAAATTGCGTGCTGAAATACGACTGATACGGAATCTATAACAAAATTCGTAATCATAATAACAACAGAAGCAACGACTTACGCTATGAAGATGGCATAAAGCCTTACATTGCGCTTGAATACTGAATCGCGGACAAGTGCGATGAGATTGTCGGTATGCAGCAAGTGTGCGGATAGAGATGGCGACAGTCGGATATAGTGGAGAGCAACCCAGATAACCATAATATATAAGTGTTTCGTTGGGAAATGTGTGAGAGGGTTGAGATTGTAGAGACGTGCGCTTTCGACCTGGACAATATTAATTATGAAGCCCAGAAAGATGTCATGTACGTACTGAAGACATCGACTAAGTCGATATTCTTGAGCGATAGGGAATCACCATCAGGTGTTGGCGGCTCCAGGGCATTACGTGGCATACCGTCACCACAATCTCGAGCACGATAGTTCAAGTATACCTCCACCAGACGGCCCATTGGAGATCCCAATGTGTATTTTGAAGTTGAATGCGATCAGTACGAGTTCGCGGATCCATGTAGTGGCTGGTACACACATCAGTAGGTACAAGCAAGACGCCGTGAAGGGTTAAATACCATCCTGAGATATCAGCCATTTCTTGAGCCAAACCTTCAAATGCCTCGTGCTCTCCGCCTTCGTGACTGAGTTCTACTTCCTCTGTGCCAGACAGTGCACTGTACATACTCTCTGGCTGTACATCAACCGTAGCCTCAGCAAACATCCTCTCGACGATGTCGCGATCCTCATGGCTCATTTCTGCGGGAAGTTAGAAGGTTATACAATAGTCAGATAGAGGGCACTCACCCTGCAAGTGTAATCGCCGCTTTGCTTCGGTTTCCTCTCTTCGCCGCCCTTGTTTCCCAGATGTCAGTATCCTAGATGAACGAATAGAATTCTTGAAGTCATGGGTGGTCGCGGCCTTGGAAAGTCCAGTAACTTTCCTCAAAGAACCCCCGAACATTCCCACTAAAGATAGGACGAGGTTGAGCAGAGATAGAACGAGCTTGAGCGGAGGATAGACTGGGTTGTGGTTGGCTGAGAGATAGGATGAGGGTAGTTGAATAGTGGAGGGCACTGCCAGTGACGATGATGGCTGAGAGATAGAACGAGGGAGGCTAATGAGGGCGGGGCCAGTGGGAGGGTAGTCAAATGGTGGAGGGCGCTGCCAGTGACAATGAGCGGCGAAAGCAAGGGGCATGAGAACCCCACCTCGGGAAATGGTGTACCTTTACCGGATGCGTAAAGGCCGTAGACGTTGCCGAGCTTCAGTAGTAAAACTAGCTAAGGTAGGGGGTGATTTAGGACAGCATTTAATGCTGGTGTTGGGTATTACCACAACTGAGCCTACTAATACTTAGTCATACGCGTGATCACCCAGTATAGTAAGGCTTACCTACTGGGAAGGTCAGGTGAGTTCTGTAAATGTTTATTATTGTTGTGACACTTTGTCACGAAATCAGTACTTTGCTGATGATGCACATCCAGCTCATCTGTATCAACAGTGGTGGAGCCATCATAATCAGGATTGCTGACAATGATAGTGGTGTCGTCTGGTAGGTCGATGTCGGGGTCATGGTCATTGGGCATGGTGTTGGAGTGTCTTGCATAAGTTGTGTTATCGATATCCCTTATCAGTGTGACATCGGATATTCACACTCAGTTTGCTTGAAGCTGACAAATGGTAAAATGTGAATTCTAAACAGCGCCAAAAATCAGGGCTAAACAGACCCTTATTTTTAGATATCTATCTATGTATATCTACCTCATTCTTGTCGTTTTTCACTAGGCCTTATGTTTCAATGATAGTACTATGTTTTTAATTGTTCTCATTGCAATACAGTGAGTACTACCGCGATCTGGGCAGATCCAGATCCAGATGTTGGTATGTTCAATTTAATTAGATTGATATTATACTGACTGACAATAATGGCGCTCAGAGTGTTTTCCTGAAATCTCGGCAAGCTCGGTAAGGCTCGGTAAAGGTCGTCCTGCCTGTAGTTAACATAAGGCTTGTTTTTCTGTGAACTTAGTTTACTCAACTACGGCTTGCTCCGGCATCGTGTTGGAGCTTAAAATACATGCCTGCCCTATGACCATGTCTGTCTTTCTGCACGACTGCAGGACACACAGAACCTCTCCCCAATCCACCGCAACATCAAGCGTAAAGCCATGAATCCTCCTCCCATCCCAAATCCCATAATAAAAAAATCAAAGTGTTCTAAAGGAGATGGAGAAACCGCTGAGTCAAGCATCAGTTGGCGGGCTGATCCTCAATGTACCAACATGCTGGTCCATTTCCTCATCAACAATCCGGCAGATTGTCGTATTCTGTTCTCTAGTGAGGGGAAGAGACCTGCTGATCCCGACATCGAGGGTCCTCCATCAGGCAAAGATAAGAATGTCATCCATGCAGTGATGGCAGAAGTCATTTTTAGTGGCGATTATGTATATGTAGCCTAATATGCTGCCAATTAGATTAGGTTTTGTGACTCTATGGGCAACCGTATTACAACATGAGTGATTCTTTGACTATCAGGCAGTGATTGATGCTGATTAAATTATTTGAAGTCTTTGGAATAAATTCTGTGACCACCATAACGAGTTTGAATCAACTGGTGCAGGTATTGTGCCCCTTAATGCTGGTACTGCAGAAAATCTATATAGTGAGTCGGTTACTTATATTTATTTTATTCTCCTAATAAACTTCGCAGCAAAAGTCAAGAAAGACTTCCCATGGTACAATGATCTCTACAAGATCTGGGGCTCCCACCCATCATTTGCTGCCAAAACGACTTCAGCAAAATCTAGCTCCGATCACGTGGGTGATCTGTTTGCCCTCACCCATCCTGGGGGCAGTTCTGCTTGCCCCCCCCCACAACACAACACTTCCAGCAGTAGCGCTGGTAGTGGGACAACTCTCCCACAGTTTGATTACCCCCCCTGCCTTCACAGTTCCCCCCCACCAAAGTGGTCAACCAGGCAGCGTCCCTGGTCCCCACTCACAATGGAACTATAAAAGCGCCCACTCTGGCAGTGTTTCTGCACCCCAGTTCAACTTTGGCCTCCCACAAAGCACCCAACCTGGGTCTCCACAGCACTGGAATTATGGCCCCCCTCCCCAAGGTGGCTTTACTGGGGGTGTTCCTGCACCCCAATACAACTTTGGCCCCCCCCAGCAGAGTGTCCAACCTAATGTTCCACCAAGCAGCACTTCTGGTTCCCCACAATGCTGGAATTTTGCCCCCTCTCCCCAGAGTGCTCAGACATGTAACCCATACTCCCCAGGCCCTCCAGCTTTTTCTAAAAGAGATGATGATGACAACAACAACAACAACAACAACAACAACAACAACACCCTTGCTGATAATATGGAAGACCTGTGTATGGATGAGTCAGATGGTCGTCATGACATCATTTTGGATAGCCCACCGAAACCCAACCATCACCCCAAGAAACACCAGCAGCCTCCTTCTTCTCCAACTCCTTCCCCCCCCCTTGCATTTGCGGCTCCACAGAAGCCCCGCACCGCTACCCATGACAATTGTGGTGCCTTCAAAACCCATGCTAGTCAGCTCAACAGTCCCCAACTTCGCAAACATCTGTTTCAGCCAAATCAAAGGCAAGGAATCAGTGTCCAAACATATCTGATCAGAAGTTCAAGAACAAGTCGAGATGTTAAATGATGACTTGGACAGCTTACACTCTGAGAAGGTCTCATTGTATCAGCTGAAGAATGAGCGATTAATGGTGAAGATGAACTCTAACCGCCAGCAGAAGGAGCACGCCAATGAGCGCTGTCTTCTTCGATAAATGATCTATAGATAAACACCTATAAAACAAATATCTCCACGGTCAGCGATTCAGACAAATACCAATGACTGATAACGTGGTCGTTCGAGGGTGGCTGTTCAGCGATGTCGAAGATACGTTCAGCAGGCGAGCTT
>JRHT02000028.1:20355-73832 GCA_011800875.2 Suillus brevipes Sb2 | reverse complement strand
GTAGTCTGTACGGGAAATAATTCTCACAGGTACCTGACATGCGGGAGGATCATGCTGAGTCGTTATTTAGGTAAGCGAAGTGAAACTGAATTCAAAAATAAAATCCCGAAAATATTCACTGGCCTCGCTTAACAGTGGCGATAAAAGCAAAAAAATATTCCCTGAGCCAGGCCTTGGGTGGGGGGGCTTCGAACCAATGGTCAATTATTACGTTCAGGCTTCGTAGTAAAGTATTTGTCAGCCATTAGTCAGCCATGCACCAGACCAGTTTGGTGCAGGTCAGCGCGCAGATGCCGCTATATTCCATCAACACATGAAGGAGGCCAAGCAGGCAGAGATTCGCCTGTTTGAAGCAGAGACCAAGGCCTATGAAATGGAGAGGGACGTGATGCACCTGCGGATCGAGTGGGCCAAGCTCAATGGTGCCAAGGATAACGGTGCCAAGGATGCATGATATACCTGCCCGTCTGTTCATTCTTGCTCTCCCAGGACTTCAAGCTTCAGTTTGTATGCTCGTTCACATGCTTTTGTTGGTGTTTGCGCTTCCAGTTTGTTTATTTTTTGTTTTTTTCAGACTCGCTCGCATATGTCCTTATTCTTGCGCATCTTTTGTATGGAGTCTGGCACCATCTTCAATTGTGACTCACTATCTACGTAGTACGAATGTTGTTTCGAATTGGTCATCTCACCCTTCGTTCCGTTGAGTGTCTGAGTATGGGCTGTCAAACAGCTTGTCAATGAATCGCCCTGCATGCTTGACCCGGGGTACCCTCATAAGACCTATCACCAACGACTTCGTCACTGTCCCTGTCTTCAAACTCGTGGCGCAAAGTATTCTGCCCCTCTCTAATGGCCCATCTCAATGTTGAGTGTTTGCGCTGCGCCTCGAAGCGGATGATCATGTTATGGAGTATAAGGCAACACCTTACCCAGTGTAGGTTGATCTGGAAGTCTTTTTGGTTCTGCATTGGGTGACAGAGTTCTTTGAGGGATTGAAAATGTCCTTTGAGCGCAGCGATTCCAGCGAATGCATGCTCAACGCGAGCACAAATCTAAAATGAATGAAAGTTAGAAAAAATCTAACAAATGAGAGAAACGAGCACATACACAAGAGAGATTGACATTGAAGGATTTTTGATCCCTCATCAAGCGGCAATTCCGCAGCTTCTTGAAGGGAGGAATGCACCATTTCTCCAGCGCATAAGCGCTATCCACCTAGATCCAGTGGTCGTCTTGAAGCAGCGCATCATGTTCTTGATAAATGTGTGTTGATTTGAATGTGGAAGCGTCGTGCATGCTTCCAGGATGACCAAGGGAGTAGTCGACAATAAGCAAGTTGTGAGGCATGATAATTCCCTAAAATTATGTTAAAATTCATACTGTTAGAGTCAGAGGAAAACATACCTGACAATTGAAAGAGTAATTCGACTTCCTATCATAAAATGCTTCACTGTAGAGACCCAGCTTCTCATATAGATTGATGGCAGAGCCATCAACTGCGAAGATCCCGTTTCTCCACTCGGGACATGACCTTGCCTCCACAAACTTGCATGCATTCTCTGTGTCATCCGAGTCCAGAGTGGGAAAGACAATAAATATGTCATGGAGATCAAGAATGGCGACCATGATGTGATTGCTGCAGTTGGTGACCGAGCCGATACTAACACCAGCCCACTGAGCCACGTCTTCAGGAGATATAGTGTTACTGTAGTGTCCAATGTGATTGTGAAATATAGCAAGTTGAACTGCGATAGGGAGCTGCGTGTTGTTTGAACGATTGGTGAAGATAGTGTGCCCGGAAATTTGATCTAAGATGTCGTCGAATATATCTGGGTTAACGTGAAGCTTCTTGCGGAAAAGGTGAGGACGAGAGTCCCCGAAATTGTGAAGGAGTTGAATTTGGGGAGCTCGCATGGGAGGTGCATTTGGATGATGAAGGACATGCACCCTGATGACCTCATCTCAAAGGGAATGATGGTGTCATTCAGTCAATCACAACGTGCGGTGAAGTTGTCTGATTCATCACTGGAAGAGTCGAGATCAGAGCTGTCAGAACAATATGGCGTTGGAGGTGTAAGGGGAGTCATGATTGTCGAGGGAGTCATCAGATTGCAAGTCATCTAAGTCATCAGAATCAGAGTTGGAGAGGTTGTAGCTTCGGATTGCCCACTGAAGCCTTGCCTTTTTCAAGGCTAGATGCACCTCATCAAGCTTGTCGAGGAGCTCATTGCATAGGGAGTGGTGGGGCATGGTGATAAAGCTCGTGACGCGGCGCCTATCGATACTGAGGGGCTTATTGTTTAAGCTCCGACATGATGCCAGAGCAAGCCGTAGTTAAGTAAACTAAGTTCACAGAAAAACGAGCCTTATGTTAACTACGGGCAGGACGACCTTTACCGAGCCTTACCGAGCTTGCCGAGATTTCAGGAAAATGCTCTGAGCGCCATTAATGTCAGAGATGCAAGGGTCATCACCTCGACAATACCCACCAGTGGACCATGATGCAGCCTTACCTGACTTTCATGTGCCCTATCCTGAGCTCGATGATATCAAAGTCGAGTATCATCCCCACAGTCAAATTTCCTCCACTGTACATCACTTCTCTGAGTTCACCCGCAGCCGCATGACAGAAGATACTGTGCCTCACAACAACTCACCTTGGGAACCCATGTCTCAGTTTTGCCCTTTCGGTTCAGCAAGTTTCAGTTTCATTGGCCGACCAGGGCCCCTTAGGCACTAGAAATACTCTGTGCCATTTTTGAGTCGACCAAATCTGCCCTCGTCTTATGATAGCCCTACCTGATTTCCCTTCTGGTGTTACACTCCATGGTGAGCGTTGCTGGTGATGTTTGTTACATTTTGACTGATTGCTTCCACACAGCAGCCACATCATCGTCAATAAGATGGCGCTGTTCATGTGCAAGAGTCCCAGTACGCGGTCCCGCATCCTAGACATTGCTCATTGTCCACCCCATGATATTACCCATGATATACCCTCATACCCTCTGTTTTATGAAAGCACACAATCACCTATACACTGACATACTATTGAACGAGACCATCATGGATCTTTATCCATCTGATAGCACTCTCCCTGGCTGGACAACCGTGTTGTTGTTGATCATGAGCTGAACCCACAAACTATGTTTGTGAGCGAGACGTCAGGTTTTAGTATCCATCCTGTTTCTCTCATGTATGATAATGATTCCCTGCTGATGTTACAGCTACTCTGGAAAATGCACCTATTTTAGCGTAGAAGATGGGCATTTCCGATCCAGAATGTGACAAACTAAGTGGGTGTGCCTTTACAGCATCGGCCCTTTGCAACCTGCTCCAGGTGGCTACACGACCAGATTGCCTGATCTTGTTCTGCATCACAATGAATCAGCTATTTCCGAATACAATAACACCCCACTGTTTCCTGGCATGTATTCCACTCTGTTTCTGTATGGAATTGGTGGTTTTGAGGATGAACAATGTGTGACACCCTTGGCATTTGACCGGTAGGCAAAGTATTTTCTCAATCTCTCAGATCGGCACCTTCATTATCATGATACATTGATGTTTGTTCTGTTGAATATGCTGCAGAGGCACTGTGCTCATTTGCAGACATCTTTTGTCATATGCAAATCTAATTTTGAAAGTGTGGCTCGCAATCTGACTAGTGTGTCTGCCAGTGTCCTCCACCAATTGGTAGCACACCTTGAAGAAGAATGCAAAATGTCAGGTCTTAATGCAGATGAGCAGAATGCCCTCAAGCTCCTATGTCAGGTTAATACAATGTCTGCTCGCATTCCTGGTTCCTAAGCTGCAAAGGTTTATGTGCGTAACGAGATACACAACTACTACGGCTATTTTGGCTTACCTCACATTTTTTTAACCTTCAATCCCTGCACTGCACACAGTCCGATTATTCAAGTAATGTACGGAGATCATTCTGTCAACTTGACTGAGCGCTTTCCATGGATGCCAGCTGGCCACGTGTGTGCTCTGTGATTGGCTCAAGACCCCGTGACAGCCACAGACTTCTACGAGTTTTCGTTTAAGTGCCTGTTTCAGTTTTTATTGGGATGGGACATTGAGCGGGAACAATCAATCAAGGATGGCGGTATTCTGGGTCACATGCGAGCATTCTATGGTACAACTGAGTTTACAGAACGCGGCGCTCTCCATGGACACTTTCTGATATGGTTGGAAGGAAATATTAATCCCTCTGAGCTTCACAAGCAGCTTCAAGCAGACTCTGACTTCCAGGACCAATTTTTCGTTTCTTCAAGGCGGCCATTCACCATCACCTGCCCAATGTTGAAGATTCTGTTGATAAGTGTTTTGAACCCCGCATCCAAAGGCCTCCTATGCCTCCACCTAAACAGCCCACAGATATGGATGCAACTGATCAATGGGCAGTGTTGTTCAACTCTGAAGTCAAAAAATGTGGAGAAGTTCTGCAATGCCATCACTGTCACTCAGTGTGTCATAAGTATGGTAACCAAGGACACTGTCATTTCTTATTCCCGCATGAAGTGGTAGATGTATCTCACTTTGATGCCCAGACAAACTTTGTTATGCTTATGTGTTGGGATGCCAACGTCAATTACTTCAATCCTTACATTCTTGTATTCTGCTGTCACAATCACAATATCAAGTGCATTTTATCTGGCAAAGGTGTGAAAGCTGCAATGTTCTATATTTCTGACTACATCACTAAGATGGATGTAAAAACTTATGAGGTTTTGTCTCTATTATCCTGAGCTGTTGCTCGAATTCCTGAACAAATTGCGCTTCAAGGCAGTGTTGTCGACCATGGCAAAGCGCTCCTTCACAAGTGCTTGTCACAGTTTAATTAACAACAACAGGTCCATGCTCAACAAGCTGCGCGATACATCCAAGGTTATGATGACAGTACGTGCACTCATCAGACTGTTCCCATGATGTCTTTATTATTACTTGCCTATGTTCATGAGCAATGCATTCGCTGCGACATGATGGCATCTGACTACGATGATGATGATGAGGTTGAACAAGTCCAACTCTGAATTGCGACTGACAAGGATGGAATCTTAGTTGAAGCAAACCAGATATATCATTATCTGTACTGTTCAGATGCTTTGGCCCAGATGAGCTTCTATGACTTCTGTCGTTGCATTCATGTAGAAACCATCAAAAGCAGCACGCACGTCAAGAACACACATGAAACACACCTTGGCGTCTATAGAAAACATCAGTTAAAACCTGCCCATCCCTCCCATGAGACCCATGAGCTGCAAAACATACCAATCAAGAATGTGGGGACAGTTATCGAGAATTAATCCTGCGAGTTGTTGAATGCTCAATACCACGTCGTTCAGATGCAGCAGCTTGGGCTTTATTTGCCCTTGCACATTTCAAGCCTTTTAGTGTCGTTGACCCGCTCCTATCCAACAATGAAACAGTGATCAGCACCTATCAGAATTTCAATTTCTTGGCTCCCAGTACCAAGTGATGAACAACTGGGAAGCGATCCATGAATGCGAAGATGAAAGAGATGCTGAATGACTTCGCAAGCAAGCTAGCCTCACAGCAGAAAGTAAGGCTTTATCCACAGCATTAGGACTTGCTAGTCTCACAGACGACCCTCCCACCATGCAGAAGAAGATTTTGTAATCAGTCAAACCATCTTACTCATGTAATAAAGTGGGTGGCTCACATGCTATCCTGGAAGTCTCGAAACACCGATCACCCTGACCAAAATGTCCACCGCAGCTGGCAACCCTGACAATTTTTCTAACCTCATTGGAGACTTACTTCGCTGGCTCACATTGACATGTCATTACCAGGAGAAGAAAAGTGCATAGATCACCCACCAACTGCTCCGAAACGTAGACTGAAGTCCAACCCAACCCTATTCCATTCTCCTACACCTCATCACCCTCGCCCCCATTCCATATTAAGTGGCTGCAAATGGTTACCACGAAACTGGTCATATGCATATGATAGTGTCTTCATGCTGCTGTTCTATATGTACCATCATACAGGAGATGAATGGGGCACACTGGAGAGGTAGCAATCCACTCACCAGCTTCCTGGCAACAGCTTTTCAAGAAATAGGTACATCTGTCAGTGCCTTGGGTTCACAAGAATTGTTCAATGAGATCATCTTTGTCCATGGACTCGTTAGTGTTTCCCCAAGTGGGCCCTACATCAACATCTGTCACTGCAATATTGAAATACTTGTGTGCAGGCACTGAGCCTGTGCTCAGTTACATCCTTCCCACGCCACCTCTGGGTGTGGGAGTGAATGAAACACTATCATTCAGCCTACCATGATACTGCAATCAGTTGCACTGGCATGTCAGCAATCAGCCCACCATGGATTTATAGATCTGGTGTGATCTATGGTTCAAAAAGCAGGTCACAAAGTTGAGCGTAGTGACACGCATACGCACGCCTCCCACAGTCCCTGTCTTGATCGGTACAAAGTTCTAATATGGCTTGTGAACGGTGCAGACATACTATCCCATATTTACCCCCCCTCTATATATGCTTGCTTCACTAGATAGAGGGTCAGAGGAAGCCTTTTGGCAGCATACAAACTCTTCTAAAACTCACTATCACTCATTCCAATTCAAGGCCCTGAATATCCTTATCATGATTGAAAATTATAACAAGAGATCTATGGCAACACTGCATAAATACATTGTTAGAGTCATACAGGGTAAAGTGACAGTATTACTGTCAACCTTCCTCCAAGTTGTAAGACCTTTCAAGCAACTGCTCACCATGACCTTCTTCAAGGGGTCTGTGGCAGAGAAGGGGGCAGAAATTATATACCACTACTAGATACACCTGTTTGTGTTCTTTGGAAAGCTCAAGGATTCTAAGTACCTCTCCCATATCATTTGAAACTGGTATGCTGACTGACTTGGAATATCCTCAATAGACTTGGTCATATATGTGTATTTTGCACAGGCACTCCTATGACACCTTGACTTCAAATATGAAGTAGATATACTCACTCGACTGCTCTCAGAAATCGCTAATTTAGTATTGGGCTATAGACAAGAGGCCAGGAGATAAATTATGTTCACTAGGATAGCAATATGCTAATAATAACCCAATAGAAGAATTTGAAGAGCTATGAAGACCCTTTGACTGTTTTGGAATGTCAAAACTTTATGAAGTTTAAACATGCCCATAGATAAATCATACTCTTCAGCCACCAACCTCTAAGTATGGTCGTATGAAATCTTGTCAAGCTTCTTGACAGTGCTCTTCAGCTGCACTAAAGCATTTAGTCACTCTTTTCTTGACTTCCACTTCTTAAGTTCCACTGCTATTTCATTGGTGAGTCATTGAATGAACATGAATGAAATGCATATCATTGTTGACATCCACAATAATCATATTATTATTCTAATGATCCTGTTGCTCCCATTGCTCCTGATGGTCCTGCTGCTCTTATTGGTGTTTAAATGTATATCAATGTTCTTACTCTGTACTCTTAGTTTTGGCAAACACAGTGCTGAACTAACAAAGATGCCACAATCGGACATTTAAACACCAATAAGAGCAGTAGGACCATCAGGAGCAATGGGAGCAACAGGATCATTAGAATAACAATAAAACAGGTGTATCTAGTAGTGGTATATGATTTCTGCCCCCTTCTCTGCCACAGACCCCTTGAAGAAGGTCATGGTGAGCAGTTGCTTGAAAGGTCTTACAACTTGGAGGAAGGTTGACAGTAATACTGTCACTTTACCCTGTATGACTCTAACAATGTATTTATGCAGTGTTGCCATAGATCTCTTGTTATAATTTTCAATCATGATAAGGATATTCAGGGCCTTGAATTGGAATGAGTGATAGTGAGTTTTAGAAGAGTTTGTATGCTGCCAAAAGGCTTCCTCTGACCCCCTACCTGGTGAAGCAAGCATATATAGAGGGGGGGTAAATATGGGATAGTATGTCTGCACCGTTCACAAGTCATATTAGAACTTTGTTATAGTCCCATGAAATATTACCCTCTAAAGAGCTTTATTAAAACAAAGCTCACCCTGAATACATAAAATAAAAGCTGGATGCTTTGGCTTTCAGATGTCATCTAGAGAATGAAAATAGTATGTGGCCTTTGGTTTTTTAGTTGTGGCTGTATTGTTTGGGGAGATTTCGAGCATCTGGGAAAAGAATGATACTGAGAAGCACTTTGTTGTCTATAAGGACAGTTACATCTATCAGAGTATCACTAAGTTTTGTCTTGTAGTTTAATATATTAATAAGGTGTCTGTGCAATTGGATCTTATTGCCAGCATTGTTCCACATTATGACAGCAGGAGCTGGCATGTTTCGTGCAATGTTGCTCATTACATAAATCTCCAAATTGATTCTTTACATAGTGAGTTGAGAGTAGTTTGGGTGATTCAAAGTGACTATTGCTGTGAACTAATGGGAGGCAGATGTAGATAATGACAGGACTAATGATATGTATTTATAATAATATGATTTATAGGTACTCATACTGAGTGAGAGGTGACTATGGGACAGAAAATTTGCTTGTTGCTGCCTGGATAGAAGAATTATGTAGAATTGAGTGTAGCTCATATATTTAGAGTAGGTAAATATTATTGAGTTTTTGACATACCAGCCTATTCTAATTATATCTGCAGAAGTGTTCACAATATCCAGATTAAATGTCTTTAAGTGGATATAACAAATGACCTAGGGCAGAAGTGGAAGGATTTTTTTGTCAGACTCTTGAAGCCTATGTCAACTCCAATATCAACAACAATTCACACCTATGGTTACTTCATTTTCTACTCCTCCCTTTGATCAGTGATGATGCAGGCGAGTGGGCAGCTTCCTGGAACTATTATGTTTTTAAATATCATAAAGAGCCCCATTGGTTGCTCCACAATATGTTTATCCAAGGTATCATTGAGCACAAACATCAAAGAGTATTTGTTGAATTGGCTGAGAACTAGAAGATAAAAGATATTGCCAGCTCTGGTATTAACTAAAATAACCTCAATAACTAGTATCTACTGGTTCATCACAACACTCATAGTCCCAAAGATAGTGATTTAATCAATCTATTCATATTAAATTATTTCAATTTTGATCTATCTCATGTTGTTGAGCAACCTTTTCTACTAATTATAGTATGTTAAATGTAAATCACTAATAGGATATTTATACTACTGCACTCTCTTCACTTCTTGAGATCAATAGTATGTTGTAATATGTAATCTCAGATGCACCAATGCCTCATTCTGGCCTTAGACATGACAGAGTATACTTAGCTCACAATATCTATAAACATATATCCCTCTGTAAGAAAAAGGCATAAAGCCAAGAAGAAGAACATAAAATGCCAAGATAACTAACAAAGGTTTGGTATTGATAAGATGTGTATAATATGTCATATTATCAATATTTTGATCCCATAACAGGCTTTGAGTATAATTTATGCAGGCAATAAAGTTAGAATCTATCATGTCAAAAAATTAATGGATACACTTATAGCTACTCAACAAATTAAACTAGATATAAAAGCGACCTAAGCTCATATGCAAGTATTGATAAATTAATTGACATCAATCAAAGACATTTAAAAATAATGGGGTATAGGTGTATTTTTATTTAATACTCAGGCCTACATATTGTCTATACATTACAATATTGAACGTAGGTAGCATAGCTAACTTTAAGATGAGCGCTTGAATAATGAATCTAAGATTCTTTGAAAGAAAATACCATTGAACGAATTCATTTGATCTAGACGGTCAACCAAACATTTCTTCATTGCCAGCATACTTTCCACCAGACACTCCTCCATTACCACCATATCAATCCTGAGAATTTCCATATCTGAGATCCTGTCCTGGTTTTGAGTGGGTAACTGACTGCCATGTGACACCAATATAACCGAGTGCTGGGTCTTGGAATCCTGTAGAGATTTGGTAGATAATTGAACTTCTCCCAGCTGGGATTCAAGGTAATCAAGCCTTCCTATCAACTGGCTCTCTTTGCAGTTTCGGTTAAAAATCAATCCAATGACAGAAAACCTAAGAACCTACTTGCAACTTGAATGACCATCTAACTCAGAGTGTTGACCTCAATACGTAGTGCCACAAATCTAGGACCTGGCCTGAAGGTTCCTCCACTCTCTACTGACTCAAAAGAGTCATGGTAACTTGATGCCGATGCTATGATAAAATCATAGTAGGTAATGATATAATAGTGGGCTTATCTTAATAATATCAGGGTGTCAAATGACCTAAAGGCCCACATAGTGATCATAAAGTGAACACTCCTACTGGACCAACACAGTCATATGGTATTATGGCTAGTGTGGGCTGATATCAGTCATATGAGCAAGGTACCAATGTATCGTTTCACACTTCTTGGTGAGAAAAAGAAGCAATGTGAGTATTAAAAATTCATCTAGATTCTAAGCTAACATATTATTCACTTTGCTGTCACGTGTTGGGTGCCAAATGATATCAGATTCTAGGGAGTAAGTGATTATTATCAGATAATGATTGACAGAGTTGATAATTTCATAAGGTTCACATTCTGTCCTTTATCATATCACTCTTGATGAAGGTATTTCTCCTGAATATCCATTTGCCAGTAGCCTCATCCTGATATGCAATGATTTTCTAATTATTTGTCAAAAATCATAACAACATTTCAATTGCATATGAGATGTGGTGGATATTTTACCATAAATGGAACAGGGGCCTATTTCATTTTGATTTCAAGACTGACCAATATTGTATTTCTGGTGGTGCATTTTGTGAATACAATATTGATATCATTTTTTCAAGTAAGTATGTGTAGTATATATTGTAATACTCTCTCGTATTGTTTCCAAGGGCATGCAAATTGGTTGAAATCTTTTGGAGGGGTTAGAACTTTCACTGCATAATGCAAAGCCAGAGTCCACCTAATATAACCTATTAGACACTTCTGTACAGGTTACTAGTGCTAGTGTCAGTGTCATCCATAGATTTAACACTGCAGATGACCCAACTTTACAGGTGAGAAGTATGTAGCAAGGCTGATCCTACTGAGGTGTAACATACACAATGGAAAGGATGGTGACAATAGGGCTGGGAAATAGGGTCCGGAGTACGGGATATGACACATGGCCTCAGTGAGAGAGATGCGAGGAACGGTGAACCAGTATGAGAAGGAAGTTGACCAACTGTTTAATTGTTGTTGTTTGTTTACTTACATCACGGCGACCTTGTCCGATGTAGACATTTGTATTTGTTGATTTGATTGTCTTGATCAATCAATAGTCTAATTCTTTTTTTGAAATACAAATCGTTACTTTCATCCCCAACTCATACGGTGTGTCATGGCGTGCACCAGGCAAACCCCTGCAAAAGCAACTGGTGGGGTTGCTCCTCATATCTCGGAGCTATCCAAGGGAAGTGAAAAGACCGTCACAAGCTCAAAAGTCACCCAGACATTGGCGAGTCATGTGGCAAAGGTTGCAGTACTGCCACCACATCTTCAAGTTATGCTAGAAAATTCGTGCTCTTGCACGCAGGCCCCCCCAGGACCGCTGACAAACAAAGTGAGTGTCAAGCTTCATAGCTTTATTGGCGATGATTGATTGATATTCTGCACAGTTTTGCATGCTGTGCCAGGATGGCGTGCGTGAAGGCAAAGGTTGTCTCTACGAATGCAGCGAACTTGACTGCCCCCGTACTGTATGCATCCAGTGCATTTCAATTCTGGATGGCTATGCCAAATATACACAGGAGTCAGATGTCAAGTTTTGCTGTGTCCACTGCCACACAGTCTGGAGGAAGTCAGACACAGTCTCACTGTACTTTGTGAGCTCACTTGTTCCTATTTCTGCTTTTCACTCGATGATGGATGCCTAGGGATTTTATAAGAACGATCAACCTATTTTCCAGTCATTTCTACCCATTGTTGGAGAGTTGGCCATTTCTAAATGTTCCCAGATTTCTTTGAAGCCTGTCCTCATCCTTCACACAGGACTGTTGGCTTTGAGAATACTGTGAGCCTAGTTGACGCTTTTTATTCATACCTCAGGTCTTGCTTTCCAAATGGCTGCCTCCGCCTTGCTGAGGTGGTATTTGACCTCGGCACCAGTCGCAAAACCGAGAAGTACTCTCAACTGTGCGAGAAGCTTATGAACAACATTATGCAAGATCACGACTACCAAATGGTTTGCCTTGACATCACCAATCATACAAACGACGAGAACGGCAACCCTTTTCTTGGTTATGCAGTGGGAAGCAGTTATGTCACAGATACTGTTCCCGAGGTGCGTACACTGCTTGCCACTACCCATACTATCATTTTTAAACTGTATCTCCAGTTTATGAATGCTTTACTTGATCCACGGAGAAAATTGATTCGCCACACAGCGACCACCACCTTATTCTTTTTGAGTTGTGGAGCCATCATCAACAAAGTTGAAGGTTTCAGCGGTTTGCGTCTAGCTGTTGTCGATCATGCAATTTTGCATACAATCACATTCACTGCCAAACACTTCCATCCAGCATTCACCTGCCACCTTTCCACCGCACCCGCCCAGCTTGTTGTCATTGAATGCTTCCCGCTGTGTGAAGCATTCCCCACGATCATTGAGCAATCGGGATTGGGTATGCATACTGATATCATGTTGATGAACATGACATCTCGAGACAGTGGCTCACCGATGTCACTAGAATGCATTCATTACTCTTGGGCTCATTCTAATTTTTGTCCATGGGGAAAGGTACTTCCGCTCCAATGTCCGCAGTGTGGGTGTCCCGCCAATTGGAAGAAACTCAAGGCCAACTTTTCGGGCAAGTTTATGATTTTCGAGTGTTCATTCATGAACTGTGGCCATGTCAAGGACAAATTGAAAGCAGAAAAACCTCGCCAAAGATTTATCTGCAAGGCTCTGAAGAATATGAGGCTGCTACCAGGCAAAAGGAGAAATGCCTCCTGGATGGAGACCGTTCTCGACTTCTCCCAGTCTATGACTGGCATTTTCGAATCAGATGTTGAGATGGACTTACATTGATTGCTTGTAAATATCCTGCGCACTTCCAATCACTATATGTACATGTGATAGTGTCTGAATTTGTTAAGTTCCAAAATTCGTCATAGGGACTGGCGCCGAGTGTTTGTTGTCTTCAATAAATACTATGCCTCACGGTGGAATCGTCACTTCCAGAAGTCGTCACGACCTAAATATCTTGCTCAATTCTTAGTCTCACTGTAATGTGCAGAATTCAAGTCTGAGACTATCAGAACATTGATGCTCATGAAGACAAACCTTTATTTAATTGATTTACATTCTGTATGTATCTGTATAATACTGTGTATATTAGATGATAAACCCATCTACTGTATAGGGTACAGTATATAGCCCTATTAATAGTATTATTATAATATTCAATTCACTATAAATACAAATCTTAAACAAATACTGGCATCTCCATATTGTCCTACAACCATAACATCATTTTCTTGGCACCTACAATCACCAATAATGAGATTCAAATGTACCAACCCAATCCAAAAGTCAATCAACACCATTTCTAAATACCTTCTCTTATAGACTAATACACTAGCAAGAGGACTACTTCAATTTTGATTAAGCTAGGGTGATCTGTGCACAGCTTGTGGTTGGACTTGCATTTGTACATGAGTTCAGTATAAAATACAAATGAAGAATATTAGCCACCCATTGATAGTGGAAATAGTATGAGTCTAGAGAGATTTTATACACAGAAGAAACTCAGAATTGTTCATTAATGACGAAGATAGTGTAATTGTAGAAATAATGGTAAATATCAAGTAGGTGAGATACAATGAACCTTGGACTTTGTGGGTGAGTGATGGCAGCAAATATTAAGAAGATAAGGTGGAATGAGTTTGAGCAAATTATTTAGGAGAAATTTTGGCAAGAGGAAGATAGGCAGTAAATATAAAGATGAGAGACTAGGATGAGCTAGAGGAAGATAATAGTAATTATTAAAGATAGAATTGAATGAGCTTGAATAAATTACCTAGGAAGAACTTCAAAAAGAGGGAGATGACAGTGAATATTAGAATAAGCAATCAGCAACAGTATTAAAGCCAAGTTCAGCACTCTAAAACATGCTAGCCTGGTTGAATTATACATGAAATTTTTTTTTCTTTATCCAGAAGAGATAAGTTTCCTTGATAGGAAGCTTACTATTGGTATACACAAACTGTAGATCCTCAGTGTCATTCAGCTATATAGAATATAAGTCTTTAAATGTTCTCCATAACTTACTGCACATATTTATATTAAAGTAAAAGAAGAGGGAGAATATGTATAGGCATCTCAATTACTAGACCTACCTCCCAGATAACTCTTTCTAGAATTGAGTAAGGCTCAGTATCCTTTAAGCTCTTAAAGTCTGATGGACCATATATCATATAACACAGATGCCAATTACAATGTTCTTCCAATCTATATGAGGGCTACAATAAACTCACTTTACCCAGCTCTGATAGAATTTAAATAAAAGTTGAAAAAATACTTATACAGAAGCCTGATATCTAGAGATTTAGAGCAAGTCTTGTACCTTCTGGCAAAAAAAAATTCTGCTTAGATTATTGCATTTATAAGTGAACTGGGCAGAGCAGGTGAGTGAAGATGACCTTTGTAAATAAATCATGCAGGTTAAACTTAAATAATTTCAGATGCAATATCTTCGAGGGCCCACAGCCAATCAATTGCTTGCTGATTTAAGATATACCAAGGCTTTTGGAGGGCCATGGATATAGATATAGAGGAGTTCAAGAGTAGGATTTTTTTTTAAAAAAATTCTATTATGACTGCAGATAGAAAATTAATTGTTTCATTATATTCACAAAAGCTATAGCCTTCTCTTCAGACAGTAGAAGAAGCTCTTCAACGTGCTGCCTAATAAAAGTGTACACAGGCTTTAATTCTAGGGGCAAGCTCAGCATATCTTGTAAGATAATACTACATTCTCACTATTAGTAAAGAACTATTTTAAATTTACACAGGTAGAATACAATGGATTAGTCATATCACTTCTTTTTAAATATTTTGTCAACTGCTAGTGGACACTCCAAAGTAGAGTGTGTCAATATCTTTGTTTAACTTTAACTGTGCAACTATATTATTCATATAATGAATTCCCTCTATCTGTATTTCTGATGTATCTCCTCTATCTGCTAATCTATTATGCATCTTACTTGCCCTTGCCTTCCCATTTTATGCCTCCCATTATGCCTTTTCACTTTTGTACGCCCACCATTCTCTTTGCATTGTTTTGTGTCTGCTATTACTATTTTACACCCTCCCAACTTTTGACATTCAAACAATGCATATTTTAATATCAACTCTTACTAATGTGTGTTATCATCTTTCATGAGAACTCAAGGTGACCCAAGTTTGTTATCCTTTTCTTGTCTTGGATCAACAGCACTGGGTAGAATTCAAATAGGATTGGGTCTGTGTTCTGGATCATTTGGTAGGTATGTTTTAACCTATGAAAGTCTGTTTTAACTTGGTTGTGTTCTTCTGAGGTTCATGTCTCACTTTCCATTAAAAGAAAAATTCGTACTTAATATTCATAAAGCTGGACTGAGGGCTTGTTCAAATGTTGTACGACAATAGTGGGCCCAGGTAAGTATCAGTTTGGCACACAACACAGTGACTTATAGTTAAAAAGGTTGTCATATTCCCTCACAACCTTCATATTGTGGACTATGTCATTGGTGTACCTGAGAGTCTCCATGACTCAAACATGTTCGTATGAATATGAGTTTTGTGGCATCCTGAGACATTTTTTGGTACAGGAGAGTGGTTGTGAGACTCAACATATGCTGCACAAACTTGGTGTTAGCCACTATATAAATGGCCACCAGGAGGGAGTTTGATGGAGGATTATAAGATGTTTAATTAAAACCTATCATCAGTGAGTATATATCATTAAAGAGAGGAATCTGAACCATGGGGAAAACACAGGGGGATAATGGAATAGTAAGTCCTGGATGTGAGTGAAGGTCTCGACCCAAGGACAGCTACTGAGCTAAGGGAAATCCTCTCTGAACGACAGAGCCACAAGAACTAGTAGGATGGAGAATGACAATTGTGTGAAGCATGATGTAGAGTGGAGTGTGGGAAGTGGAAGCGTGAGTGTGAGAGTGAATGATGTGGTGCGTGCGAAGGTAAGGGATAGAGAAGGCATGTGAAGTGCGACTTAGAATACTGTGATAGAGAAGTAGATCACACCAGTAGCGCTGGATAATGATCAAGAAAGAGCTCCCTATTGCACCATGAGAGTAAGCATTAATGGTTTCTTGCAAAGCTTGATACGAAGAGTGAGCACTAGCAAAACACCAAGAAGTATGACTGGCTTCATGCCACTCACAAACACAAGGTCACCCAAGCGGCTCTCATCCATCAGCGCCAACAGAAGGAAATGAAGTACATGGGAATGTGCTCGACAAGGAGGCAGAAACTTTCTAGCTCAAGATACAATTCCAGCAGTGATGCAGGCCGCAAAAGACTTGGTCAGATGTGTGAGCTTGTTTGTTGTTGTTGTGTTTTGTTTGTCATCACCGTGTCTTGTTTGCCATCACTACTTCTTATTTACCATCATTACTTCTTGTTTGTCATCACTATGTCTCATGTGTCATCATTGCACCTCATTTGTTGTTGTTTTATTGCATTTCATTTTCATTTGTTGTTATTATGTTTTCTGTCATCGCCATTATATTTATTTCATATATTATACAGATTTATTTGTGGTAGTATATGTCAAATTTGATCTGAGAGAAATCATTCTACTCTACATTGAGCATTTGAGTAAGGACTATCAAAGAGCATATCCATCAGCATTACATAAACACCCTGACCTGGAGTGCCTTCATATGTCCTGTCACCAACTACTTAGATTCCTGAACATAAATATCTTCCTCCCACTTGAGAGAGCTCTTGTATGTTCCATCTTGCTTGCAGTGATGAATTTCAAAGTGAATGATCATGTTGTGTAGGATGATACAACACTTAGTCCACTACATCACAAATTGAGGTTTTTCTCTTTCTAAACATGGAAGTAGAGTTCTTGAAGGGACTAGAACCACTCCTTCAAGACAGCAAATATGTGTTCAACATGAACACAAATTTAAATTTATTAAAAAACCATAAGAAAAATCTTAGAGAGATGATGATTAAATATCTTCTGGTTCCTTCATTGATTGTCCATTCAAGAAGCGGCCTCTGTGCACCAAATGCTGAGCAGCTGTCGTAAAGTGAGGTCGGGGACTTGGGGGGGATTTCAAATGGTTGGAGCATGAGGGGGAGAGAGTGATGCGGCAAGCTACCATTTCTTTCCTGCGACTCGGGGAGGGCTGTTGAGAGTGCCAATGTCATCAAGCATCATGTTGTTGTCATCATCAAGGTGGCCCAAAGCATCTCTGAGAAGGAGGTCAAAAGGGCTTCTCTCCAAGTTGCGTGAGGAGAGAGGTATGAAACCATCCTTAATCTTAACATCAGAGGAATTTAGGCTACAAAGGTGTACTGAAGGGGGAGTAGGGGGAGCAGGAGCAGGAGCAGGAACAGGAGCCGCTTAACATAGTTGCAGATCAAGTGGGGGATCACCATATGGGTGCACCACTGGAGGAACTCCAGGTGGATGTGTGGACCAGCCTCATGCAGTTGAACGAGTGAATACAGAGCACCAGCATGGTTAACACCAGGCTTGGACAAATGAGTTTTGATAGCCATTAAAGGATTGACATGCTATATAGTGTTGAGCTCTGTGTACCACGGGAGCTCCACAAGAATGGAGTCTACAAAGGTTAATGAGCCCACCGAAAGAACAGACGGGACAAAAGACTCACCCAGCAAAGATTTTGAAGCTGTCCCATTAAGCCACATTACACCAGCACCTATCTCGCTGAATCGGGCCTTGAGCTTCTTGTATTTTGATCTGAGACTTGAGGGATTTGATTAGCATATGTACACATAAGAAAAAGAAAATCAGAACTCACTTTGTGATGCGATTAGAGACTGTGTCACGAAACTTTTTCTGATTGTGCTGGTATGCCTGACTATACTTTGGGTGGCTGGTAAAGATGGCCTTGGCAATAACAGTGCGGGTCTGCCCCTTGTCTGAGCCTGAGGGCTGGTCATCAACAGGGGTCATGACTTTCTTCCCATTGGAATTCAAGAGTATCCTGTAATAAGCAGAGTGAGTAGTCAGATAGTTTACCAATACATCAGTCAGGGCGCTTTCACTCTGCCATTGGATGATGAGTTGGGGTCCAGATTATTCAGAAATGCTGGTAGAATGTCCCTTAGAGGATGGTATGGAAGGTGCTAGATGATCCATCACCTTTGAGTGGGCTTGAGTGTCAGCTTGAAGTCTTGCAGAACGGCTTATGTGTTGACAAGCAGGAGACATAGTGTTTGAAACTCCACTCTGTTGCACTTGCCTAACTTTGAATTCTAGGTCATTGGCCAAGGCTTTGGCTGAGAGTTGAATGTATTTAGTCAATGTTTAAGTGAGTTTTTAACAGTTTTGAAACATTATTTGAGTACCACTATTTTTGCATTCTTTGCTTTGGAGCCTGTTCGGTAACCAATGTGTGAGACCAAATTTTGAAATTCGAATTTTGCCTGTGGCGCAAGCTACTCAGCATGTAGGCAGAGTCTCAATAAGTTTGGCAAAGTCACTCGTTATCAGTTCCCAGTGGTAAATACTACAGTAGTTTAATGACACAGTCCTAGCACATTCTGATAGCTATTAGTGGGAATGGACTTATTCATATACAGCCCCCTCATTAGCCCCTGCTTGGCACCTTACTCACTAACTCCTTGATCCCACATCAATGCCTTCTCACTGCTCAGCGCATTTAGCCAACTGGCCAGCATGTAATGCAAATAACAATCCGCATCCTTCTGACTTTGGATTAGGATGCAAAGCTCCTGCAGCGATTGAAACTGGCCCTTGATAGAGCCAAAAAAAATGCTCAGAATGAACATGGACCTAAACATTTGGTAAGGACTATGAACATATTTCATGATGTAGAGACTTGCATCTCTATGAGTGTGCATTATTGAATTCTTCCACTTTCCAAACATCATTCAGCTCTTATCCTTAGGATAAGTCTTGCGCATCCACGCACCTCCATTTTTATTTTCACAGATTTCACGCTGTCTTCTTACTTGAGGGTCTTATATAGAATACAGTATATAGTGATAGCACAACTATACAGGATAAGACTTCTTGCCAGTCCTCGAGTACATGGTCTACGACTTTTCTAGTTTTCGTGGTAGATAATGTGCTTGTTCTTTGGGAGGAATTACCTTTTCTTCTCTCACAACCTAATAGTCATGAACAATAAATAAAACGAAGTTACGTACGATAATAAACAATAACGAAATCTGGTAGGTATGTTTCACCCTAGTAGGTTGTGTTTCAACCCATGAAAGTCTGTTTCAACTTTGACGAGTCTCCCTGAATGTTAGAGGGAGAGTTTACGATAATACACGTAAAGCATAGAACAAATGAACGATAATGTATAGTCACCCACGTATGATGCTATACCACTTAAGAATAAAACAATATACCTCACTGTAAGATCAACCCTCAGAGTTTGGTGATGTACAGTCACAGAGGCTTATGTAAACGATGTGTTAAGGCAATCACAAGGGGCCTACACTTGTCTTACGTAATCTCACACAATTTGAGAACAATGATTCAAGTGGGAAGAACTGATATTTCAAGTATAAAATGGGCTCCTTATATATCTTTTGGGAGGCCAGATTACTAAGCATGAATCAGCACTTGATTGGTAAGAAACCAGGTGTTGAGTCAGCTTGTTTACTAATTTACATGATAGTATTGCAAATACAGATGAGTAAATGGCAAGAGTCAGCACATGGATTGGTAAGAAAACCAAGCCATTTGGTGTGTTACATCATCCTGTTTACTAATGTCTTACAAATACAGCTGTAAGTCTTACAAAGCATGATGAATCATGACCAAACATGATGAGTCAAATAAGGAATCCTTATAAATCATTTCCCAGTCACATGACATGCTTACAAATGTAACAAACATGCTCAGAATACTGTGGGAAAATCAGGTGGCTGAAAGCCTAGAAAAATAGAAGAGACTGAAACAAATATAAACAAATGAGAATACGCGAAATACAAATACAAATACACAGAATAAAGCACAGACTGAAATCATAAGCTAATAAGTCAAGGAAAAATAGTAGAGTAACCATGTGAATGGTGTAGTACAATTTGATGTATCTTCCTATTCACCTCAAATACGTATACAATATTGGTATGAAGTTCATACCATGCACCACAGCGCGCGACTTGCGCCTCGTCCTATTGCCCATTTTCTATCCATCCCATGTCCGCTGGTGTTCATTGGTGCATTTCTCATGTTATTTTTCTTTGTCTGACATATCTCCGAGCTCGTACACACACCGTCGCGCGCAGCGTGCGGTACTGAGAACCCTTATTACATGTATGCATACTTATATTTAGCTTACTCAGCTCACAACTTCGGGCCTGCGTGTCTAGTGATACTTGCAGTTTTACATATATTCTGGACTTCATGTAGATGTTCTGGATCGCTTTTCCCCCTAGCTACTCCCTCTATGTAGTAGACAGCTTAGCACTCAAAATCTATTTTCTCCTCACTCTCACGTGTCACGCAGCTGCTATGTCTACATAGACAATGTTCAACCCTAAAGGGTTTCTGGACCAGGCTCAGAACTCAGAGAGAGAAAATATCACAAATCACTCCTAGGGACTCAGAGTGGTAACAGGTGAAGAATTGCATGATTATGTAAGCACCAAAATGCGAATATAAGAAAGGTAACAAACAGTCTCTACACCGCACCTCAACAGGCTGAACAACTACTACTACGCTAACTGCCTAAGAGACAACCACATGATAAGAACTGTGGGTGACCTCGAAAACGCAATTCAGCAACCTCCACCAAACCATAAAAATAAAAAAGAATGCGACTATACCTCGTGTAACCATGACTGAACACAACATAACTGTTCTAAACCCTTCTGTTGCCGTTGCCGCAAAACAGCCAACAACATTCATGCATGTATCCTCCACAAATGGTCCCCCTCAACCATAATCTTCAAAGGCACCCCAGACCTATCACCTGATCAGATCGCAGAAAATGACCAAGCGCTGAAGAAAAAAGAAAACACACTCTTCAACCCTGCGTTACCCACAATGTCTTCAATCACAGACGGCTTGAGGGCATTCAGATACTCCCCAGACTGTAAAACACCTGTGAACCAAACAAACACTTAATATTAGACCCTAGATACAAACAAAATATCAGTCACTACTGGAGGCTCCCACCACACCAATAACAATGGTGAAATAGAAGCAGTCAGCACTGTATGGTACGGTCAGAACAATACAAGGAACCTAGCCTTCAACATACCGGGCAATCTAGCATCACCCACAGCAGGAGAGCTGGCAGCAATACTGGAAGCTGTGAGAACGGCTCCCAAACACATTACCCTTAATCTATCCATCAAATCATTAGATATCATCAAATTATTAACCAAACACATACCAAGATTGGAAAGACTAGGTTGGATCCAAACACCGGATGCCAAATAGTCTCAAGCAGTCCTAGCAGAACTCAGAGCACGAAGCGCAGCGACAATCCTCTGGGCCTGGAGAGGTGACGTACAAAAACGAGATACTGATGGAACAGAAGACCTAATAAAACTAAGATCTGCACAACCAAAGACATATAACTTCTCTACTGAAGTCAGGAAAGAATTTGACATTGCCGGCTGCTGATGACGGAAGGCTCACAGCGCCTGTTCTACAGAGGGATCCATGAGCTCAAACAGGAACACCAACAAAGACAACACACACGAGCAGCTCTAGCAATGACTCACCACGCAGTAAGAGAGATTAGTACAAATACCCCCACAGAATCACAAATCTGGAAATCAATAAGGGACAAGGACATACCTAAAAACATCTATGGATTTATGTGGAAGAGTCTCCACGGAGCATACTGCCTCAGTGACTTCTGGCGCAACATTCTGAACTTCAAACACAGAGGTACTTGCCAACTATGCGGAGGAATCGAATCAATGGAACACATCCTAGTAGACTGTGAGGACTCACATGCAAGGAAAGTGATCTGGACACTTGTGAAGAAATTATGGCACCTAAGAGAAACCAACTGGCCGAATATTCGATATGGTACAATTCTTGGATGTAACCTAGCAAACTTCATAGATGCACAAAAGAAAAGATTAGAAGGCAAATCAAGACTTTTCTCAATTCTAACTTATGAGTCAGCACACTTGATATGGAAACTGAGGTGCGAGAGAGTAATGAGATTCAACAATGAGGGGGACAAATTCCACTCCGAAAACAAAATCTGTAACAGATGGATATCGACAATCAACAAAATACTCACCAACACAGCGAGGTACAGTAAAAGGGCACTGAAGGAATCCCTAGTACTCCGGACATGGAGTGGAGTCCTATTGGATGAAGACGAACTTCCAGACAGCTGGATTAAATATGCAGGGGTTTTAGTGGGTATCTTACCTTAGCGTCCCCTGGGGTGCAACAGATAGCTTCGGCTATCTGCGAGGTGAGGAGTCCCACACTGCCAGTATATACTGGTGTGCATAAATACATTTCCTCTGGGTAACTATTCTAATACTATATTCTACGTCTTACGGGTGAAATCCCCGTACCCTCAATGTACTCTCTGGGACTGACTTGGTTAGCCACCACTTAGCAATATTGTTCTACCAAAAAAAAACATCTGAGCATCAAAAATCAAGGTCATGCCCAGGCCTTGAACATGTCGGCCATTCTTGAAGACAGCAACTGTAGAGATTGTAGCTGAACTGGCGCTTCAACTGGACATTGTGGGTTTACACCTGAATGAAAAAGTTAGAAATGCTACAGTAATAATCAGAATGAGCATCACATACAGATTTTGTATTTGTTCATGAGTCCAAAAGCAAACTATGATGTCAATGATAGTAGCATAGCGAAGGATAATTGAGAGCAAAGGCTGTCAACTTGTAGCTTGAATTAAGAATTGAGAGCCTTGAAGGTTGAAATATACCTGGATGATGATCCAGGCGGGTCAGAAGTCATGAAAACTGAAGCGCTTAGTACTGGAGCAAGTGAGCTAGAGAATACAGAAGTGAATCATTTGCCATGTAGTTTGTCTCTAATACATGTGACCAAGCAATTTTATTATAATAGATGTGTTGGAAAAAGTTCCTAGGGTTTAAAGGCCTTGTAATACATTAATGGTACTCAAAATAAGTTTTAAAACTTTTGAAACTCACTAAGATACTGGCTAAACACTTCAAACTTTTGGTTTAAGAACTCTTATATAATGCTTGGCGAGTTGGCATGAAGCTGGACATTAAACACTCAGCATTGTCAAAGTGTGATATATATAAAGGAGAAGTCTTGCTTTAGAGGGGGTAGAAAAGTAACAGTGATGTAGGTTCACGACAAAGCAGTAGATGATTCAATGCACATCATATTTCCAATGTCAACTTTAAATAAAATTATAAAAAAAACAAACAACCTAAAAAAAACAAATTGACCATAGGTAGGGAGTGCCAGAAAGAATGAACCAAGAGGGAAGGATGAGAGGGGGAAAGATACCAGGTACCATAGGTAGGGAATGCTGGACAGAACAAGCCAAGTAATACTAAGGGGGGGGGAAGAGGAGGAAGAGGAGGTGCTGGGCCTTTCAATTGGTTATTGGTAACCATCGCAGCTGCAGCCATGTGATAGCGCGCAAGATCACCAAGAGCCTTGAGTCAGCTAAATTGGAACAAATGCAAAGACAGCTGCTCTGAAAGGCTAGTGTAGAAGGTGGCGGAGGAGCGGCTCAAAGATGAGGCACTGGGGATCATGTGGTATAGGACCTGCCAGACAATAATAGATTACCTGTAAAATAAAAGTTAGCTGCAACTTGAAATACACAAAAAAAACTTACTTTGGATAGATGCCACCTGGAAATGTGATGATGTCTGGCTCAGTGCTATAAGCGAGCATCAGCGTTTGAGAGTGAGGTTGACGATGGCAGCAACATGCTTAGTGCAAGAAACAAAAGTTTAGATCTTTCTGAAAATTAAAACTTCAACACAAATTATATCATATATGTATGGAATAGATAGGAGTTTTGATCCCCCCCTCCATCTGACTGCAACTATGCCTCGTCAATCTACACATAAAGAAATCCTGGATATTGTGGATCAGGCTACACTTTTATTGGCCAAACTACAGTACCAGGATATTCTTGACAATTGGTTTGACTCTAATAGTGATTCTGGCACTGACTCCGACTCCGACTCCGACTCCGACTCCGGCTCCAAGGACTTGCTTTCTTCTACTTTAGATGATATTAGCACTATTGATCTGTCTTTCAACTCCCTTTCAACTCCCTCCTCCCTCCCCCCTCTCCCCTATGACAGGAATTTCAGGTTCTTCCATTTTAATAGCTCTGATTCTTCCAACAATAATGCTTTGCCTTATACCAGGCTCCATGACACCATTGCTACTTTATGTGATGAGGTTGAGAAAGCATGTGTACTCCACAAGCCTAATGAGCCTACTCCATGAGCTCCTCAGCTTCATATGCTGGTTCAGTATGAAAAATACCACCTCAAGTTGTTTTGGCAGAAACTTCAAGTCAAGCCAGAGATTTTTGATAATATTCTTGATCATATCTTTGGTTACCCTATTTTCCAAAACAGGTCCAACAATCCTCAGCTCCCTATTTCTATTCAGCTTACTATTTCCCTGAATCAGACTGGCCACTATGGCAATGCCATTACTTTTCAGGATGTGACTCAGTGGGCGGGTGTGAGTGTTGGGTCTGTGGGTAATTGTACTAATTATGTGATGGTCATAGTACTTGATGCCCATGATCAGTTTATCTGCCGCAGCTGACTCTGAAGACATTGACCTGGCTTGTAAATTTGCCGAGTCATATACTTGTTCCAAGTGGAAGGGTGGCTTTCGGGCTATTGATGGCTCAATCATAGATCTTTTTTGCTAAATCTGGCTATTACGGGAGACATTTTTTGCTAGGAAATCTAAGTATTCTCTGGGTTGTTAAGTATACTTTATTTTGTTTTTATATGCTCAAAATCAATTCAATTTCAGGCTGTAATTTTACCTCATACCCTCCTAATTGTTGAATATTCCCTTGGTCATCCTGGGAGTGTCTACAATACATTCACATTTCAATCTACCTACCTATATAAAGAGCATGCTAACCTGAGTCGTGGGGGGTGGCACAAGCTGCCGTCAGACATTGCACACAGCATGTCAATGCCTCCATCAACAATGTGCAATACATCATCATCGTCAGTGTCATATTCCATTCATGAACCTTACTTGTCTGGTCCGGGTAACCCAGGTCCAGCCTAGAATTCATTTCCTTGAGTCCCTATTTATATATGCTTCTTTCTACCCCTATATGCCCGGATCTTCTTGACAGTTAATATCTGACTCAATTCTGATCTTTCCGTTAGTTTATTCATTTCCTATTCATTTAACTTGTTCCCTTTGTTCTATGTCATATCCGGCTCCACTCTCGATCATCTGCAGTTATATTCTTTTGCGTTAGACTCCCTTGTACATAGCCTTAACTTCCGAAGACTACGCTTTGGTCGGATACCCATCAGAAGTACTACAGTATCCATTGGGCACTTCCACCAGAGTTGCCTTACCTTCGGAGTTCCACCAAACTTTGTTGGATGTCCACCGGGCTTCATTCTGAAATATAGGGCACGTACTTGGGTAAGGGGCACAGCGCACGAGCTGAGGCCAAGCCCTTCCTTCCTAATCCAACCCTCCGGCATGGATTCTGATAAAGGTGATGACACCATTGACTGTGTGTTGTGATTAGCGTGGCTAGGTTGGTACGTATAATATGCTAACCTGTGTTGTTACCGTTTGGTGCGCCCGTTTGGAGGAAGTGCCATGGGTTGGTAGGGGGACAGGGTTGAGCAACGGGTTGGGTAATGGTAGGGGGAGCTGCATTAGCCTCCGTGGCTTGTTTCTTGCTCGAGCCTTGTCCTTCATCTTCAAATTTGGACATATCTGAGTGTTTGGGCTGTTGCCTGGCGTGCTTATTCTTGCGGGAGTCAGTGATCATGTGCTGTTTTGGGGTAGCGGTGTTGGTCATGGTGGCCTGGAGTGTGCGTTGGCAGTAGAGGATACATTGAGAGAGTCTGGCGAGGAGTAAGGGCTTGGGTGATGTTTTTGGGCCTTTTATATGTGGTTGAATCTTTGTTACGTTCTCAACAAAGGGCGAATTGAATAAAGCATGCTGATATGGCTTACTGGTCTATGAGATAAGGGAGATAGGCATGAGTGGCGTGTTTGCATGTCCCGGTGGTGGGTATTCGTGGATGGGGGAAGTGTCCTCAACGGTTGACTCAGGACTTCACTCATAGTTAAACATGTCATTATTAGTGGTTTGGGGTTGCTCGAGGCACTACTAATACGCTGTTGGGGTATGGTGGGTTCTTTAACGGGGTTTTCGTGGTGGCGGGGGTGGCCACAGTGTTAACGACGATGACAATGATGATGTTGAGGTAGGGGCTCTCAAATAGTTGACACACTTGGAGTTGTTGGTAAATGTATTCATGTATTGAAAATACCGAGTCTAGAGATGTAGTCTCTAGCGTCGGGTGACACCGTATAGTGGTGCTACCCTTACCTGACATGGTGGTTCAGGTCCAAGAAGCCCCCCTTGATGCTCAGATGTACCTCAACCCAGACTCAGCTCCTCTACTGGCAGCATCATGATTTTTCAACTCCAAGAATTGCGCATTTGATGAGATGGGCTTTTATTTTGTTATTGCAAGGGTTAGTTGGTTGTTTGTGTCTGGTGGCAAGTGTTGTTTTCACATCTTATTTTTTCAGATGGCAAAAATGGAACATGGCGCACATATTAGACTGTCTGATGGTGCCGCATATGAGTTGGATTATAATTTGGTTGGTGACATCATTAAGGTGGGTTGCTTCAATGTCATTTATGATATTCACTCATAAGTTTTCAGTTGATACCAGTGCCTATCCCAATTGACAGTTCCTTCCAGCCAACATTCACTCCTTATATTAAGATATGTGGTACTGTCGACACCACCAACGACATTGCCCATACCTTCCATATCAATACTCACCAATATGTTGCTTTTCTCAAAACATCTGACCAGAACCAGTCTCAAAAATTTCAGTCACTTATGCCCGTCGAATGTGTCATCCCCGATACTCACGACCGAGAGATTTCAAGTGGAAGTAAACAACATTACATTCCTAGGTTGTCCTATAGTGGCCTCCAGCTCTACTTCCCCTGGTATGTAACTTCCTGTTGTCGCACCAAGTTGTTCAACCTATGCTACATATTTACAGGTGCATCTAGCGTGACCCCAACTCCAACTCAGTCAAAGCTCAAGTTCAACTTTTTTCAAACCAACAAGGCAACACAACATACTTTTTCAGAGGAGGAAATTCATGATGATGAGACACCATCCAAGCATCCTCGAATGTGCTGAGGCTCACAGTGCTAGAAAATCAGATTCACAACTGTGTTATATTATTCTCATAATTATTTTAATGCCATACTACTATGTGTGAACATTCAAGTTAGTCACAGTGGTGAAGCCACAGATAATGCTACTATCTTTGGCCTGGTGTTGCAAAATGTTTAGACCAGTTTTCATAGCACAACAACTACACAACATTAAAGCAAGAAAACAGTATGAGTAAGTAGGATTTGATATAGAATCTAAGGCTACATAAAAATAAAATAAAGAAATTTGTTAAAGCTATGTTGCTAGAGAGAAGCCGGTGTGAAACAGCATTTGAGCACAGAGTTTCAAAATTTCTCATCCTCATAGAACTCATTATGTCACATTGTGTCACATTGCTGTTTTGATTCTCCAATGAACAACACTGAGGAATTTGGTGCAGTGTTTTTCAACTCTGAATGCAAGTTTGCTTCTCTGTCAACCCAGGGACATTCACTTATGAACTCTGGTGAGAACATGAGTTTTTATTGAACTATTATTACATTTTCGGCTAATGTCTTTCAGTCTTGATCACTGCCAACTACTTGAGTACCTGCCACCCTGATGTGCGGGCCTAGCTTGGGCTTGGTTTTTTGGGGCTTAGGCCTTGCAAAACCTCAGGCTGAGCCATGGGCCAAAGCCGCGGCTCGGCTTGGGCTCAACAACAGCTTTCAAAACAAAATGATCAAAATTAAATAGTAAGTAGCTACTAGCACTTGGGTCCTACAGTACTTCATCGTCATCTACTGAATCAACATCAGACTCTGAATCTTCCTCCTTCAAAATTAGTGTATCTCATCCAGGCTCATCCTCTGCTGGCTCGACTTCTAACCCGTCAGTCTCGTGTTTAGAATCTTCACTTACTTCTTCTGTAAGGGATGAGGGACCGCAACATTATGCCCATAGGAATGAAGATGATGTGGAGACACCTGCTGTACCTCATCATCCCAGTGTTGACATGGTTTGTAGTCAGGTGTAGGTGCACGAAGGCGAGGGCGAGGGTGAGGCCGAGATTGAAGTCAAGGTCGAGGATAAGCAGGGACAAAGTGCGGGGGTGGCAATTCAATATGCGGCGCACCATCATGATGATGTACGACCTGAAAATTAACTTAAATGAGATAATGATAGAAGATATCAGTCTTCAGCTTACCTTTGACTTCTTCATGATGTGAGAGTCTGATGCATTCAAGCTATCAGCCTCAGATTCAAGTTGTTCATCTGCTGGACACTCGATTAGAAGAGGATCTGCAAGTAATTCATGGACTTGCCATAATCCTCTGCATGTGGTCGCTTGCGAGACTTCTGTTGCTGAAACGCCAATGGGCGGCGTTCTGGATGGGGCAGACCATCATCAGTGTAGTGGTTCTCACGAACAATTGAATATTCGCGAGCAGCGGAGGTCTGTTGTTGAGACTGGTGATCCCGAGTAGTATCTCCAAGCTGCCTTCCTCCCGAAGGAACACCGACATTCGAACCACGTACTGATGTTGCTTCCTTGTATTTTTGAAGCAACCCTTGGGGGATGGAGTGCTTGAATTTCTTGGAGTCTGCGAGTTTCCGGAGCACAATATTGGAAGCGCTGGTGACCAAAGGAATATCAAACATTTTAGGGTCGTCTTTTTCACATTGCTCGATGTGATCTGAAGCAATAATGTTAGACATAAAAATGAACAGGGCAATTAGTACCTTTGGGCCAAGGAACAATATCAATCTCAGACACAGCGACGTCCAACTCGTCAATGATATCATCAAGAGTTTTTTTTCGCTCCGTCCTTGCTTGCGCCGAAGTTCGAGTAAGTTCTCAGCTTCAGTCTTCAGTTCAGTGTCATAATATTGCAAAGCCCTGCACTTGATGTAAGGCACGACGAGTAACTTCAGATGTTGTGCACTGAGGGTGTGGTAGTTGAAGTCTGGGCCAACCGGGGGAACTTTGTCAGGCCAGAGTTCGAATTGAAACTTGTTCTGGTATGCAACATCGAGTAACTTCCGCCACTGGACAGACTTCGTTTTGTAGCCGAATTGTTCTGTTGAATCAAATTAAAATCAAGTCATGGATGGGAATAAGTCGAGCTTACCTAGTTTCTCAAGCACCATGACCGGCCAGATACGTCGGTAACGGTGAAACGAAGAGATAATAGTCAGCCGGTAAAGGACAAACTAAGATCCTATAGGGCGCGAGTATAGCGTCGACCCTAGGGAACTGCTATTGAAGCTAATCCTTCGTCGTAGTGTGCGAAGGGAGTCTGTTGAGTCCTAAGAAGGATAAGCCGAAACCGAAAGAACACCGTCGGTAAGTTAGCTGAAACCGTAGATAGAGTAAGAAACGTCTAAGTCCAATGCCGCGGCAACTGCGGTAAAACTGCGGTAACTTGTACTAGGGGACTTAGTAAGTCCAAACCGAGGTATACTAGGAAGGGCGAGTCGCCTGAGCAAAGGTTAAAGAACGCAAAGGTAAGATACCGCGGTAAAGCGGTAAATCCGGTAGCGGTCCGGGAAACTAGTAAGTCTAAGAGACGCGAGGTGCTTAGGGTGGTCAAGTACCGTCGGTCAAGGAATGGAAATCAAAAGGACATTCATATTAGATTGTATAGCATCAATCAAGGGTGTTTATACACATTTATTCATTCTTACGTCTTTTTACGATCTAAGCTTTACGTATACATTTGCAAACTCTTCCTTTCACTTCAAGGGAGACTCGACAAAGTTGAAACAGACTTTCATAGGTTGAAACACGATCTACTAGGGTGAAACATACCTAACCGATATTTTAAACGTATTCATTTAAATGTACGTACTTCATTTTATTATTGTTTATTAACTTTTAGGTTATTTTGCAAGTTGAAAGAAAAGGTAATTCCTCCCAAAGAACCAGCACATTATCTACCACGAAAACTAGAAAAGTCATAGACCGTGTACTTAAGGACTGGCAAGAAGTCTTATTTGTATAGTCGTGTTGTCTCTATACACGCTGAAGGATCTTCAACTCAGCTGAGGGTGCAGCTGATATAAATGTTGAAGGGATGAAAATATATGGGTGCGATATGTTCGTCCCCCAGGGGAAGCAGAGAAAGCAAGTATCCACAGCTGACAACTCTAGGGGGAATGCGCGAAGTGTGTGATAAGGCGAAAGCGCGGGAACAAAGGTGCTATAGGCGCGCGTTGAAAAGCGGAACTGGGCGAAAGCAGTGGGCGAGCAATAGTGAGACGTAGAGACATTAAGGTGTGAGGTGTGATGCAGATATGACCACTAGAGCTAACTGCTACTAGGGCTTGCGATGTATTGTTCAAAACATGATCAAAACTCGTAGGTGGTAAGTGATGTATGATGGTGGTTGGTAGTTAAAAAGGTGTGTCTAATGTGTACCAAGTGAAAATAAACATGGTACGATAATGAAATAAATGATAAATGGAGAAATGCATACCTGGGAACTTGGTTGGACATGGGAAAACACTGCAGGAGGTCAGGCGCCCTATGGTGCTTAGGCGCGGGAAAGTTTGCCTAAAGCACGTGCAAGTCACACAAGTGTTGCCTATGTTGCGTGCATTGCGCGAATGTCGTGTTGCATGCGTAGTACTGTAGACTCAACCTACATTGCAATATATGCCTTTGTGAGGCTACTCAGGATCGAGTCTCTACAATGCATTCTATATAAGACCCTTAAGTAACAAGACAGCGCACCGGGCAAGGATGGCGCTGTAGTCGTCGAAGCTCATGAATGAGTTCCCCCTCGGCAAGGGGGTAGGTTTGATTTTTTTGGTGGGTAGTAAGGTCTTAGTCTGAAGCTTTCAAAGACGAATATCAATGTCTTGTGATAAAATAAAATAAAAATAAAAATAAATGTACCATGTGTTGGTTGATAGGTGCACTACTGCGGGTACGCATCATGAAGTCGACGACAGGAGTTTCCATCCGCGGGTTAGTGCACTTTTTGGTGGAAGATGTTTTTTTGGGAGGCATGGCAGAGGGAGCTTGACAAATTGACTAAAGAGATCTATGAACACGAATACAACAGAAAGCAGCTTGAAGAACACGAAGTCCTCAAATATCGACAGCAAGGAGCTTGAAGAACACAAAGTCCTTTTCAGCAGCCAAGACACAAAGTCTCGCAAACAGCGAATTCAAGTAAAAGCTGATGTAGGAGTAAGTTAGAACAACAGACAACATGATGGAGAAATTTGGACCTACCTCGGTTTTCATGCAAATTCTCAAGACGAGAAGAAAAATACTGTAGTGAGAATGACTGAGTGACAGAGAGTTGATGGCGAAAAATTGGAGCATACCTGGTTTTTAAAGGTAGGAACAGGGCGCCTACGGTGTACTATATGCATAAGATCGTTGGCTGGACGACGAACAAACTTCGACAGAAGACTCCAATACTCTAGATATGACACATAGACCGCATTTGGAACAGGCGAGGCCATCCTGAAGTAGCGCGCAGAGTACCCAAAACAATTACGGAATAGTGAGTTAAGTACAGGAAGATGAAAAGTAAACTATGACTTAGCTACCAGACAGCGTTGACACTAGCACCCAATGACATCTGCTATCGCAAAGGTAGGAGCTTAAGAGACTGATGAGGGTGTCACAGCAAATCGAGATGGTAAGCCGGATATCGAAGGACAGTGGAAGATTGAGTAGTCGTAACAGTGCTAACACGAAGTCAGACTGTGTGTAGTGTATCTGAAGTGACATGAAGTCACTTCAGATAGTGTGAGCTACCGCGAAGGCAGCTTCAGAGGAGTCGAGGGGTAGATGAGTGCTCTCAGCTACAGTGAATGCCACAGCAGACTTTCTGACACCAGCCGTGCCATGCAGCCAAACAATTTGACTCTTCTCTCACTTGTCCAATAATCCATGGATGAATTGGAGAAGGTCCACTCGGGTTCCTTCCAAACATTTCGGATGAGGCTGGCGTTCAGGAGAGTCGTATTCAGCACCCAGGACAGCGACATGGGACAGCTTTTCCCAAGGTCCGGCAGATGATTGAGAAACTGTTGATGAGGTCAAAGAACACAAGAAGGGATTATAGAAGGAGGCACTAACACTGATCCCAGCTACTCATCAGCGGATATTGATGTGGATTGGACGGAATGGAAAGAAAAGTACTAGTTGTGTTCAGCATTGCGGTTAGAAATCGTCATGGTGCTCGCTATCTCAGAGGGGACGATGTATGCCGATCAGGTTGAGTGGATAATCAAGTTCAAGCCGCAAAGACAATCCTTGGGTCCGGAGGACATTGTGAAACGCTTTGAGTCGTAAAGCGATACTAGGAATAGAGAGGAGGAAGGCGGCGTAGTTGGCGAGATTGGCGAATGTTCCAACAAGTTGACACAAAGTCAGACTGTGTGTAGTGTATCTGAAGTGACACGAAGTCACTTCAGATAGTGTTAGCTACCGCGAAGGCAGCTCACGAGGAGTCGAGGGGTAGATGAGTGCAGGAATAGAGAGGAGGAAGGCGGCGTAGTTGGCTGAGGTTGGCGAATGTTCCAACAAGTTCTGAGTCACTTCACAATTCTCATTTGTCACAAGCCCATTTGGGTTATCCCAGGGCGTAATCACAACTTTGCACCTTTACTAGCTTTACTCTTTACCCTTTACCTTTTCCTTTGCTCTTTCCAACTCTTCCTTCTCCTCCCATCGCCGGTGTCGATTATTCTGCCCTTGTGGTAGACAACACTATTCCAGTGACTTCGTGTTACTGTGCAATAGCACTCGCTACTCTAACTTCGGTTACAGTACCCTTCATCACGTTCAGATTCCTCTTAGCTTGCACTTACCGTGCCTTTATTGGTTCGTCGCTCGATTACTCACTTTCATCGGATAGTCACCTTTTCGTTATTCGCAGTCCCTCTGATGATGCCTCTGACAATACCTCGTGAATTTAAACCATTCTTACGCGACGGTGACAGTAAGTGCCCTTGGTGATTGTCCTGTGATCCTCCTCTAATTTTGATATAGATGCTATCACAGCTACAGACGCACGCTCTCTCGCCTATGACGGTCAACTCATTTTCACTTCGCCTAATATGACTTTTGTTCCCCAACTATACGACAATCCCTCCAATATTGTGCAAGTGAGGGCGGATGGGAAGTTTTGGGCGATGGATCCTTTCCAGTGGCCTCAAATGTACGCAGATGCTTACACCTGGAGTTTTACCATTCCACGACGTGAATTCCATGATCCTAGCACTGACCTGTGGTATGCTTGGTGGTTGCCAGCTTTTTCTGATGATTTTGTGCCACTATCTCCTGGTCATGTCTTTGGCAAGCTGAAGTCCACCCACCGTGATCACCTATTTCGACTCTACGAGCGGGCTAACAAGTGTGTCAGCTCCTACAAGCTATTCCGAGAAAACAAGCAAGATGCGGTTGTTGGATGGGTCACCGGGTTGCGCTCTGTTTTTGAACGCTTCAAAGAGACGCGGGCTTGGTGAGATATTGTGATGATCTTGGCCAAGTTTCAGAGGCAATTTCTGGAGATATGGAGCATGATGAATTACCTTGAGATCTTTGAGCCACGGTTGAAATTTGAGGACAAAGCGCACGGGGTCAACAAGACTTGGATGGGGTGCTTCACCAAAGACTCCGCTATCGCGTTGAGGCTCCACAAGGCTGGTGTACCTGTGTGGTTGATACAAGATGTCAGGCTTGTCGATGATAAGATTAACATCCGCCAAGTCATTCCCTTCACTCCTGCCGACCTTGTGTTTGGGATGTACCTCCATCCCATTAAGAACTTCGCTCAACCTTTCGATATCCGTTACAAGGGTCCAAGTGATCATCAACGCCAGGCTGCAGTTCATCAACCGTACCTTACTTTTGAAGAGATCCCTATGGATCAAACCGAAGTCAATCGCTTTGCAGCTTCCAGAGAGCCGTCATCGGGTAAAGCGCCCACCAAGACCACGAAAAATAAGTCTGCAGCATGTGAGTGCAGTGTCTAATTTCGGTTCACCATTCTTATCTAACAATTATCTAGATGAAGCGACTGCTCTGCGCCAGAACCAGTCTCAAGTTGGACGTGACAAATGGCGCGACGTGGCTCACCCGTTCATGCCCAACATCAACACCTTCTTCGCATCGGCTATGACTCATGCGGAGAAAGATTTGAGTCGTGTCAAGCCAACCCACGCAAGAATGGATGAGGGATACAGGCTCCCCGATCCTGGATTATTTGTCAATGTCCTTTCCTCCAGTCTCTGAAGAAATATCTCGCTAACTGGTTGGCATGCCGTGAGTTGTGGCTGAGGCATGTTTATATGTCGCCTCCATCTCTGCTCCCTCGGTCCCAAAACTGGCGTGATCTATTGATCACGCAGCCAACAACACCACAGCCCTCGTCGTCAAGTGGTCAGATGCCATCAGGCAAGACTGGCAAGTCCAAAGCCAAACTCGACCTGTTCTTTGGAGATGAATTATCGCTCCTACGCCAGTTTTGGACTGGATCCCAGATGTTGCAATGGAGGGGTCAGAAAATCGAAGCAGCAACACTCGAGAATCCTTGCCGCATTGTCTCATTCAACAGATCATATACGAGATTTGCGAGCAAAGCTTCCGATACGACCTTCTGGAACTCGATGAACATCTTGCCGGTCATATGCAGCTGGATCGGGAGGCAAAGAAGCATCACATGGAGTTGCTCCGTGGAATTTTTCCCCAGCATGCCCTCAGCATGTGGGATAAGGATTTTTCAACTTGGAATGATGGACTTAATGCTGAGTCTTTCCAGGATGCTCTTCCATATTTCGAGAATTTTCGTCAAGTGTTGATCGCATGGGACGGTGCTCCTCAAGATCTCAAACAGCCTTTCACCGAGTCGATGCCCGAGGAAGAGAAGTGGCAACGCATGAAGCAATGTGCCCTGTTTTATGTACAATCATTTTATGACAACACAGGTCGCCCCCCCGTGGTCCCTAATATACTTTACGCAGGTCCATAGATGATTTACACTCACTTCTGTTCGCTTCTGTATTTGTTCGTTGATGTGAGTTGCTACGCAGCGTGGTTCTTTCATGTACAATTTCTGTTGGCGAATTCTATTGACTTGTTGCTCCGGTGCTATTCACTGTTTGTTGATCACTGGCATTCATGACCATTATCCTCCTCCCAGGCTAGTATCTACTAATTTTTGCTATATAGGTTATATGAACTGGGACTTCGTGTTCCTCTGTGCTTGTTGACTGACTTCGAGTCAGTCACAATATTCTTGCAGGCTTTGTGCCTATCAGAAACATCTACCATGGATGGAGGACCACATCCACGGAATATCGCCTCGACGTCTACTCCTGCAACTCCTGTCCGTCGTCATTCGCAGCAAATATTAATTACACTGTCCATGGTCAAGAAGCGCCGGAAACCACGAGGAAGCAACACATTTCATCTTCCAGGTCCTCCTCCAGTTCTAGTACTTCCGGGTAGGCAGTATTTCGCCCAACAAACTGCTTCCAATTCCAATCCTCGGCTTGATGTCCCACCTCCTGATCTGATTGACCAGGACAGGCCTTTGTTTTATGACGATGTCCACTTCTTCTCTGATCCCTCCGCTCCTCGATCCCTCTGCTCCAATGGGCGGCAGAAAAAATTCGATCAGTGGCAATGCTGGTCAAATGAAGTGATTCCTTTGCTAATTGGTCCATACCTCACATATCAATACAAATCTTCTTCGCTCCGTCATCGGCCTGCACTTCAAAATGATCCTGTTGAGTGTACGGCTTCATGCCACAGGAGGACTTTAGAAGTGACTTGTGTTTTTTTCAATTGTATGAACTCACCATATTGTTATGTGGCTCAAATTGACCATAGTCCAGATTTGGAGGTTTTGAACATTGACTGCTGCCCCTGCACACCCACACCCCTTCAACTTCTTAAGTTGGGGCTATTTGCATGTGCACCCATATCTCTATCTCTTGCTGTTGACCTATGTGTACTAGAGCTCGTTAGGACTCTTTTTGTATGGATCACCCCCAATACAACAGCCTGGTGTGAAGCATTGGAAGTTTTTCTAACAGCTCGGGGTTACAAACTTTCTACCAAGGTCTGCCTGCACAATTCTTTTTTGAAGTAAGCTAACTCCGGCATCTTCAGGACAATCTTCGCCGCCGCTTCAGTAATGTGTATCATTGGTACTCAGTCCTTGTGATGAATGCTGGAGATCACGTATACAGCCTCATTTCACAACATCTTCCTTCGTGTTCTTTGGGGGACGAAGTCTTGCCCGCACAACCAAGCGATTATCTCCGTTCACATTGTCCAGTTTGTTTTGGAATGCAGGATTGGCAAAAGGATCACGGTTCGCGTCTCAAGTATGTCGATCCTACTGTGTTTTCCCCTGTGCTGATGTTTTTGCAGGCTAGATTGCCATGTATGCATCAATGCATGCTTCACACAGGAACGGTCAGCCAATTCACGTGGGGCCGATGGCCTAGATCCGCCAAACCCAACACGATCAGTTTTCATTTCGGACGAAGAGGTCGCACGGATGGAAGCTCACGTACTTGCCTGTCGAGGCTCCCTACCTGGTCGTGGAACAAAACGCAAGAAGCCGGAAGGCGACGAAGACGGGTACGAAGATGGTATGCGCATCCCTGTATCGACATTGGATGCCTGCAGGGAATCTTTTCTTGCTGCCGATGAAAAATGAGAGAAAGCTAGCACCCGTTTCTTCGCCGATACGGGAATCATGGCCTTACTTTGTCGTCATGATTGTGTCTTATGGTTGGTCAATATGACATCAGCAGGTGAAAAACAATATTATGCGCTTGCACTTATTAAAAAGCTCTTCGAACATCTTCCGCCAACCATGACCGTCGGTATCTTGTATGATATTGCATGTCAGCTCGAGCGTAGTTGTCTTAAATACCAACTTCTCGAGCAAGGTATTCTCTCACGTATTGTCTTTTCTATATCCATATTTCACGCGTACGGACATCAGTGGCCTTGTCAGCTTATTTATCACCCTTGCAAATGTGAAGGGTTTGGACTTTCTGACGGAGAGGGCTGTGAGCGCCTGTGGAGCGCTCTCAAGATGTTAATCCCCCCCTTGCGGGTCTCTGGGGTAAGTATCTTAATTTGTATACCTTGACTGACTAACATTAAGATAGTACCACCAACGGCTTTTTGTGCTGAATGCGCAAGTTCGGCATCTTGACAGCAAAAATCTCGATACATTTGGTGAGTGGCTGAGTCGCAGATGGACTCGTTGCCAGACAAAGAAGAGCAGTGCAGAACATGTGCTTCGACAACTCTCTGTAGATGAAGCTAATATACGCCCGGAATGGAGGGCTCAGGTCGAGCACCAAACGAAACCATTATCCAGTGCGTGCTTTATTTTATATTTTCATATTTCCCTAACATTAATAGAAAGGGAGATCAAAAACCAACAATGACGAGCAAATATCGAAGATTTTGACCCTCGAGCGAACACTCAGTAACCTGGACGATTCCGTTCGTGCTCTTGAGATGCAGCTCTGTGCTGGCAACACTCTTAACAATGTTGACTTCAACCTTCGACTTGCAGACAAACGCACCCACCGGTCCAAAGTTGCTGATACTCTGCGACGATGGAAGGCATCCCTTGGCATCAGGCAACTTAACGATCTTCAACAACTCCGACGTAGTATATTCCTTCAAATTCGTCTTGATGCGCAAGCTGTCAAGGCACGCCTTTGTGAACGTCTGCGCCAGCGCAAATTTGAAATTGAGAGGTTTGAACAGTCGTACCGTCAGACAGTAAATGGTATGTAGCTCATTTCAATATGTTGACATGTCCGTGATTATCTTTGATCTAGAGCACAAGCTTCATGTGCATGCAGAAGCTTCAATTCAACGGCGCAACCCTACCATATGAAAGCTCGTCACAACTTACAACAACCTCTGTGGTAAACTAATTGACTTAATTCGACGAGGCGAGGCTCCTGCCGGTGCGATAGCGCCTCATTCTATCTCTCCGACTGGTATCTTTCAGCTTGACGTAGATGATGACATCTGGCAAGATGTTGGACTTGACGGCAATGACATGGCCCCACCTGCCTGGCTAGCGGATGAAAATATGCGCGCAGCAATTAAGTTTCAACTTGAGGTAGACCGGTGCAATGAGGAAAGGGCTCGTATCATGCGAGAACGTTGTGTTCTCCAGGAGTGGATGATGGCTGAGTGGGATGCCTTGCAGGAGGCTCGCACTCGTGCAGGTAAGTTTGTACAACATTCTACTGCCGTGACACTGATAGTATATTTAGAAGAAAATGAAGATCTCTGCTTTCATTTCGACCTCCGTGCTCGCTTGTTGAGTGGTCTTGTTGTGCATTGGCAATCTCGAGTTCGTCCTATCCCTTGTGCTTGGCCATTGCCTGACTCATGGGGCCCCACCCCGAATGACCTTGCTGAGGCTGCTAATATGTATTATCAACCAAGCTGTCTTGATGGCACAGCTGCTGTGTATGATTCTGAGAATGACTGGGAGTCTGATGAGGAGAGGGAGAATGATGAATTGATAGATGAATTGGAGGAAGCTGCATTGGCTGGAGCATATATAGATCTTGACTCGGATTCATATGATATATAGTCTTTTGTAACAATATCCGAAACTCTTGAGTGTTTGCTATTAGACAATACTTGGAAAGTGCAAATATATCATGGGCTATCCCATCTTAGAATTCAAAGATGGTGGGGCATCCCAGACATGGGCTATCTCATCATGGGTAGGAGAGTGCCGGGCCAGCCCAGTGACCATATAAACCAGCGGTGGGCTATCCCGCATCATGCATAGGAGAGTGCCGGGCCAGCACAGTGACCATATAAACCAGCGGTGGGCTATCCCGCATCATGGGTAGGAGAGTGCCGGGCCAGCCCAGTGACCATATAAACCAGTGGTGGGCTATCCCGCATCATGCGTAGGAGAGTGCCGGGCCAGTCCAGTGACCATATAAACCAGCGGTGGGCTAGCCCACATCATGCATAGGAGAGTGCCGGGTCAGCCCAGTCACCATATAAACCAGCGGTGGGCTATCCCGCATCATGCATAGAAGAGGTGCCGGGCTGGCCCAGTCACCATATAAAACAGCGGTGGGCTAGCCCGCATCATGCATAGGAGAGTGCCGGGTCGGCCCAGTCACCATATAAAACAGCGGTGGGCTAGCCCGCATCATGCATAGGAGAGTGCCGGGTCAGCCCAGTCACCATATCGGTGGGCTAGCCCGCATCATGCATAGGAGAGAGCCAGGTCAGCCCAGTCACCATATAAAACAGTGGTGGGCTATCCTGCATTGACCAGTCACTGCCTTTTTCTTTCCGCTTTTATGCTTACATCCACAGTAATATGTGATGACACTTACTCCAATAAAACCTGGAGTATTGTGGTGCAGAGTATGTTCCAATTGTGCAAATTAACCAGATGGAGTGTAAAATATGTCAGTATCTGGAGTGAGGGCACAGTCAAGAAGGATTTCTAGGTCAAGGACCTCACCTGACTTACATTCTTCCCTCATCTTCAAAGACAACCCCCCCATCTACCACAAATTTATTCCCGCCTCCTCCAGCTGCTTTGAATTTTGTAGGTCAAGAACCTTACCCAACTTACATTCTTCCCTCATCTTCAAAGACAACCCCCCCGTCTACCACAAATTTCTTCCTGCCTCCTCCAGCTGCTTTGGATTTTGTAGGTCAAAAACCTTACCCAACTTACATTCTTCCACATCTTCAAAGACAAGCCGCCCCCCCCCCTCACCACATATTTCTTTTCACTTCCTCCATTCGTAGGTCAAGGACCTTATGAAGACAAACATTATACTCTAAGTGTCTAAATGTGTGGGTAATTTTTCATGAGAAATGACCCCTGACACCCCCTGTGTATTCATATAATAAAGTATCTAGGATGACCCAGATGGGTCATGGGACAGATCAAATACATTGGCCCAGCAGGCCCAGGCTTCGTGGGGAAAGTGTTGAATTGGCCCGGGATATAACCTGCATTGGCTGGGAATACCGCCTAAGATCATGCCTCTTAGGTGAGATTGTAAGCCAGAATATATGTACCTAAGAGGTACTTTAACAGGGGTGACTGAAGTGTTCACAGTGGCTTTCGGCTCCAATGTTTTGGGGTCGATAGGTAGGACATTTGTAAGCCTGGATGGAGATAAGCATGTCACATTTTAATCACACACAGAACACTAACGTGATGAAGGGCAACTTCCTCATCATCTCATGGAATTGAGGGTACTGATACTCGGCGGTGAAGAAGAGGAATCTGAACTGTGGGGAAACCACAGGGGGATAATGGAACAGTAAGTCCTGAATGCGAGTGAAGGTCTCGACCCAAGGACAGCTACTGAGCTAAGGGAAATCCTCTCTGAACGAGGGAACCACAAGAACAAGTAGGGTGTAGAATGACAAATGCGCAAAGCACGATATAGAGCGGAGCGCGGGAAGCAGTCGCGTGCGAAGTACGCGCGAGAGCGAGAGCGGAAGACGTGGCGCGCGCGATGCAGGAGCGCGCGCTAAGATATGGGATAGAGGAGTCACGTGAAGTGCGACTTAGATAGCTTTGTTTAAGAAGTAGATCACACTAGTAAAACTAGATAATGATCAAGTGATAGCTGCGCGGCGTGCGAGAGTGAGAAGATAATAGATTCTGAGTGCTAAGCTGTCTACTACACAGAGGAAGTAGCTGGGGGGAAAAGCGATCCAGAACATCTACATGAAGTCCAGAATATATGTAAAACTGCAAGCGTCACTAGACGCGCAGGTCCGAAGTTGCGAGCCGAGTAAGCTAAATATAAGTGAGCATACATGTAATAAGGGTTTTCGGTACCGCGCGCAGCGCGACGGCGTGAGTATGAGCTCGGAGATATGTTAGATAAAAGGAAATAACATGAGAAACGCACCAATGAACACCAGCGGACATGGGATGGACAGGAATTGGGTAGTAGAGCGAGACGCGCGGCGCGCGGAGGGCGCGGAAGCGCTGAATCTATGAAAATAAAAATGAAGGTGCGTGGAGGCACAAGACTTGTCCTAAGGATAAGAGCTGGATGGTGTTTAGGAAGTGGGAGAATTCGATAATGCACGCTCAGCGAGACGTGAGTCTCTACACCGCATGACAGTATCTCGGTCCGCAAAGCTAATATAATTGTATTATCACACTTGAACCGAAATGGGGGAATGCTCACCTGTTGACATAGTACTCGTGCCAGTCATGCTTATCACCTGCGAGGGCGGACATTCCACATTCGCTAGGATTGTGTTGGCCCAAAGAGAAAGCCGGTATCATATGGCAGGCCCAGAGAACATCTCCTGGGTCCACAAAGCCAAATGCATTAGGGTTCGTGATAGGCATAAAGTGAACATGACCCAAAGTGCATGCCTCCCAAATGTGACTTTGCACTGATTCATACCATCGAACAGATAGAAAATCCAATCGGTGGGATTTGTACACATTCCCCCCTTGAACCACATTGACGTGGTGAATGCCAAGGACCTTGGTGTAACGGTAATTGGCATCATGATCATCCTGATTGGAATCGCCGCGAGGCTTGAGTAGCATGATGTTGCAGTGAGGCGTCCTTGGATTAATGGAATCTTGGGCCCTCCAAACATCATATGTCGTAAAGTTGAATCTTGCAATCATATGATGATATATTCGGTTGCGCTTGAAGAGAATTGAGTTGAGTTCTTGGTCGAGATGAGAGGATGTCTCCCCGGGCTCGAGACGATCCAGAATGTGGGTTTTCAAGCGAGGCAGAAAGTCCTAGTCAAGATCTCAGAAGAATGATAGTAAATTCAAAAGCTGATTACCTTCATCGCGGGATCTTTCGCGTGGCTGTGAAGATAGTAACCAATATCGTCATAAATCTTCTCGCTTTGGCCGATGTAATGGTGTAGTTGGGGATCGCTTGTTGTTTCGTTGACTTCACGAGGGGCTTGTTGTTGATGTTGTTGTTGCCGTTGCTTGATGCGACGTAAACGCGCTTGACGGCGCTCGATCTGAGTGAGTTGACGAACAAAGGCCTTTCGATCAGTACGACGGTATCGGCTTTTCGGTGTTCGATGTTCTAATTCTCCCTAATAGATATCAAGTTAGAGTATGTACGAGCGACAGGCTACAACTCACTGGTTCAGTGCTATAAGAATCTGTCGTCCCAAATTGACGGATTGAGGCCACGTAATCCCCAAGTGAATGAAATTTGTAAGTTTGAAAATTGAACGACTTTCTCCTCCGCGACTGCTTTGGTATAGGCACATCCTGGGGCTTTTTTGAACTTGCGATTTCTTGACCATTGGCGTATGTGCCTTCCTCAGGGTTTCGAGCTGCAGTCCCTTGCGCAACAACATTTGCTTTTGCCTTGCCTTTCTCTGCCCGCTTGGATGCTTCCTTGGTCTGCCGGCGAGATCGTGAATCCACTTCACGGTCGAGTTCCTGGGTTTTGTATGCAGGGCAGATCTTTGCCTTAAACTTGCGAAACCGATCACCAAGATCAGTTGTTAGTTTGTCGAGAATCTCTAAAGTCAGGTCGGAATGCATACGCAACTTGGCGAGTCCGTGCCAGTGTGCCATGGTGAACAGGAGATCCATGACCATTTTGTTGTGATCACTGGGGAAAAGGCCATCAAAGACCGGGATAGAACACTTGTGCGAAATGAATTCCCGATGACCAATGAAAATTGACCCGAAGACACACCTGTAGAAGATCTTCAAAATTGCGGGCAGCCATATTCGACATTTCCGAAGTATTTGCTGAGAAGCGCCTAATGGTAGCCCGTCCAAATGGGGGGACCTGTCTAAATCTGTTATAGTTCATTGATAGTTAGTCCACGCTGAGGAAACATCAAATATTTGACAGACCTCTTATCAAGCTCGTTGATCAGGTCTTTATCCAGGGCGCAGAGAATCCGCAGTAAATGGACCAAAAGCATACGCCATACGCCAAGTTCGAATTCGTGCAGAAGATCAACAACGAGCGCAGCAAATACATTGAACCCGAGTGGCCCGAGGCATCGCGGGCAAGGACAGCCTCCCAGCTGCCGAATAGTCGCGATAAGAACCCTGGCTTTTATGAATTGCAATATGTTGAAGACATTAACAACAACTTACTTCTCAGGATAGTCAGCAGAATAAGTGAATATTCGCGGGTAAAACCTGCGTCTGACACCATCACAGCACAAAATCACAATCCCGTGTTGATATGCCTCTAAAAACTCGGGATTGAGCAAGACCCTCCACTGAGCCTGAAACAATTCGCGATGGCAATGAGTGGTGCATTCGCGACCAACTCCCTTGCCTTGGGTGTAATCACCTGTGAAATCCTTGAAGGAGTCCGGAAGCTACAAGACATCAATGTCAATACAGACAGGAATTGGTTCAGAATGATCATACCTTTTGAAAATAGGCCACATGATTAGCCAGATGGCAAGATGGTTTACACCGGCGGTACTTCAATTCATTTCCGAAGTACATGTATACTGGCCATAGCTTCGAATTACCAAAATTTGTCAGGTGTGTAGCGTCTGATCAAAACATTAGTGCGACAACCACACGAGGTAGGTCACATCCTATCTCTCTAGGAGACTCCTGAAGTGCACGGTGTGCATCCATGAAGGCTGGTGAGGTGTATAACTTGCCCTGAATATTTACTTCGTGTTCAAGATGAGGGGGGCACCATCGCAGCTGGTAAGGCTCGTAATGGAAAAGTTCATCGTCCTGAGTGTTTGCGAGTTTCTCCCGAATAACAGAAACCAGAGATCGATGGTAAAGGTTTGCTGCGATATAGGGTCGAACATCCGGTTAAGGTGTGGTATGAGAAAACGGGACTTCGATCGCCACTTGCGTTTTACGCCAGCCAGCATCCTCATCTTCCCATTCATCTCTATCTTCAACTTCAGCGCTCGCTCCTAATTGTGAACTGATCTTGTCCCATGGTGTATTTCGCACATCATCAGGGTCATAATCCGGACATCCGACGATGTCGACCAATTCCTTGAAGCTCTGCTGAGACTTTTGCACACCGCCATTCCAATACCAATGTCCCAACTCAAAAGATGACCGGTTGGGGTATGGGTGAAACGACATGTCAGAGAGCTTAGCAGGGATCTCCGCTGGACTGGCAACTGGGACAGAACTGATATCTAGGAGCGTCACAACCTCTTCCGGGTCATGAGACGGGGGAGTCGATGTGAAAAATTGGCGTACTAGCCTAAAAACGTTCCTCGCTGTGCGAAAAGGAGGTGCCCGCAACAATGGTTGAACTCTGATAGACGTGTCAGTGGAATTTGCAGGTGTGATGAATTCTGGTTGTTGAGTCTGACTAGAGGGAACACTCGGAGGGGGCTGCGGGAGCACGTCATCGTACTGTCGGTAGCGTACCGGCATAGGAACGCCAATACGCCGGCTCCTCCGCTGGGCCAGCGACAACCCCTCTGGATCGGCTGTTTGCATAGACGCAGTGCCGAGAATAGTGTCACATGCCGAGGGGAGAGCATTGCGGGACGAAACTGATACCTCCTCAGGGGTGTGTGTTGTTAACAGAGCCCCGGGCCTGTCAACTGTGAACTCTGAATGCAAAGGTTCGTTGACCTTGTCGAAAGATGGCAGCAAGCCATGGGACTGCAAACTTGAAGATCTACCATTGTTTTCCACTCGGGTCCATTTTACAGAGCTAAGGAGGTCTTTTGCTCTGGATAATGCGGAGAATACATGTTTCTTGCCTCTCATGCATGAGCGCTGATGCTTGGTGTACGCGCTCTCCTGTGTAAACTTGCGGGTACACGCACATCTAAAAGGAGTTGGACCTGTCGACAGTGCCGTGTCCATGAGAGGATATGGTTGAAAGGACTAAGAGGACGAGACGATATTACGAAGGTTGGTTCAATACTAGAGGTATCTGAACTCACTGCTCCCGCCAAGGAATGCAACAGGTAGCCCGTGGCACCAGCAATGGCCAGCGGCGTGATCGCCTGGCTCCCACAGACTAAGAAACCATGGCGCCAGTCGGTGACGGCATGGGAGGCTGGACGAGCCGTCACAATCATCTACATAAAAGCCGCTGTTCCATTAAATTGCAGGGGGAAAATACTAGGTACTCAATGGAACCGCCATCTTCACCTTCCTCCACCATCACTACCCCATCTAGTTGTCATGAAACTGCTCAGAGGTTAGGGAAACTGATTGCCAAGGCTATGACTTGCCGCTTTGCCCTGCTACACTACAACAGCTCGTCAAAATCAATGATCGAGTGGTGTTGGTAAGATATGACACCAATTCCGTACGGATCCTGAATATTGACTCTGTTGCAAACATAGGCCTGCCGATGGCGAGGGACGAAAGGTTCCGCCGTCTGACTTAGAGGATTATCGCGCCAAATACGATTTCAGATATCCGTGCTGTGTATGCGCTGACAGTGGTAGAAAAGCAGCGTATATAGAGGCAGCAGTGTATCCATGGTGGAATGAGACCGCGAATGAAATTGACTGGATTGCAAGATGTGCTTCTAATACATGCAGATACCAAGGTCAGCGTGCTTCATGGGCAGGAAAATTTCACGCTAATCATCACCTAGTGAAATTAGATAGGTTCTTCCAACTAGCTCCATTGACCGCTGTAGAGACTCGCGTCTCGCTGAGCATGCATCATTGAATACTCCCAATTCCAAAGCACAAACTCGCAGCTGTGCACTCCCTAGCCATTGCCTTATAGAGCGCGGCATTCCCGCGCATCGCGCGACGCGCGCGCGCTTTCCCGCGCTTTTATCACCTTACCATCCAGCAGCATCCATCCATAGTTCAGCAAGTCTCACTGGTATGTATTTTCGCATTTTTATTCATTATGGTGCCATATTATAGCATGGACCCTTACTTACATATTCTGTTACATATTTCATACTCGGCTCGGCTTAGACTCGCGTAGCGCGCTTAGCTAGATATATAGCTCCGCACTTTTTCGCATTTTTGGATATCAGACTGCATCCCCTTGCATGACCTCCCAGCATGTCCATAGCTAGACTTAGAAGCTATTAGCTGCACATTATTCCTATATCCATTAAGCCTTGATTGATTCCATTACACTTTTCCGCATTTTCGCGCTTTCGCGTTTTCCGCTCTTCGCGTCACGCATTCCCACGCCCGCGCGCCTACAGCGCGCGACGTCCATTAGCTCCGCGCGTTTCTTAGCTTTCAAACGAGTCGCTGCACGACCCGTGGATTTGTTTCCTTGCTTCCCCTTGGATCGAACGCGCTTGTCTATGCAAGCATAGCAGCCTAGGCTACGCAACTCGGTCATTATATCAGCTCCTTGTGTCCCCCCCATTTATCATCATTTTTCCCTGGAGTTGAGTTGATTGTTCTTCAGCGTTTCTTCCTCGGTTTATAGACACACTCCCCGTTAGCTTGACGAGTCTTGTTACTAGAAATTCTAGCTACTAACTCCTCTGGTGAGAGCTCCACCCAACAACATGTGTGAGCATCGAGAGCATCAAGGAGACATTGAACGCACTCGCGTCCACCAATAGTTGAAGGATTACAAATAGGCAATAGATCTGAGGGCCATCCTACCAGTTCAACACCATAGCGCTCGACAATAGAATGTTCGTAATTGTTGTAATTCATCTTGATGTGACTAGCGAGCTTCTTGTCACGTAAAATGTCATCTAGCATGCGAGTCAGTAAGGCAAAGCACTTAAAACAATATTCGCCACATACCGAGCTCATCTTGTATGATGGTTCGGCAATCGCTGATTAATTTGTTGAGGGTGCGAGGCTGGCGCAGCGCAGATGGGATAGTAGTGTCTGCAAGCCAATGACCCAGATTAGCACAGCTGTTCAGTCAATGAAAATTTTGTACATACCAAGGCCTGATATCACAAAGGCCTCGAGTTTCAAAGCCAAACTTCGAGGCTCCAAGTCCAGAACTGCACGGACAAATTTTTCAGCCTTTTCTGAAAAAAAAAGCTTCGGGCCGCTAAGGTCTTCAATGCTGCCTCTGACAGCAACATAGAAGCCTTCAATACCGAGACGAGAACATAATCCCGTCCACTACAAATGAAAACATCAGCGAGCCATCAGAATTTTCTCTCCCCCCATACCTCTTGGTCCATAGCAGCAAATGATATGGTGGTATCGCGATGGATTGACTTAGGGTTGTCGCGGACCACTCGTTGCCTTTCAGCACGCGTCTGGATAACATCAGGAAAAACTGTTCTGCGCTAGAGAGCTATATAGATAGGGATCCAAAAAGGCCCAACTATAACAGCTTTTGTTCAACTCATTTTTCGGTCTATCCATACTCTTCCATAGTCTCACGACATCAATAGGTTAAGATCCTAATGAGTTAGACCGTGGGAATTTTTTCAATGAATACCAAAGTTGTAGCCCTTATCAAGGGAAGTCTATCCATAGTCTCATGACATCAATAGGTTAAGATCCTATTGAGTTATAAGCAAAATACTCGACGTTCAAGAAAGTAACTTGACCATGGGAATTTTTTCGATGAATACCAAAGTTATAGCCATTGTCAAGGGAAGTCTATCCATAGTCTCATGACATCAATAGGTCAAGATCCTATTGAGTTATAAGCAAAATACTCAAAAACTCGAAAATTCACTAAATCCTGTGTTATGGCTTTGTTTGGTAATGCTTATATAAGCAAAAATGCATTCTTTTCCCATCTTTTACTTCCTTTCCCTTCTTCTTATCCTCCTTCCTCTCAATAATTTTCGCATTTTTGACTGTTTGGTAAGTCTTTCTTTACTTTCTCTCTTCTTCTCCTTCCTCAGTTGTAGGGCTCTGCTGGGCTTTTTTTGGGTATTTGAATTTGTTCTTCTTTCATGCCCATCATAAAGGTGCCTTCCTGGGTGTTTGAACTAGGGTTTTGGATATGACACTCCCTTGGGTGATAGCACTGTCAGATAGCATGGTCCCCACAGGCTGGTGATCATGTGAATCTTAGGTGGGGTAGCCTGGAGTATCTAATGATGGGAAATATGGGCAATGTATTCTTTGATTCATGTCCAGTAAAACTGTGCCCTCATGGGGCTGGTTGGACCTCTCCAGGTTTAGCGTCTCCATGAGGCCTTGTTTGGGTGTTAGAACTAGGGTTTTGGATATGACACTCCCTTGGGCGATAGCACTATCGGATAGCGTGGTCCCCACAGGATGGCGATTATGTGAATCTTAGGTGAGGTAGCCTGGAGTATCTGATGCTGGGAAATGAGACTATACCTCGTAGGTCTCAACAATGGATTGATCTATTGCTGGGATCTTCAAATGGGCCAGAGGGGTCAGCTTGATAGGTCAAATGTCATATCCCGTACTCTGGACCCTATTTCCCAGCCCTATTGTCACCATCCTTTCCATTGTGTATGTTACACCTCAGTAGGATCAGCCCTACTACCTCCGTCCATCATCCTACTCGATATCCAGCCTTCCGAACATCTGCAACCAGTCTGTACCCCTGACCCCTGAATCTTCGTATCTCCGGATCTCCGGACCTCCACATCCTGTCCGGATATCTCCGGACCATTTTCCCACGGTCCGGCCATATCTCCATTTAGTCACCACCGCTTTTCCGGTCCTCGGATATTGTCATACCCCGTTCTAGAATCCATTTCCCCTATATGCCCGGATTCCTCCTGACAGTTAATATCCGACTCCATTCTGATCCCTCCGTTAGTCTATTCATTTCCTGTTCATTTAACTCATTCCCTTTGTTCCATTTCATATCCGGCTCCACCCCTCGTTCATCCTTCGGTGTTAGTCCTTCGTGCATAGCTCCTTCGTCCTTAGGTCTTGACTTCCAGCTGCCTTTAGCCGTTGGCCTTAGGCCTTCAGTATATAAACCCTCTGTAACCCGTAGTATTTCCTTAGTTCGAATATTACAGTTATTCTCCATTAATGTTGCTTCCATCTCCGAAGCCTTAGGGATTGATTCCCTTACACTCCGACCCTACCTTATGGTAGTCCTTCCTTATCCTTGGCTATTCCGGACTTCGTCCGGATAGCTATCCTTCGTCCTTCGTTTATCCTGGACTACTCCGGACTTCGTCCAGATAGTCATCCTTCGTCCTCCGCTCATCCTTGGCTATTCTGGACTTCGTCCAGATAGTTGTCCTTCGTCCTTCGCCCATCCTGGGCTATTCCGGTCCTCGTCCTATAGCCATCCTTCGTCCATCCCTCGTCCTCCGTCCATCCCTCGTCCTACGTCCTCCGTCCATCCCTCGTCCTACGTCCTCCGTCCATCCCTCGTCCTACGTCCTCCGTCCATCCTCTGTCCATCTTTTGTCCTACGTCCTCCGTCCATCCTTCATCCTACGTCCTACATCCATCCTTCATCCTACGTCCTACATCCTCCGTCCATCCTACGCCCTCCGTCCATCCTTCGTCCTATGTCCTCCATCCTCCGTTCGGACCTTGGCTTGATGCCTTCGTCCTGTTCCATCCTTTATCTGTTCCACTCTCGGACATGTTTCTAAGTAGTCCTCCTATTTCCGGACGTACGTCCGGATTTAGTTCCCGCGCTCCGGATATGTTTCCGGACGAGTTCCTGCAGTCCGGATATCATGTCCGGACTTTCCCACGCTTTTCCGGACGTCCATTGGGCACTTCACCAGAGTTGCCTTACCTTCGGAGTTCTACTGAACTTCGTTAGATGTCCTCCGGACTTCATTCTGAAATATGGGGCATGTACTCGGGTAAGGGGCACAGCGCACGAGCTGAGGCCAAGCCCTTCCTTCCCTAATGAGACCCTCCGGTATGGGTCTTAACATCAAAGCACATCGGTTTTCACTTTCACTGCGCTACATTTACTTATGGGCATCAGGTCTGGGAGCCTAGATATACCTTACATCTGTCATTCTCTGTATGCCAAGTACTCTGGCATCCTGAGTTCCCCTCCGAGATTGCAATCGTGTCCAATGAGGACTTTGGCGGAGGGAGTGGCAGCGAGCTATTAGCCAGCCCTAGACTATAGTCTGCAACTCCAGCAACTAGTGGGAGAACCTTTGACATATCCCTCGCAGAATGTATAGTATCCCCCACTAACATCCTTCTGATCTCGGTCAGGGACTATCATGCCACTTACTATGACCAGTCACAATGTCATAAACACATTGGACGATGATTCAATTCGTCAGCAGAAACAACACGAAGAACTAGTAAAAGAGCTTTTGACATATCCACCGCAGAACGTACATAATAATTCAGGTCAGACAAACAGCCGTAGCATATGTGAACGATAGATTGTACTTGAAACAAAATGAGGGAGACGTGCATGTGATTTCGAACGAGTCGACTGAGCTACAAGTGGCCTTCCCTCAAAAAAAAAACCTGTGAAGGCAAAAAAAAAGAGAGAGGCATTTATCGTAAATCTAGTCCAACAGACACATGTGTGACTTATTAAGTACACTAGACAATGGTCAACCATGAGCATATATCAAACGATAGGATAGCACACCTTCTCAAAATAAAGTTTGTCAAAAACAAGTCTCTTTCACACATGTCTACAATCTCCAGGTGATCCTGACACTTCGTCTTCACAACCAGCACATTACCAGTCAAGCCGACGGATTTCCCGATCTCAGGAACAACCAGATCCAACAGAGTATTGGGTGGAGCAAATTGATCGTTATTCTTGAAGAAAATAGTATAGACATCGTCCACTGCGATTGTGGTATTTGGCACGGAATCGTAAGTCTTTCAATACCTGCTGCGAGAGGCAATATCAAGACATCCCTTCCTTTGATAAACCCAATAACCAATTTCTAGATCGTCGAGAGTATATAAATGGTCGAGGCCATCCTGCAATGGTACCTCCACCAGAGAAGCCCTGGAGCATGTGGTTGCATACAGCAGGCCTCTATAAAGTTTATGATAATGCTAAAAAAAACAGAATTCAAAATCCAATAACCGTGCAAAAAAACACTAGGATAATGGAAGGCGGTCAAAGGAGCTAGTTGGAAAAAACCTATCTAATTTCACTAGGTGGTGATTAGCATGAAATTTTCTTGCCCATGAAGCATGCTGACCTTGGTATCCACATGCGATAGAAGCACATCTTGCAATCCAGTAAGTATTCGCGGTCCCGCTGCCTCTACATACGCTCCTTTTCTACCGCTGTCAGTGCATATGCAGCACGGATATCTGAAATTGTATTTGGCACAATAATCCTCTTAATCAGACAGCAGAACCTTTCGTCCCTCGCCATCGGCAGGCCTATGTTTACAACAGAGTCAATATTCAGGATCCATACGGAATTGGAGCCATAACTTACCAACACCACTCGATCATTGATTTGAGTATTCAATGGCTTCAAAGTATTCCTCACTCATGATGAAACCAATGCTGATGGCATTAAAGTTTCTGCACGTCCAATTTGTCAGACATCATTTTGAGGTGAGATACCGAGTTGTGAACGAGCAACATACCATATCAAATGCGAGTTCGATGAGCTTTAAACTTACACTATGTTGTTTGTTTGTGTCTCAGTATGTCAAAGGCCTATATCTTGAGAAATAGAAATTGAATAAGCATCACAGTATGTGTTCAAAATACTCCTGCAATGTGTGCAGCCATGTTGAGGACAATCAAGGTGGTGGTAGGAGATTGTTATCAGGGTTTCCAATTATTCTCAGGCTGTTGACTCAATCCGAAATCTTCCGAGGGTCTTCTGAAATGATCCGTAGTACAAGTACTGTTTTTACATGGCTCCTACAACTGCTTATCAATTTAATCACCTAGCCTTAAGTTATATAAATAATATATGAAAGGCAGCTCATGGTATTACAGAAATTCCGAGTCAAAGTCGTCTGCCTCATTGTCAGGGTCCCCGTCATAGTAACACAATTCATCAGGTAGAGGCGGTGGCATAAATCGACTGAGAGGCGACGCCACACCTATGGAGGCCAGTCAGTATGCTAAGAAAAACAAAATCTATCGTGCTCACTAGTGTTGTCAGAGAAGTCAAATTCACGAGCGTGTTCAATGGCCATTGCATAAAGGTCCATCTCAGCTTGGGCACGACACATCTTTGCATGCAAAATAAGAAACTCCAATGGGATGTTGCGCTCGTATGGACGGTTGCCCTCGGTAGCAAGAACCTCTGCAATGAGTCCTGTTTGACAGGCTCGTTCTGCCTGAAGCACATCGCAGAAAGATTCCTGGACATTGATGCTGACCCATGTGTTCAACAGGGGCAATGAAGGGCTGGCGCACTTTGGGGAAACTGTGAGAGTAAACGAGTAGATCAGTCGCAGTACTTACGTTGAAAATGTCGGATGTCCAGTTGTCGTCGCGCGTATCGGCGAATTTAGATAGTGAAATGATAGAGTCATGCAAAATGGAGCAATCTTCCAAGCAAGTGTCACCATTTGGGAGGGGGTAGGCGTGTCGTCTATTTAACCAAGCTTCGCATTTCTCTCGTGTTGCCCATGGACAGGTTAAGGATGCACATCCTACAGCATGTTTCGAGGTTGCTGGGAGAGACCTGACGTCAGGTTTAACGACTGATTAGCAGCAATAATAATCAACTCAGACTTTTATTTGTGTGCCAAAATTAAGAAGCTCACATGTCTGGTGCTGCTGCAAGTGGTTGATGGCTTGGCTATACAACGACACCTCCATCTGACCTCATTTCTTCTTCTCCTCCATGAGAAGATGCTCCAACATCACGTGTCTCCTTCTCTTGTGCCCACCAACCCGGATGCTCTGGTGTTGTCGCAGTGTTGCCTCCTGCTTCGCTTCTATAGTGCGTTCAACAACGATTTCCCAAAGGTCACCAGGATAGACCCGATCTTTGAGCAAAAATGACATAAGTCTCAATTCAACCTCGAGCTGTATGGAGTATTTTTCAGGATGTCCCAATGGATGCAAAGTTATAGACTGGCCTTGTCATCT
>JRHT02000028.1:0-18761 GCA_011800875.2 Suillus brevipes Sb2 | reverse complement strand
CCTATCTAATTTCACTAGGTGATGATTAGCGTGAAATTTTCTTGCCCATGAAGCACGCTGACCTTGGTATCCGCATGTATTAGAAGCACATCTTGCAATCCAGTCAATTTCATTCGCGGTCTCATTCCACCATGGATACACTGCTGCCTCTATATACGCTGCTTTTCTACCGCTGTCAGCGCATACACAGCACGGATATCTGAAATCGTATTTGGCGCGATAATCCTCTAAGTCAGACGGCGGAACCTTTCGTCCCTTGCCATCGGCAGGCCTATGTTTGCAACAGAGTCAATATTCAGGATCCGTACGGAATTGGTGTCATATCTTACCAACACCACTCGATCATTGATTTTGATGAGCTGTCGTAGTGTAGCAGGGCAAAGCGGCAAGTCATAGCCTCGGCAATCAGTTTCCCTAACCTCTGAGCAGTTTCATGACAACTAGGTGGGGTAGTGATAGTGGAGGAAGGTGAAGATGGTGGTTCCATTGAGTACCTAGTATTTTCCCCCCTGCAATTTAATGGAACGGCGGCTTTTAGATGATTGTGACGGCTTGTCCAGCCTCCCATGCCGTCACTGACTGGCGCCATGGTTTCTTAGTCTGTGGGAGCCGGGCGATCACGCCGCTGGCCATTGCTGGTGCCACGGGCTACCTGTTGTGTTCCTTGGCGGGAGCAGTGAGTTCGGATACCTCTAGTATTGAACCAACCTTCGTAATATTGTCTTGTCCTCTTAGTCCTTTCAACCATATCCTCTCATGGACACAGCACTGTCGACAGGTCCAACTCCTTTTAGATGTGCGTGTACCCGCGAGTTTACACAGGAGAGCGCATACACCAAGCATCAGCGCTCGTGCATGAGAGGCAAGAAACGTGTATTCTCCGCATTATCCAGAGCAAAAGACCTCCTTAGCTCTGTAAAACGGACCTGAGTGGAAAACAATGGTAGATCTTCAAGTTTGCAGTCCCATGGCTTGCTGCTGTCTTTTGACAAGGTCAACGAACCTTTGCATTCAGAGTTCACAGTTGACAGGCCCGGGGCTCTGTTAACAACACACACCCCTGAGGAGGTATCAGTTTCATCCCGCAATGCTATCCCCTCGGCATGTGACACTATTCTTGGCACTGCGTCTATGCAAACAGCCGATCCAGAGGAGTTGTCGCTGGCCCAGCGGAGGAGCCGGCGTATTGGTGTTCCTATGCCGGTCCGCTACCGACAGTACGATGACGTGCTCCCGCAACCCCCTCCGAGTGTTCCCTCTAGTCAGACTCAACAACCAGAATTCATCACACCTGCAAATTCCACTGACACGTCTATCAGAGTTCAACCATCATTGCGGGCACCTCCTTTTCGCACAGCGAGGAATGTTTTTGGGCTAGTACGCCAATTTTTCACATCGACTCCCCCGTCTCATGACCCGGAAGAGGTCATGACGCTCCTAGATATCAGTTCTGTCCCAGTTGCCAGTCCAGCAGAGATCCCTGCTATGCTCTCTGACATGTCGTTTCACCCATACCCCAACCGGTCATCTTTTGAGTTGGGACATTGGTATTGGAACGGTGGTGTGCAGAAGTCTCAGCAGAGCTTCAAGGAATTGGTCGACATTGTCGGACGTCCGGATTACGACCCTGATGATGTGCGAAATACACCATGGGACAAGATCAATTCGCAATTAGGAGCGAGCGCTGAAGTTGAAGACAGAGATGAATGGGAAGATGAGGATGCTGGCTGGCGTAAAACGCAAGTGACGATCGAAGTCCCGTTTTCTCGTACCACACCTCAACCGGATGTTCGACCCTATATCGCAGCAAACCTTTACCATCGATCTCTGGTTTCTGTTATTCGGGAGAAACTCGCAAACACTCAGGATGATGAACTTTTCCATTATGAGCCTTACCAGCTGCGATGGTGCCCCCCTCATCTTGAACATGAAGTAAATATTCAGGGCGAGTTATACACCTCACCAGCCTTCATGGATGCACACCGTGCACTTCAGGAGTCTCCTGGAGAGATAGGATGTGACCTACCTCGTGTGGTTGTCGCACTAATGTTTTGGTCAGACGCTACACACCTGACAAATTTTGGTAATTCGAAGCTATGGCCGGTATACATGTACTTCGGAAATGAATCGAAGTACCGCCGGTGTAAACCATCTTGCCATCTGGCTAATCATGTGGCCTATTTTCAAAAGGTATGATCATTCTGAACCAATTCCTGTCTGTATTGACATTGATGTCTTGTAGCTTCCGGACTCCTTCAAGGATTTCACGGGTGATTACACCCAAGGCAAGGGAGTTGGTCGCGAATGCACCACTCATTGCCATCGTGAATTGTTTCAGGCTCAGTGGAGGGTCTTGCTCGATCCCGAGTTTTTAGAGGCATATCAACACGGGATTGTGATTTTGTGCTGTGATGGTGTCAGACGCAGGTTTTACCCGCGAATATTCACTTATTCTGCTGACTATCCTGAGAAGTAAGTTGTTGTTAATTTCTTCAACATATTGCAATTCATAAAAGCCAGGGTTCTTATCGCGACTATTCGGCAGCTGGGAGGCTGTCCTTGCCCACGATGCCTCGTGCCGATGGGAGAAGTTCAGAATCTAGGCACGAGTTATGATAGGAAACAGCGTGCTATTCTTGCGCGCTCCGATGCCTCGAGGAGCAAGCTAGTTGCTACTGCACGCGGCTTCATCTACAACATGAATCGTGGTGTAGATAGCACAGCTGTCGAATCACTTCTTAAGCCTCATTCCTGGGTACCAACTTCCGTGAGTATGATAATCAACTTTCTTTTTTCGCTCTTACCAACTCTCAATTAGAACACATTTTCGGATTGCCTCGGGCCACTCGGGTTCAATGTATTTGCTGCGCTCGTTGTCGATCTTCTGCACGAATTCGAACTTGGCGTATGGCGTATGCTTTTGGTCCATTTACTGCGGATTCTCTGTGCCCTGGATAAAGACCTGATCAACGAGCTTGATAAGAGGTCTGTCAAATATTTGATGTTTCCTCAGCGTGGACTAACTATCAATGAACTATAACAGATTTAGACAGGTCCCCCCATTTGGACGGGCTACCATTAGGCGCTTCTCAGCAAATACTTCGGAAATGTCGAATATGGCTGCCCGCAATTTCGAAGATCTTCTACAGGTGTGTCTTCGGGTCAATTTTCATTGGTCATCGGGAATTCATTTCGCACAAGTGTTCTATCCCGGTCTTTGATGGCCTTTTCCCCAGTGATCACAACAAAATGGTCATGGATCTCCTGTTCACCATGGCACACTGGCACGGACTCGCCAAGTTGCGTATGCATTCCGACCTGACTTTAGAGATTCTCGACAAACTAACAACTGATCTCGGTGATCGGTTTCGCGAGTTTAAGGCAAAGGTCTGCCCTGCATACAAAACCCAGGAACTCGACCGTGAAGTGGATTCACGATCTCGCCGGCAGACCAAGGAAGCATCCAAGCGGGCAGAGAAAGGCAAGGCAAAAGCAAATGTTGTTGCGCGAGGGACTGCAGCTCGAAAGCCTGAGGAAGGCGCATACGCCAATGGTCAAGAAATCGCAAGTTCAAAGGAGCCCCAGGATGTGCCTATACCAAAGCAGTCGCGGAGGAGAAAGTCGTTCAATTTTCAAACTTACAAATTTCATTCACTTGGGGATTACGTGGCCTCAATCCGTCAATTTGGGACGACAGATTCTTATAGCACTGAACCAGTGAGTTGTAGCCTGTCGCTCGTACATACTCTAATTTGATATCTATTAGGGAGAATTAGAACATCGAACACCGAAAAGCCGATACCGTCGTACTGATCGAAAGGCCTTTGTTCGTCAACTCACTCAGATCGAGCGCCGTCAAGCGCGTTTACGTCGCATCAAGCAACGGCAACAACAACATCAACAACAAGCCCCTCGTGAAGTCAACGAAACAACAAGTGATCCCCAACTACACCATTACATCGGCCAAAGCGAGAAGATTTATGACGATATTGGTTACTATCTTCGCAGCCACGCGAAAGATCCCGCGATGAAGGTAATCAGCTTTTGAATTTACTATCATTCTTCTGAGATCTTGACTAGGACTTTCTGCCTCGCTTGAAAACCCACATTCTGGATCGTCTCGAGCCCGGGGAGACATCCTCTCATCTCGACCAAGAACTCAACTCAATTCTCTTCAAGCGCAACCGAATATATCATCATATGATTGCAAGATTCAACTTTACGACATATGATGTTCGGAGGGCCCAAGATTCCATTAATCCAAGGACGCCTCACTGCAACATCATGCTACTCAAGCATCGCGGCGATTCCAATCAGGATAATCATGATGCCAATTACCGTTACACCAAGGTCCTTGGCATTCACCACGTCAATGTGGTTCAAGCGGGGAACGTGTACAAATCCCGCCGATTGGATTTTCTATCTGTTCGATGGTATGAATCAGTGCAAAGTCACATTTGGGAGGCATGCACTTTGGGTCGTGTTCGCTTTATGTCTATCACGAACCCTAATGCATTTGGCTTTGTGGACCCAGGAGATGTTCTCCGGGCCTGCCATATGATACCGGCTTTCTCTTTGGGCCAACGCAATCCTAGCGAATGTGGAATGTCCGCCCTCGCAGGTGATAAGCATGACTGGCGCGAGTACTATGTCAACAGGTGAGCATTCCCCCATTTCGGTTCAAGTGTGATAATACAATTATATTAGCTTTGCGGACCGAGATACTGTCATGCGGTTTCATTACGGGCTTGGGGTGGGACACGTGTACTCTCATGAGGCGCGGATCGTAGAACCCCCTATTTTGGCGCAACAGGCGCCTGACTTGATCCCTCAGACGACAACGCAGGCAGAACACGAACCTTTGGACATGGAAGGAAGTTTCACCACCTGCGGGCAAGCTCCTTATGACGAAGACGAGGATGACGAGGATCACATTAGCGTTGAAGAGTTGGATGTGTTTGAGCAGGAACGAAATGGAAGTACAGAATCACTCATCGAGGCACTAGACGAAATGTTTACTACTGACCACGCGCTCGATTACGAGAATTAGATACAGTGTATACCCCATCTGACGATACATGGCGCATCGTCAATCTATGACAATTTCTGGCTGGTTCACGGCAGGTAAATTACCTCAATTTACTAATAACTGTTGGCGCTTGACTCATTCCTGGTGGCAATATAGTCGATTCCTGGCGCACCAATTCAGTCTGTCCTGCCGCCGGGACGATTTGGTGGACGATCTGTCGGGCAATCTGTCGGACGATCTGACGGACAACTCGTCCAGGCCAACAGTCACTGTTTATTCGTTTCCGGTGCGCTCCTCAGGCTGGCTGACTCATGATCATTAATCGGTTGGCATGTCTGTCCTATCGACACCTTATTTATGACCAGGGTATGGTTTGCCATTCATTGCAACTCTTTCCCTCCTTTTTTGATGACCATGCAAGGTAACTTAACACCAATCCCACCACATTAACAACTCAATCATAAACAGTTCCCCTTTGGCTCTATTTTCCCCAAAAGAATCAAGCGTTGCAAGTCATCCAACTCCCTGTATGTCATGACTCTGTTATGGGCATCATCGCTGACGCTTTCCCTCTAGACTGACAATGTGTGCTATCATCTATGGAATGTTGTTTTATGCTAACTTGTAGTTTCAGCACGCCTTGGATGGGTTCAATGGGCGTTATGTACTCGTGGGGTACTTAGCTCACAGTCACTGCCAGATTTCGCCCCTCTACGTGAGTAATCATACTCACTTGTTTCGTCTCATCATGTTAGTTTGTAGGGCCCAGAGTACGAGATGGTACCTTCCAACTCCTTGGGGTTTAGCAACATAAACCTACCCATAGTCGGAATCCTTGCTGTCCCTCAAGGTTCAGGGGGCACAGGTTTTCATACTGTGTATGAAAGACAGGTGAGAAGTTCATGGTATCGGTGATCTTATCTCTGAAAGGATGAATGCAGCTCAATGATGGTGATTTTCTTCGAGTGGTGGCAACCGATTTCTGCCGGCCAGATGCATCAGGGCACCCCAGTCAGGTGTGGCTCGTAAGTGTCGCTTTCAGTACTGTGTACCATATGCTGATTTTGCCTCTCCCCTAGCTTCATGCGTTAGACCCCGTAATCCAGTTCCACGAGGCTCCGTTTCCGTACGGTTTTCCTCCCCCACCCATTGAGGCAGCACCTATCCCACACGCGTTGCAGCTCTTTTCCCCTGCTTTGATAGAGCAAGAACTGGCGTCGTTGATTCCGTCCGCTACACAAAGTGTTGATTTTGAGTATTCCTGCTACACCGATGATTCGCTGATGCAGTTCGAGACAACTCCATTGGAAGATTTCGCCCCCATCAACCCAGTCTCCCCCGTCATCAATTCGACAAAGGTATTTCACAAGGACCTTATCTGGCGAGGTGAAGATACCCCGATCGACAATGGGTACCGGAAGGCTATCAACCGTTTGTTGAACAGATCGCCCTGGAAACGGCCATTATTCGTCACAAAGGCCCTATACGTCGGCAGCTACTGGGTTGGGTTACAAAACTCATTCGAATATCTTGAGAAATTACCGGAGGCCTTAGAAAAGGACAAACGCTTACTCTCGAACTGTTTTTTGATGGCAACAGACATATGCCATACCACACTGCAAGAACTGCACGATAACCCGGGTGAGCGCCTTCCTCAGTTGCTATGAATCACTATCTAACAGTATAATGAGTAATGGTAGAAACTCCAGACGGCATTAACGGTGTTGGATGTGATGTCCTTCGCTTGACGGTATGCCTTTCTCATGCTTCGCCTTCACTCACTTCTAAATATTGCGAGCAGTTCGCCAAGTACATCGAGTCGCGGATGATAGAAATGCGCAAGGTCATTCGAGGCTGCATTCGCTCTGAAACGGGATTTTCAGGCACCGCGAGGGACGATCAAGATGCCAAGGTTGATTACTACTTCAATCTTCTGTCCTCTGATGATCGAAACAAAGTATGAAACTAGAAACCCCACTAGTTCACTTCAAGGCTGATTGACATTCAATATCAGGTGCAGCAAGCTATTTTGGAGATCGTACAGCTACATATGTTTAGCGAACTAGTCTGGGTTACCGTGGCTCAACAGAGTACTGGCTTGGCCGAGGGCAACTCCCAAGGGCGAATTGCAGACCTATTTCCTGAACAAATACGAGGTCAAGATGGCCTATTGGGTTCAGGTCTAGTCGCAACTTTGCTGACAGTGGTAAGTTTGGCTTCATCATTGCCAATATCAATACATAACAACAGCATCGCCGTACCAGATCTACCATGCGTTTCATATCTGGCTCCCAGAGAAAACTCCGGGGCACAAACTATCTGCCATGAATCGGATTATTATGTCATCATTGGTGAAACTGTACTCCACCGAGTATCAGTACCCTCAATTCCATGAGATGATGAGGAAGTTGCCCTTCATCATGTTAGTGTTCTGTGTGCGATTAAAATGTGACATGCTTATCTCCATCCAGGCTTACAAATGTCCTACCTATCGACCCCAAAACATTGGAGCCGAAAGCCACTGTGAATGGCAACCGGCTAAGAAGGATGAGCGACCTTTTACCCATCGTGACCTATGCAATGGACCACGCTCGCCCTAACCTTCCCAACGCGGTATTCACCTCCGTACACTCGGAAAGAGCCAGGCAGGAAGTCGATATTTCATGCTTCGAAGATGGACCTTGATGGAAGGTATGGTTCGTGTCCTGTCTTGAGGAGTAGAGGTGTAGGATATCTTCGTAAATAGAAATGGGTATGAACGATGATGTATAGCAAAGAGCAACAACATACCTTCAATCATTAAAGTCAATACTGCGCTAAGCCAGGCATGAACGGTTGCAGGGGCAGGCAAAATTGACAACTCATTGGTTGTCCTTATTTGTTGCGTAGTTTCATTCCGAGTCACTGGCAAGGACATCGTCGTAACTTATTTGTTAAATGTCATTGGCATCGGGGCGTCTCTCCTTGTTATTGAGCCGAATTCTTCTTAACACTTGACTGCGCTTGCCATTGATTTTATTGCGCTCCTGGGCAAGTACAAAAATGAGCTGGTTAACTCTGGCATCGTGTCGGTTCTGGTCCTGTTTGAGGCTCAGTACGCCCTCGTAAGCAAGGAATCTGATTTACCAACTTCAGCCCTGATCTCCTTCACAGAACCTTTACTTGCCTACCATGACATCACACATATCAACCCTCTACCCAATTTTCTCTGAACTCCTCACACTTTTGTCTAATTATAGTGTGGTATCAAACACAACCTCGGCAACAATTCTGGAAGGAATCCATGGTGCGAATGATCCACTTACCACGCTTGGTATTGCGAGCAGTTATCAAAATGAAGGCAACACTTTTGAGGTGAACTGGCAGCAAGGTCAGTTCTCGTTGGCTTCTATCTGCCACTTTTGAGGACAGGCTTGTACAGTGTTCTTTGGGTACAAATATGCGAACCTGTCTTCCATTAAGCAAAAGTACGATCCTGGAAACTGTGAGTCCACTCCTTGTAAGACTATGTAGATAACTCACTGCACGTTTAGTCTTCACCTCTTACAAGGTCAGTACCTTTTTCGACGTCTATTCTCGGTGGTGATATTGAATGATGAATTTATATGCTCGCCTTTTTGACCGTTTCTAGATGAGTTCGACGTTTTCATGCATGCCATCAATCGCCACATCAGTATGAAAATGATGATCGACATTGCCAATGCTATCTTTCAGGTTGTAGGTGCTTTAACTACGCCGATTATTTACGCCTCAGCTTTGCCTGTCATCCAGCACAGCATGCCTACTCAACTTCATTATTATTGCCGTCATCACCTGAAGTAGGGCGGTCAGTTTGTTCCAAGGAATTTGCATCAGACATACTCTGAATTGGAGAAGAAGGAGCGTCCCAGGCGATCTGGTGAGCAGAGCAAGTATCAATTCCATCAGGTGCGTATTCTTCCAGTACCTTTGCCCGATGATGCTCCTCTAACCAACGAAGTCTATACTTCTGATATAGCTCAGTGAGCCTTGAGCAGCCTAATTCTGCGAGCTGCAGTCGCTCTTTGAGCTTAGCTATGGACTCTTCATCGCCTGCTCCATGTGCTGCCTCACCACCATCGTTGCTTTCCTCGTTGTTCTCTGCTGAGAGGCGGTTGTCATCATCATCCACCTCGCCCTTAGGATTGGTGTTTCCCCCTAACTCAATCCTAATTCAAGTTAGCAAACCACATACATGGTGAGTGATCGGATGGGTTACCGCAAGCTTAAGTTAATACTAGTATGTCCTTGCAGTTTGAAGGTCTGAGATAAGGATTGTGTCATATTGGTGGTCAGCATTCTCTGATAGCGAGCTATGGCAATGATGTGAATGGCAAGTAAGTTTTATTTTTCATGGTGATGTGATTTTTTCAAACCCAGGCGTTATATGTCAGTCACTTGCCGGCGCTATGCGCCAGTCACTCGCCGGCGCTATACGCCAGTCATCACGGCACTGACACTGCCGTAAGTTCTACCATTTATATAATGCACCATAATGCTATGGATGAAAAAGTCGGATTCCAGCATTCGCAAAGCCTGGCTGCCATTTCTCCTCCTTTAGTTCCTCATGACCACCGAGGACACCACTTCGATCGTTCTGAGTAAACGCGGATCATCAGCCCTCCGAATGGGGCCCCGAAAAAAAGCGTAAGTGGTCTCTGATGTTACCCGCAGATTTTGTTGACTCGTCTGATTGCTGATAGCTCCACATCTGATCCGCTTATCTCACACGGACGACACTTTGGTCGAACAGTATTCGCACTATGCAATTACCCTTCCCTGCTCACTAACGGTATCTTGAGACTGGAGCAGATGGAAGAGATCCCACTGGAGGACTTCTCCGCTGAGTAAATCAAGTGTGACTTTCTGTTTCCTCGCTGACTGCTACTCGGTAGCGAACGACGAGAGCATCGTGTCTTCGAGCAGCTCTTAGACTCCTATCCCGGCCTCCTGGAGCGACTGAAGAACGGGTCTGAAGAGGAAATCCTTCATGTTGGAGAATTAGTACGTCGTTCTGTATACAGCCAGTATTTCTTACTCATGATTTTTAGATTGGCAAGGGAGCTGCGGGTGCAAGAGGCGACGATACGAAAACACTGAAGTCTGCAGTACTGGATTGGATCTCCCCAAAAGGAGACGTGATCCAACCTCATTTACACAGAAATTCAAAGATCGACCGTGGATTCAACCACGAGCTTACAGGATCCTTGCTCTGCCCTGCTGGAATGGACTGGAACGACCCAGAGTATGTATCGGTTTGCTGGTATTTACTATCCCAAACTAACTCATTCGCACTTCTTCATAACAGGACCAAGGAAAACCTCCGGAGCGGCGAGATGTTGGTCTGTGGAGACCAATGGCCCATTTTCTTGTACACCCAGTATATTTATGACCTGGATGATCCGTGGTGTGGTCTCCTTAGGAGTCGATTGCTTGTATGCGTGAGTGACATGTGTCTTTTCACGAAGGCTCCTCACTATATTGTATTTTACCAGGCTTACAAGCATGTTTTCACCTCTCCAAGTTCGGTTGAAAAGGAGCCTAAAGCTACACGATCCGGAAACGCTCGCCTCCATGGCATGACCTGTGTTACCATTGCCTCCATATCTTACATTGCAACCCAGGTTCGTCGAACACCATACATTTGTATGCGGTTAATATTGACGTTGACTGAAGGTTCGATTTGCTTTAAGTTCCTCCTCGGTGTTTTCAAGGACCGACACGACCACGGATTCGGAAACATTTTATTATAGCCTCCTTGACCTCCTGGAAGACCCCGAAGAATGCCAAGAAGTTAATGAACTGCTGATGTGGTGGAATCGGTATCGTTATTTCTCTTTACTACTAGGTCTCATATTGATTGCAATGTATACAGGCAAGTCTTTCCTACTTCGTCTGCTGCCAAGCGACCGGTCAGCGCTAATAGCGCCTTGTCGAAGATACGACAAAAACGCCTTGCAGTGAACCGCAGCCCAAATCTAGACATAGTCTCTTCATAGTTTTTATTCAAGCATATCCCCGTGTAGTACATACAACCTAATCGCATCTCATTTGTGACCCGTATTTCGAGCTTAGCCAGCTGAAAGCCTCTAGACCCTAACAAAGTTACTTTGAAGGCAGCTCAAGGCGACAGCGCAGTCATTCCGCCGTGAAATCATAGCTAGTTGTAATATCATATCATTGTGTTCAACATTCTAGCTATGCTTGGGTGATTGATAATAACAAGCTGAGATTATCCTACCTCGACGGCATGAGTATGGAAGACGCTGCATCACAAATGATCAGCACCCTGGTACCGATCTACAACGCATTTTAGAATCGGGGTACCCACCCAGCCATGACATTCAGGAAGAGTTTGTCGAGAATAGATTGACTTGCAAAGTCTGCTGATGAAGACAACCCTCCAGCGGTCAGATGACGAAGGGCACCAGTGTCATTACCCCGCACCTTTATACCAAAGGCAGCCCCGATCAAACCAAACATAATCAGCCAGAACTGGTCAACACAAGCTCGCGTTAAAATCACATACCTCATGTCTGTGCCAATGGTGTTTTTGTCAAAAGTGCAAGGGCAAGCTTGGCTTGCATAAAATGAGCACGCTGACACAGACGGCTATTAAGTTGCGGTGCCTTGGCACCCTTGGGCTGTCGGCAGTCTTCGTCCAGAACAGTCTGGCCATATAAACAATTTTCTGGTGCTAGCAAGTGTTTAGGTGTTGCATATGACAGAATGGTCCACTGACTTTACATATAATGGTCATAAATCTTCGCAGTTGAGACAGCTGCCAATGCACTACCGCTTGTCGGGCACCTTGTGTAGTTAGCTAAATCTGGCCAATGCAGGCTCGTGTCATATCCATATATCCACGCTTCTCATCCGGACTTCCGGACCCCAGATCCGATCAGATCCGATACTCAGATCCGTTTCCATTTCCGTCTCAATTCTATCTCCACTTCCGATCCATATACGATAAGCTTTCTAATTCATTTCCTGTTCATATAACGTTAACATAGCCTTTCTCTTTTCGGTATTCCTATGCTTCCGCTTCTCGGTTATTCTCGTGTTCCGTCCATTACTGATCCGTACTGCCTTTTCATTTCCGTCTCCATTCTAGTATGATCCGTGACACTTCACCATATGTCGCGTACATAGCTTCGGACGACTGTTACTTACATTTCCTGTGCTATCCTCGAGTATATAAACCCGTGTAACATACGATACTACCTCAGTTCGAATATCAACTATAGTTCTGCTCACTTCCGATACTCTGGACTCGAGTCTATACTCTTGTCAACTTCCGAGACTTAGGATCGTATCCTTAAGTCTACGTATTCAGCTCTACCTTCGGGTAGTCTATCTCTGTTAGTTTCTAGTTCGGACTTCGTCCGGATTAGCCTTTATACGCTTATCCGATATCCGGAAACCTTCGGATATCTATACACTATACGTCCGGAACCTTCGGACGCGATAGTTAAGCCTTTGTGAAATACAGGGCAATACTCGGGAAAGGGGCACAGCGTACGAGCTGAGGCCAAAGCCCTTCGGATCCGATAGCCTTGAGCACGACCTTGACAGCTCGCATTACAATCACATACATCATGTCCACATCAATGGAGTTATTGTCAGAAGTGCAAGGGTAAGCTAGGCTTGCATGACATGAGCACGCTGACACAAATGGCTATTGAGTTGTAATGCCCTGGCACCCTTGGGCCGTCGGCAGTCTTCGTCCAGAACAGTCCGGCCATATAAGCATTTATCCATCATTAACATTTGTTTAGATGTGACGGAAGAAATAAAATCAGTCAAAGGTTACATGCAAAGACCAATGTAGGGCAGAATTATTGTATATTGTCACTGGTACTCAACAAGGTGACTGTGGACATGTAGGGCAACCTAATCCTTCCTGATTGGTGTTGCAATAGCTGCCATTTTGGCGATAAAATGCAATTTAACTATCATACTTGTACATTTGGCGGTGTCCGTCCATCTTAGTCCGGGTATGCAAAGCTTTCTCATGCGGAGTGCAATTATGATAAGCTTTGTACAAATTTTATACCAGACAGAGCTTTCTAAAACTTTGTCATTTTCGGGTCATTTGCCTGATGTTCTGCAACACCTGTGGGATTACGGTTGGCTCATACCGTTGCAAGGATTGTTTCATGGCCAGGTTATCATGTCAGACGTGCGTCATTGCCGCTCAAGCATATTCACCAGCGCATTGTGTAGAGGTAAGTGTCACATCCTATTGTGCTGCTATACATGTCTCATGCAAATCCTACAGAAGTGGAACGGTGAATGCTTCCAAAACGTTGTAATGGTTGGGTTTGGCTTGTCAGTGCCAGGGGGTCTGCCAAGAGGTGCCAGAGGTCTTGCCTGGGCCTCGAGGCTTGTAGGTACATATATCCAGCATGTTTGTAGGTAAATCCTCACCCAATCCATCTGCTTGTTCTTGCATTTGGTTCGAGTCCGATGCCTCTGTCTCTGAGTGCACTGTTCCAATGTGACTCTCAAGGATCTAGGGCTTCGCATACAACTTGGGTACAAAGTTGGTGAATCTTGCCTTCTTCCCAGCCGAGCATTCAATGACAACTTCATCCTTATTGACACTCTCGGCATATACCCTATGGCCGTGGACTTTTGTGGGTGCGATAGAGCACAATCTCACACCGAACAGCTCTTACGTGTTGGTTGGTTCCCTGCGACGACTAGTGACCCAAGAACTGCAGCTACATTTTGTGTACTGTGGCAGTTCCATGTCTTGTCATTCGAGTCGAAAGTTTCGGCCTATGAGTTCTATCACTCTCTGGTTCGTATGACTGATAATACTGGCCTTTTGAAGTGCAGGGATCATTATAAAGTATTCATGCGCATGGCATGTGAATTTCGGCACATAAAGATGCTCAAACGAGCAGGGCGCGGCCATGATCCCTCTGGCATCATTGCCACACAGCAGGGTGAATGCACGGTTTTATGCCTGACATGCCCTCAACCAGGGAAAAACTTGCCTGATGACTGGGAGCTTGCTCCAAAAGAAAAAAAGGTATGCACTTGATTCATCCATGTGAACAGGTTCTGATGTGTCTCCAGATGGTTATACAGCCTCTTTCTTGCCATTGACGCGAACTTTCGCCTGAAGAGGCAGATCGTATCGAAGGATGCTGTAGATCCAAGCTTGTCCTGTGGATGGGGGTACTTCGTCGACGAGACTGAGTACATTTGACTAATCAAGGCATGGAAGCCCAAGAGGTACGTATTCTATTTTGGTTGTTTTTGAAGCTCGTATTGATAGATGTACAGTGGCTCAAAAAAGTGTCCCAATGTTTATGCGATTTCATGTAATTGCTTGATTGTGGGTCGGGATGTGGGAGTATGACTAAGCTATAGGGAGGTGTCAGAATGCTCTGCTTCTCGGCAATATTATTGGTCCCTGGAGCGTGAGAGTTGGATCTTACCGTGCGGAGATATAGGCATTTTAATATGATGACTCATTGGGACACTTTTTTGACTTTGCATTTAACCAACACAATCTCTACAATTCCAGTACTTTGTGTGACTTTCTTTTGTCCTAATCACTTCTGCCACTCTTCTAGACATATTATCTATTAATTTAGGGTATATTGCCTTAGTAATATTATCCCACGCTGTTGTAACACTATCCCATAGCTAAAATAGCCCCTATAATGGATTTTAATCCACTACAAGCAGTTTCTTGAGTGATACCCAGGGTCATTAAATAGGGTTAATGTCTTAGATATATGCTGGACATGATAGAATAATATTATCATAGTCTTTAAGTTATTTGATACCCAACTTGGATGATTGCTCTATGTAACCCGAGATCTCTTGATCACTATATTTGAATTGTGCAGGCTGCTAATGATACCAATGCCACTAAATTGATTATTTTCATTATCTCTATAATCACCTCCACTCAAATAGTCTATCAGACTCTTAAGACAGCTAATCTTAAAGCTGTAACCAAGAAAAATACTCTCTTTTCTCTCACCTATAGAAAGAGAAGATAAGTTGCCGCATTCAAGCACACATACTAGGCTGCTGATGTCTGAAAGACAGTTATAACTATTAACTAAGGCTAAAATATATGTGATGAGATCATATGACCAGGTATTTGTATTGAAAATAGTAGGAGAATCATTAAGATGAAGAGAAGTCAAACAAACACGCAAGTTTCAAGTTGAAAACTTGATGGTACGAGGCTATATGAGATGAAATAGAGTGGGAATTTTATATGAAGCAAAGGGGAGGGTCATTGTGGAGTAGTAAATCTTAATTTGACAGAAGTGTCTGCTATAAAACAAGTAGGAGTCATAGGTTAATAAAGAAGATACTATTTTGTGATAAGATAGGGACCCTACATATATATCTAAGTTGGCCAGTGATGGCTTGAAGACTATGATAATATTATTCTATCATGTCCAGCATATATCTAAGACATTAACCCTATTTAATGACCCTGGTATCACTCAAGAAACTGCTTGTAGTGGATTAAAATCCATTATAGGGGCTATTTTAGCTATGGGATAGTGTTACAACAGCGTGGGATAATATTACTAAGGCAATATACCCTAAATTAATAGATAATATGTCTAGAAGAGTGGCAGAAGTGATTAGGACAAAAGAAAGTCACACAAAGTACTGGAATTGTAGAGATTGTGTTGGTTAAATGCAAAGTCAAAAAAGTGTCCCAATGAGTCATCATATTAAAATGCCTATATCTTCGCACGGTAAGATCCAATTCTCACGCTCCAGGGACCAATAATATTGCCGAGAAGCAGAGCATTCTGACACCTCCCTATAGCTTAGTCATACTCCCGCATCCCGACCCACAATCAAGCAATTACATGAAATCGCATAAACATTGGGACACTTTTTTGAGCCACTGTAACACAGAAAAGCATGTGCGCAAGTCATAACGCTGTGAACATGGCCGAATCAAAGTCATCAAAGGGCCTGGCAGCCACAGGGCTTGGAACCATTGACTGTGCTCGACATAATATGAAGCTTCTGAATGGCGTTGGGGACTTGCAGAAATGCAAAAGGTATATGCTGTTTGGATGTGCATGGACCCACTTCACTGATGCGCCAATCCTAGATATATTAACATGGATTTTCTGTTCTTTTCAACCTTGCACCACCGCTCTCTCAAAGTTCTCAATGTATCTTACGATATTGCATGCCAGTGGCACAAGAATCTGTGGGCCAGGATAGCAACACTTCCCGAAGATTATCAACTCAATCACGCCATCAAAACTGTTCGGTTCTTCATGCCGAAATTCCATCTTCCTGCTCACATTGCCAAATGCCAGACGACGTTTTCTTTCAATTGGACTCGCTGGGTTGGTCGCACTGATGGCAAGGCTCCTGAGCGAGGATGGTCGAACATTAACCCGGTAGCTTCTAGTACCAAAGAGATGGTTCCAGGCTGTCGACGCGACACACTAGATGACCATTTTGGAGATTGGAATTGGAAGAAAGTCGTCAATTTAGGTAATTAATGAATATCTCACAAAGCGGCAGTTCTAACTTAGTGCACTTTCAGGGGCGATGTTACTATGCAAGACAAAGGAAGCAATGCTGGAGAAGGCCGCCTTCCATGCAACTTTTGAAGAACTGGATGCCGCTATCACTGAAGAACACCACATAGCCTGGAAGGCAGAGGTAGAAAGGTGGGAGGAGAACCCCAATGACACGAGTATGTCAAATCCGTTCAAAGCTAAATCTGTCAGTATGTCTGCAAACGAGATCGGGGAAAAAGGTGCTGATCTGTTGTAGCCATCACACAGGCCAGTGCATGGCTGAAACTCGCGCAATTGGAGGCAAAGGAGCTGGAACGAGGGGCAGATGTATTGCTGCACCCGGAGGTCTTGCCAAGTATCTTCATAGGATTAGGTCTGGATTTAGAAGAAGAACAGTATGTTTCGTTGTTTTATTTCCTGTGCTACAATACTAATCATGAGGTAGACAGCGTGTTGCTATGTTCACGAAGGGTCTGGGTAATCATGTCACGGATACCCAGAAAGGAAGCTTGCTACGTCAGAGAAATGGTTTGAATCGCAAGATCGAATCATGGCGGACAATGCAAGTGCTCTATATGCCCGTCGTTCATGGCATGCTCTCTACCTCCATATTACCATCTTCCAGTTCAAGGATCGAGAATGTGCAAGACTCACGGCTCCTACTCCCTTCTGCTATCGGAAATCGTCCATGTCACGAGCGTCTACAACGCTACAAATGGGAACTACACCTGGCTCAGGCACACGACGCGCTGGAAGAGCTCCAGCAATGTCTGTGCATCCGCTCATCACTCTTTTGACGTACAAAAAGGATTGGGTGCGCGGGCAGGGTGCAAATACGAGAGCTCAGAGTGCCTTAGAACGTGTTGCTGGAAGACAGGCTGCTTGTACAACAAGGTACCATGCTTCATGGGAGGCTCTGAATACCCTGGCTCGAGAACTTGGGAAGGTAGCGTGGGAATGAGGACTGCGGCCGCTGGAGCCTGACGACATACGACCGCTGATTGATCCAGACAATTTGCCCAGGCAGGGGAGATGAAAATTGATGTGGATCTGGAGGATGCATGGTGTGGATAGTAGTGGGGACGGTACAAATGAAGATGGTGAGTCACTCACAATGTTTGGAATGACTGCCTAAACTAACACTCAATTAGGCGTTAGGGTAGAGTGGTGCAAGGCACGAGCTCGCGCGATGCACTGGGCCGAGGAGGTTGAACTACTCCACGAGGAAATGGGTCGCATCCTTCAGTTTTTTTGGTGGCAGGCCATGTGGTGGGACGAGCAGGGGCATCGGTGTGTGGAGGAGGATACAGGGTGTCTTGAGGGTATATGGGCATATGCTGCCAAGCAGGCAAAAATTCGCCGAGCATTCATTGACCATTTTCAGACTTTGTGGTCTCCCTTTCTGTCGAGCTCTCCCGACGCCGTAGCCTTGTCCACCATCATTCTTTCTGGTGCAGACTATCCTGCTGACCTCCCCGATCTCTCAGCACTGTGCCCACCCGAGATTTAGTTGCTTATTGTTCATGTACGCTAGTATCAATATATGTCTGTTTTGCTCAGTATGTGTGACGTGTATGTACTGCTTCGTGGTACCTTAGATTGGATCTGATCTCTGGCTGGCTGGTGGTACCTTTGGGGTAACATGCTTCTCCCAGGGCACACTATTCTGGTCAGTGCACTTGACAGTAAAGACAGCAAGAGGTACCATGTGAACTGGCCTTTGAATGCCGGAGAAGGGCTGGGTGGGGGGAGCTGCTCTTAGGGGAGCCGTCTTACAACTGTAATAGATTGATGCATTATTTACACTTACAACAGTAATTGTTGATGCATTACAAGTGTCTTACAATTGTAATGTTTAATGCATTATCACCCCAGGGTGTTGTGGAAGTAAAAGCTTTGGCGCTGTTGCAGACAATGAGCAAGCGTGAGAAACAGTGACGGACAGTAGAAAACTTTACACTCTGCTTGGTGGTGCCAATGTGCCTGCTGTGTCCCAGACTCTGTCCCAAACTTTGGCCCAGACTTTGGCCCAAACCAGTCATTTCAGAGATGCCCTCAGTTCTGCCAGTTCCCTCTGTGCGGATTCTAAGTCTCCCTTAAGTCAACTTCCTTCCATGTGAACATTCTGCAAATGCCACAATTCCCCACAGCCAGAATATCAAGGTTTCATCAATTCA
>JRHT02000279.1:0-43503 GCA_011800875.2 Suillus brevipes Sb2 | reverse complement strand
TCCTTGTCCTTTGGCGAAGGAGCAGAGATGTCGAGTTTACTGAGATTGTTGGCTAGGCGTCCAAACAGTACATATCACGTGAGACGCTTTGGTACGGTGGTCAACACTTCGGCGCTAACGGGTCAAAATTGAGGATGCCGCGCAAGCCGGACGTGCCGTCATGTGCCGAACTCAGACAAGCGAGCGATGACAAGTAGTACTACTAGACATACGCATATAGCGTGAAAATCAGAATGACGAGCACTTTCAAGTTCACCTCTAATGACGGCGCTGATCTTTGCCGTCAGATTCTCAAAGGACGAATGCCTTATGACACGCATGACTTCCAACTGTCAGCAATCACTCATCTACTCGACGGACAAGATGTACTCATGTGTACCGCTACAGGTACAGGCAAGACTGATACTTTCATACGGCTCATGCACATTGTCTTGGCCATATCCGAAAACCCCAGCCTTGCACCTGGTACCCGTCGTTCATTTGCACGACCTTATATACTAGGGGTGATCCTGTCATAGTTAGTACTTCAAGCTTCGGGTCGAATTCAGGCAGTCCGCGAAGAGGGATAACAATGATGTGTATATTAGTGACATGACTTGTAATCGTGGTAGTACTGGTGTGTGGTAATGGTATGATCTAAGGAAAAACTTGAAAAGCATGATCAGAACATCGAGACATATGCAATGAGCCTCCGAAAAAGTGTAGCGAGAAGAAGAACCAAGTCATGAGAACAAATCAACTTGAATACCGTTGAGTCCGAGTAAGAAACACGTTCTTTCATCCAACTTCGCCCCGTTGCACGGTACTAGTGCCATTCTTGGAGTGCTGCTAAGCGCGACGTTTTCCACTAGTCGGTTTGGACTTGCGAGGAGGAGGTTGAGAAACGGTACGCTGCTTGCGCTTGGAACGCCGTCCACGAGGACGACTGGTGGAATTTTCATCGTCTGACGCACGAAACTCAGATCCAGAAGGTGAATACGAGGGATCCCGTATGCGTTTGCCGGCCTTGATACACTCGGGCTCGTTCCCGAATTTGTGCAGGGCATCCCGATGCCAGTTGGAGTAACGAGAGTACGAGGCTGATGCCATTGCGGTATTGAACGCCCTTATGCTGTCTTCCCAATCGATTGAAAATTCCACTTTAGCCTCCTTCATACGAGTGATATCGGCGGTCCCATCAAGGCGTTTGGTGTACGCGATGAAAGAATCTTTGATCTTCTTCAAACCTCGTTGGATCATGTCCGTAGCGGCATCCATATTGATCATAGGGAACAATGTCTGTACAGATATCAGAGATGTTCAGATCAGTGACTTTGATCGTTTGATAACAGGAAAAACGAACACCGTGTGCCATATGCTGTGCATCCCGATTACTAAGATTTATCTGCGCCTCACCGTCTTGCTTGACCCAAATTAAGAACTCCGCCGAGCGCAGATTACACCAGGTGTGACCCGCGACATTGACGGGCTCGCAGGGCGTGGAACGTTCGGGGATGAATTGATCACGAGGGATGGGTGTTGGGAGTTGTAAGAAGGTTTTTGACGCGAGCGAACCTTCCTTCGGAGAGTGATACGCGTTCACCTCACGGACTATCCCTATGATGATCATATCGATCTCGGGATGAACGCCGATGGTTTCCTCGATCTTTTCCAAGGCATGGTCAAGGGTTTCTGAGCATACAGACTCCCCGAAGAGAGGAAGTAACAACTCCTTGGAGGCTCCATTCCCTTTCGTCATCGAGACAAAGATATCAGGAGTGTACGATTTGTCGTTGATCTCTAATGTTGAGTTCATTTCGAGGGTCGAAGAAATGAGCTTGTGATCATATGGAATATGTTCCAATGAAGATGCAAGGGAGAGCTTGAGTTTGGTGAATAGTGCTTCATGGAGGGCGCCGGGCATGTCGACAAGGAGGACGCGCTTGGTATAGTCGTAGAACAGCCTGAATTTCCCATTAACTGATTACCAGAAACAGAAGGAAGTTTGATTAAACGCACCTGGCCCTTGCTCGGCCCGTCTCTTCCAGCACGTGCTGTAATGCATCGTATTCCCGCGCCTCAACACCCTGAAATTCCTGCGATATTGTTTGGTAAGCATGAGACTCCGCTTTGAACTGGTTCAGAACAACTATCACGCACCTTGACACAGCCAGCTGAAGTCATTTTGGTTATTTTTTTCAATACCCTTTGCGCATCTTCGAATATCGGTCAACATCAGTCCATTCCTTGATTTCTCATGTAACATACTTGGGGTGAGGCGATGACTCGGGTGATACTGGAAACTATCACCTGAGTCCAATAAAGGATTTGCCACGACAATAGTCGCCGCAGCAGAAGCTTGTGGTAGATTGAGGATCTTGTCCTTTTCACTCTGACAGATGCCAGGTGATAAGGATGTCTTTGACTGGGAGGTGGTTGTTGTGGACTCACATTACCCAGTGTTCTGACAACTGGGGTGGCTGATGATGATGATTTCAAGAGATAGCCTGAGTGATTAGGATGGCCGTTTTCAGCCTTTGATTTCCAAGGCATGGGTTGAGGTATCCCCTGTGGAGAAGAGTTAGTTCTAGTTTCATAGTTGCTATGGGGGGTATCGCAGACAGCCCTAGTGTTCGTCACAGTCAGAGTCGACATGACTGTTCGATGGCGCTAGTGTGACGGAGTTGTATAGTCACAAGATAAGGCTCCTCGTGTTGAGTCGGCAAATGCCGTGCACGCTTGGGGTTCTGTTTTAAGTTCCGGCAAGGTTAGGGTTAACAGATTTTCGCCCTTCTTATTCTTACCGTTCCAGTCACGGTAATATGTGATTTCAGACTACAACAGTCACTCTCACAATACACGTCGCGTGATCTTACGGCCGCGAATCTGTCAAACCCATCACGTTATAGCGCCGCATAATCATCGTATATGAATGTCACTTATCACGCACACGGCCACAATGGGACCGTTGCCACCAGGGGAAGGAAAGTCTTGGTAAGTCGCGACATCCCGTGATCAGCGAGGATCAGCGGTGCCTAAGTTGACGAATCGCTTAACAGACACAAGTAGATATCTGGCTGGATTCAGTAAGCCCTGTCGGTTCACTGATACCGACGGCTTACCAAAACTATCCAGCTGGGCCCCGATCAATCACCAGTCGCTTCGCCATGCTTTAGTGGGTTCCCTCATCACTAGTAGGAGGCATATGCGAATTTAGGTCAAGTCTGAGAGCGGGTCATAGTAAAGGAAGGATGGTAAAGATGTGTGATTGAATAGCAGTGATGATATACCGACGGCGAGGGATACTTCAGTATTAGTGACTCCGCTCATGTGCAACGAAGTAGATATGTTACATATTCGCTTTAATAACGACCAATTGATCATTGACATCATTGCCAGCAGTGTCAGTGAACCCAGTGCTACGAGCCTTCTTGCTCGAGTGACCTGGGGTGGCTGCTACAATGTTATGTCAAATGACTATTTACACAGATGGACAAGTGGAAAATTACCTGTAGGAGTGATTGGACGCTTTAAAGAGGCCCTGGCAGTCTGCGCAATGTACCTGGGAGCTGATCGACTAGTAGTCGCTGTATTTTGAGGCTCTTGAAGGGCAATTCGTGTTCGAGTTGCTGAACGATGGTTAGCCTAAGTGAAGACTTCTAGCAATCAATTGGCGCACTACTTCGGTCAGTCTGATCAATGGATTGGATGTTCGTTGTACCCGCGAAAGGCATAATGACGTCGTTATTGATATTTTGACAAGGTTCTTGCCGCGGTGCTGCGACCGGGAACATTCTATTCGCGTCATCTCTGCTGACTGCGTCGCCCCCATCCTCACCTTTCTCACCTTGTGTAGCTGCGCCTGCTGCCGTTTCACTGGCGGAAAAAGTGTAACCTGGATTGTCGTCAAACGTATGTTTGGCTATCTGAGGCTCGAGCTCCGCATGCGCCCCTGCTGCCGTTTGATCAGCAGATACGTCACCCTCCCCAAACACTTGAAAGCGATCACCATTAGCTGGAGATGCGTGAGCTACAGATCGAACGGTGTCTGGCGAATACTCACGGGATATTATAGCTCTTTCTTTTCCCTTGCTCTGTGGCAGCGGGGATGATTCAGTCGATCGGAAGGTAACCATATCGTGTGAGTCAGTACGTGCACTGGTCGTATTATCATTATTCTTGCGATGCGCTACGGGACGAGGTTTCGGCCGCCCAGATCCCGAAGATGTGGTCTGGCTCCCGGGGTGTCCGTCATTATTTTCGATCATGGCCACTGTCAAGTTCCGGGGTTGTCCATCGCGCTTCGGTTCGGCCACAGGTGATTTGTCTTGTTCACTAGCGTGATCCCCCTTCAGTGCGCATGTCAGTAGTCACCTGGTGATGAAACAATCATACATGTACTTGCATTCGTGTTTTCATCCTCCAAACCTTCCGTCAGAGCTATTTTGAGATCAACAGTATCCATAGTGTCATAAGTGAAACCATCGTCGTTCTCTAGTGCTCGCGTGCGGAGACGTGTACTATTGATCTCCAGTTCCTATAACAGATAGATAGTTAGACATTCGACTCTTCTATAGGCCAAAAAAATAGTACGTACGCGTATGAGGTGCTTGAGCCCTCGAACGACATTCGCTGCTACCAGACTGTGGCTTGATGTTGCCTTTGCAATTGACATGCGTTCGACATACTCGACTAGCTTCATGATAGCAACGCGATCATTTCCCTCCATGTCCTGGCAACTCTGCATGCGTGCATGTATCGCGTGACAGTCCGCAGTGAGCACAGTCTCCACTGTAGGAGTAACGTTCGGCGGAATCTTAGCTCCGTCGTACCACAACCACCTCTTACGCTTAATGATCTGGCCGCTTTCCTCAGACGTATTAACTGCTCTCGTGTGCTTGGCAATTACTCCCTCCAGGATTGTGCGAAGACCTGCAACCATCGGATCCTTGAATAGACCCTCGCGTCTTGTGCGAATTTTGGCAAGATCAAGCAATACTGCCTTGATCAGTGGCTCTGTGTCCCGCTTGCCATTTTTTGATATGCGAATATGCCAGTCCCAGCTCGTGACATGCATTGCAAGGATTCCAGGGACATCCTGCGGCTCAGAAGTTAGATCCCGTCCTCGTCCCTTCCTTGCCAACATCAACGTATGTAACTTCTGCAGATTGTCCTGCGCATCGGACCCTAGCTGTGCGAACGCTTCATCAACCTCCTTTCGGTCTTTAAACGGTTTTCTTTTGCTCTTGCGAGCTGACATTGTCGTCAAATTGTTCTGCAGGCGCAGGACCAGCGTCCCGCGGAGTGCCCACAAGCAAGTAAACACCTGTCCTGTCAATATGGGTGTAATCTACAGCATGATGCTCCATCGCACATACCGCCTCTTCGATTGTCTCGCGCTCGCTTATCCTAGATTCGTTGCGAAGGTTCGTGAACATTACCTGGGACTTGTCATCCATTGCATGGCTGTTGCGATGGAGCATTCGATAGTGCAGCAGAAGGGGCTCGAACCATCCGCTGACCTGATGCAGCGTGTAAGTAAAACATAATGTATCGTGTGTGGTTCGAATTCTCACCTCCTCAAACGCAGCGATGTTCGACATTAGACTAGTCCACGCAATATCGAGGAGGTGACCGCACAACAACGGTAACGGAGCCTCTTGCACGAAATCCTCAGGTGTCAGCCACACGGCGATCCTTGCCACAACCCTGTCGTGAAACCGAGTAATGCCATTCCATTGTGAGGGCTTTATTGTCGCAAGGCGCCACTTTGAGCGCAATTTGCTGACTAGCAAGTGCGAGTAATTGTCCAGGCTGTTGATGTACTGGGGGTCCTTGGTTCCGACATTCTTTAGAGGAATATTACGAAACTCCTCTTGAACGAAAACGGACACATCCTCGAACGCATCGTTAAAAATGGTAACTTCAGTATTAGCCTTGCTGTCGTATATCTGCGCGCGCCACGCTGCAAGTTGCTCGATCGAAGCGTTGCGGCCCGTCCCATCACTGGATGCTACTGAGATCACGTTATTCACTGTTGCGTAGTCCGGGAAGTCATCGCTCGATGCAAGCAAATTCAGAATGTGACTGTGGAACATAATAAATTGAATAAACATCTGCAATGATACATAAGGACCGTGTGCGTGAATATAAGTGACGTTGCTTACCCCCATGACTACATCAATTGACTTGGCCAGCCAGGTAATCTGGAATTCCTTGCGACGGCGAAAATGTGGTCCCAACGGCAAGAGATGCAGTGCAAGCGCTAAAATGAGCAGGTCGTAGCTCAGAACTTTCGTCAACCGTGCATTCTTCTGCCGCTCGGTATTATCGCGCTGAATCCACAGTTCATGCAGTGCTGTCGCGACTCGCTCATGCTCAGGAGCATCGTTGTAAGCTTTTCTCACCGATCGCAAGATCTTGCTCAACACTTCTTCTGCGGTCTCGTTGTACTCGTGCAAGGATTTGTTTCGACACAAGTGGTCTGCCAACATGTCGCCATCCGCTAACACGCTGTCTGTAGGTGCATACTGATCAGCATCGGATGCCCATGCCTCCACTAGGGACCCGTTGCAGCGAGAACTGATCCCAACGACAGCTAGAACAGTTTCATCCCATGCCTGCGAGCCAAAACATGCAGTCCCTTGAGTGGTACATCAAACCGACTCGTCACCCAGGCGCTGCAACCGTTCCACTGACACAATAAAGACAGCGATAGAGCTCACCTTCGTCATAAACAATGATGCCCCATTTTTCCATTAAAAATATTATCCCCTGCAGCTCATCCAGTTGGTCGCGAAGCCCGTTGAACTCGGTGAGGTGTTCTGGACTCAGATTCCTCAGCGCAGATATATCGTCGCAGCGTTGTTCAATATGCATCATCTCTCCAGTGACGATTTCGAAATATCTCTTCAACGCAGCAATGCGATGCTGTCCCGACGCTACGATAATGTCGTCGACGTCCTTCAATTGTAATTGCGGCACAGCATCTGGGATGTCGAAGTTGACTGCGAGGCTCAACCCAGTCTTCACGCGAGCGCCTGACAGCATAATCGGTATCGCTGTCGCATCTCGCATCGCCAGGATTCCCTCCTTCTTAAACGACGCAATAAGCTTGTTCACCTCCTTGGGCTCCTGCGGCCGATCGTTATATTTGCCGAATACCAAAGAGTTCTTGATTTTGAGTATATCGATGTAAGCCACACCGATCCTACACTTCGCGAGCGCCGCATCCATCCTCTGAGTGTTTTGCGCCGGGTCGGTCGTTCGCTCCTTCGCCTGGACAGGGCGCTTGTTCATCTTTGCGCGCAATTCATCCACCTGCCATCCGTGAATCATTGGCTGTCAAGCTGATCATGCATACTACGTACAGTGAGTGTCTCCCCATCTCCGGATGTGTCGTGGTTGCGACGTGCCATGTCGATTGCAGTTATTGGCCGTTGTAGGGAGCAGTGTCCTTTTGATGGCCGTTTGATTGTCAGTCGAAAGCACACCTGTATAATGTGAACATGATGAATAGTACAATTAATGTTTAATTTTAATAACTCAGTATCGCTCTCTCACGGTGTGCGCGGTGTACTAACACCCATAATCTCTGCAGAACAGAGAGTCCTTGCCAAGCTCATACATATTTTTTTCCCGCACCACGGGCATCTTGCAAAGCCCTGTATGGGACTAGGCGGCGTCGAATACCGGAACATGGATCGTGAATGAGAAAGAAGTCAATGATATTAATAATGTGCTCTGATTCAAGACGTAAAAATGCATACCAATGGTTTTTTGCTGATGTGTTTCGTCACCAACCTACGTTTTGTAAGGGATGGAAGCTCATTCATTTCCTGGACCGCCTTGTGACACGCACACTAGGAGGCTGGTAATTATCCACAAAGACACATGTGGTAACGTTCTGGGCATTGACATTCCCTTGTTTTGTGGGAAGTTTTTCATGTCTTCGACATTTGATCATCTCGACCTGACTTTGTATCTTCTGCCCTCATTGCTGGCCTGATCGGTCGACCGAGTCATATGTGGCATCGCGTTCGCATGCACCTTTGAACTGGATCTGGAGTCTGTTACCGTCGACCGTCTTGATAACTTGAATTACAAAATCAGCGTACACAAAAATTTGAAGCCCGAGGCCGCCTTGCGAATGCAACATGTTGCGATACTGTTGCGAACGCGCGCCATGAAGTTCGAGATTCGAAGAAGTCCCCATTTAGCTCTAATCTGACGACAGAAAAAATTCACTTTACCTGCGGACCCGGTCGAGTCCATCAAGTTGCTCATCTCTTCGGGTTAAAATCATACAATTGAGTGTTGAAACTCAATGCCTCCGAGTCCTAGCTTTGCTGGTTTACGGAACGAACCTAAACAGCCGATACAAATTCAACTTGAAAGGTGAACAGACGATGACTGACTATTTTTAATCATGATTGACCACCGAAGTGCACCGAATCTCGACTATAGCTCTTCTGTGATAAGAGGAGACGCACGGCTAATTTGAAACGCCAATAGAGTGTATTTTGCCAGCACCGCAGGAATCTTCCTTCAGCCCTATATGTGACTAGGCGGCACGCTGAGTGCCAGGATACGGGCCGTCATGAATGAGAAACAAAGTTGGCAATATACGCAGGGCTAATTCAGGACGCAACTTGTGAAGTGAAATTATGTAAGGATTATGTAAATAAAAAGCCTATTACCGAAGGTCAACAGCTCATTTTCTTGTTCGGACACTACACACATGCAATGTGTCCGAGTCATTCAATGGAGGCTGGGGATTATCCAGAAAGACATCTAGGAAGACTCTGGGTATTCCCTCTGAAATATTGAATGATCCTCGACGTCTGATCAGCTGCTGACTTCACCTTGTGTCACAGAGTCTGCCCTCATTAATATCGAGGCTCAGGTCTCAACGCTCGTCGTTGTGCAAAATTATGGCTCCGCGCTCTGCTGAAAGGTAAGCTACTGGGTGCAAGTCAGCTACATGATACATTTCTGATGTCCGGGCGCTCCGGCGCATCACTAGCAGCGATGACTCGGATAACTCTGATATTCTAGATGATGGATTGCTGTCTGATGCGATAGACGAAAGCACTCCGTTTAATCTCGATGATGTTCCTCCGGCTGTGGAATCCGACGATCCTGTTCTACAGGAAGAGGTCTTTCACAGCATGTTCATTGCTCGTGAAGGTCAGGAGACAACTGGCCGTACTTGGGAACAGACTCCCGTCTGTACCTTGCCTTTATCAGCATTCGAGAAAATCTTTCGCAGGAAGGACAAGGCCACCGCAGCAAATTTATTGCTGCGTCGCACCAACCTCCGCATTGATCCGCATCTAACATTTGCTCCTGATCACCCTATGTTGTTGTGGGACGCGTCGAAGCATTTCCTTGACTTTGTCCTCGTCGTATCGGGTGCGATCGGTTTGCATGCATTCCTCCCGAACACTATCTCCGACCACACGTTTTCCGTCTCCTTGGATTTCCGCCTCCAGAACAAACAGTTCAAGCCCAAGTTCGGTAAGCTCGGGTTTGATCCTACGGGCTCGATGATGGCAATCGGGACCGGCAGTTCTTGCGAACTGTGGCTTGCATTTTGTCCCTTGACACACATCGAAGATCTTTCTATTGCCGATGAGACTCCTTTGCTAAACGCCATGAAACATGGTGAGACCCGTCTGTCACCTCGTCACTATCGCATGGCGGTTATGTTTATTGCCTCGGCGTTGGCACAAATATCGTCGCTGCCTTTTCACGTCATGCATACATACGGAACCGACGAGGATTTTTCCCTCTGGGGAGTCAAGGAGGTCACTAACCTGTAGTAAGTCTTCAGTGCGACCCATCCCTGCCACGATATCCAATAGCTGATCGATGGTTTCCCTTTCAGTGATCAACCGACTATCAACCTCCGTTTAGAGGACTTGAAGGCCCTCCACGCATACATCGTGTCGGATTGGGACGACTGGGTTCACAATGCACCAGCGTCTTGGAAGGACGATGGTTGGCTCCAATCCCGTGCACCTTTATCCATAGCCTGTAGATATGGACAAAACCAGGCGATCGCGAGCTTGAACCCGACCGCTCGACGCGTGGAAGCGGCGAATTGGCAAGCGGAGCGAGAATATTCCAATATCCGTTACCTGTCAATGGCTATCGCCACCGATCTTACGTGCGTGCCGTTCTTCCTTTACTATGAGCCGCTCTCTCACTTGGCAACCACTACCGTCGCCATCAGCTGTAAGCCAGTGTCTCGATGGGAGAAAATCCTTGAGGATGAGTTGCTGGACGCCCACGACATTATATATGATTCGCCACACTCTTCCATCCGGCAGCCGGTGATTTTGGAGGACTTTCCTCCCCGTGATCCTGATACGCAGAAAGAAAACAACATCTACGACGAAGATGGTCGTCGAATTCCCCGCTTTGATGGCCTCTGTAGTCCTAACGTGAACCCTTGCGGCGTTCTTATCAACCTCGAGACTATCACCGAGTTGTTTTCTGCAATTATTGCGGAAGATGGTGACCTGGGCTTCGATCCTGATATCATCATGGACGATGAAAATCTTGGTATTCCTCGCATCAGTGTTTATCCTCAGGCTTTCCTCAAGAAGTATGGTCATGTTCAATGCAACACTGTTTTACCCCATTTCGCTCCATTCATATCGAAAATTCGCAATGCCGTATCTCGTGACACAGTCGGTCAAGACGACTTGGATGATGAGGCTTTGGACGACGATCTCTTCAACGACTTTCCACATGGGTTGCCACCTGTGCTCTTGGCTAGCGGCTGCCAGTTCTACAATGAGATCTCGCATCGCATCAGACCGTCCGCCGCCTTGCATGATGTCCAGCAAGGTCGCGTCACTTCCGCTCTCTCAGGTGCTTACGCCACTACCCGCAACGCTCAGACTGCACACAAGATGGTTCTTAGGGAGTGTGGCCTGCATTTGCCTCACCAACGCTATGATAACAAGATCAATATCAATGATGTTCCCCGCGCGTTGCGTCTGGAGAACATTTACATCGTTCAATTAGACTCTCTGAAGTCTGCGAAGCGGAATGGATCGTGAGTCGTTTCGTGATTGCATGTGTCCAAGCCTTCGACTCAACTGACACGATGCGCATCGCCCAAGATCAATCTACAATGACATGATTGTGCCCTTGGCCAGTTACTGGTCGCATCCCACTATCTTTGAGGCCATTCGCCCACACCTGTTTGTTTTGACTGCTGAAGTGCGTTGTCGTAATACAGCCTATGAATGAAGACTCACCATCCTCCCTTGCAGGCATTTCCCCATGTCTATCAATGGACCACCTATCCCATAACGTCCCTGCTCGAACGTATATGGGAACATTTCCTGCCCGTCATCACCAAGGGTGGTAAACCTACACCTCAAGTCGTTGAACTATGCTCCGTCCTCGAACGCGCGTTGGCGTATGCCCACACTGGCAATGCAAAAGTAATTGCTACAAGTCTCATGAGGCCTTTGTGGTTAGTAAAGAGTCTCTTGGAGCAAGGTCTTCCGACTTTCGCCCCATCAGTACGCTTCCCCCACGCTCCCTGCGTTCCTGTCGCCATCAGTCCTGCGGATTGGCCTACCCTCACCAACATGAATGCCCCAGCCATCGCATCCAAGCGCTCTCAAATGTTGACTTATGGGAATGATCATTTTGAAGTATGTATCGTCTCATTCTGTCTCTGTCCTGTCATTAATCGACCTCCTCTCCTAGGCATATAAGGCAGAGTTTCATATACAGCTGTCGATCAATCAGCTGGCGCCCAATGCATTTAAGCGATACACTAGCAACGTCCGTCATGCTACGATTATCGCAGTGGTCGCCCTTCAAGTGTACATAGCCGATGTCAAGACACTCGTTGCGGGCGGTGTCACCACCGCATGCAATGTCATGGAGGCAGAAGATGCCATAGATGGGGGACTCCATGCATCCCAGCGGCGCAGAGGACTTCGCAAATGGCTTGGGACCACTCATCCTCTTGGATATGTTGATAAAGGATACGAACATCTAGTGTCTTGCGTGCTTACCGAATCTACTGCACACTGCGAGGGGTTACCAAACCCAACCAAAGACAAGCTATCCATCCAAGATTTTGCTCGCCTCATTTGTGATATGTCTCGAGGGACCAGCCCTGTCGCTATCGCCGCTCCTCTCATCTTCAATGGGGGTTCGACTCCCGTCTTTCGTGTCGCTCTAACATATATGCGCAAATACGCCCCACAAGATTCTACCAAGTCATCGGAGAAGTTCTTGCAGGAAGCATTCATCATCGCTGCCAATCATCTCCATATCAACAATATCCCATGGCATCGTCCAGCAGGACTGCGTGGCAGACGGTGTCGGAAGCCTGTCTTTGATTCATGGGTCAATCTAGGAAAGGCCATTGACTTACAAGCTATTGAGCGTCATCATGCCCAGTTGGGCAACGCTGCGGCCGATGCGTCTCAACGCGCTCAGGCCACAGATACGAGGGCAGCTTGGTCTGCCGAGTCGATCACTCTGCAGTCATTGGCCGATTATATCCTTCGCTCTCGTCTCCCTGATGAATTTGCGATCGAGAGCATCGAGCTTGGAAGCGCAACCTCGGCAACTGGCAGCGAGCCCAGCCTGAATACGATCTATGAGTGGGTTTTTGCAAACTTCGACATGAATAAACCTCTACATTACATCGCACTCATCACCGGTATCTATGTCAGTCGGATTCTCCCTGATTTATTCTTCGCAGACAGCGACAAGCCGCAAGGGAATGTGACCAATCCTATCATGCTCACAAAAGCAATACGCGCTCTCCCATGGAAGCCCAACTCCAGCGGCCGCAAAGGGTGTAAACTACCAAACCAGTTTATCGCCATGGTTCCCGCTTATATTATCGCAGTATACACCCCAACAAGCCCATTGCGCATTCATTTGAAAAACGGTACTAAAAGCTTCCCCTCCCTCTGGAATGCCAAGAACAGTGCGAAAGGTATCACGCCACTCCTTCTTGTGCGGCTAGGCCTCGCAAATGCCTTGTCGCATAGAATTTGGAAAGGCGGGCCGCCTTTAACGCATTGGACGTTACTCTCCCCAGAGGACATAACCGCCAAACATCGGGAGATCCATGCGTGTTTGGCTGATCGCCAGTACGGTCCCTTCCGCATCGCAGTTATATTGTTTGGCATCGATAAAGCTGTCAATCTTGGACGCACGTCTCAGACATACACCATCAATCCTGCTATTGCATCTATCAGGGCCAACAAGCACTTGTTGAGAGCCGATTCTGACGACGATGAGGTTGAGATTGTGGAGGTGAAAACCGTGAAACGTGCTCGTTTGCATTGATAGTACAATGATCATGTATTCGCTACACTAAAATTCGAACAACCGTCTGAGGCATGACCCGTAGTCACTGACATGGTCATTGTCTTAATCGTTGTAGGCTCAGCGTGCTTATCTTTGATGCATTTCGGGACTGAGTACTGATGTTTGATCGGTCTCAGGCTGGTCTTTCATATGATAGCGATGGAGCCTAATCTTAGTAGTCCCGACCAGTTCCTACCATACGTGAACGGAACGACGGGCTGTTCACTCACATCTTGCGCAAATTGTTGTGGTGAAGGCAGTAAGAGACACTATATCATCTTCGATGGTGATGTTGATGTTGATCCTGAGTGGGTCGAGAACTTGAATAGGTGTGTATCAGGACTGGGTAGTTTTGCGACTGTCTAACTTCGTAATTGAAGTGGGCTGGATGATAACAAACTGCTCACGTTGCCCAATGGTCAACGTCTGAACCTCAGGCTCCCGCAGGCTAATGTTCGCATCATGTTCAACGAGGTCGAGCATCTTCGCTATGCCAACTTGGCGACCGTTAGCTCCTTGGCCACTGTCTGTCGCGGGCGTAGCTATTTTGACGCGGCACTATTTAGTATTGACGCGGCCACTGACAAGCGGCATCCCTATGGGTCTACCATTCGACTCCCAGGTGAGTCAAGTTGTACGGGTACCCCTTCGTTATCTTATTCATTGTAGGCACACCTACTACTAGTAGCTACACCAGCCAATGACTATTTTCGTTTACCTATCTGGACCCTCTGCGCAGCACGTCGACATCAAACGGGTGCGCAGTCTTCAGTCAGCATTGAAGGACAATGCTTCAGCGGCACAATTTCTTCTTCAGCCAGCAGTGAAGGAGGTCCAGCTTCGTATACCTCGTCTGAAGAGTTATTACTGAGGCTGGATCAATGATTTCTCGGAGGATGTCTATACTATACAATACTCGATAAAATTTCACCTGGCCCGTCTGTCGCTACATTGACATATTGCCAGTTCACCATCTGGAATGGGATGACTGCGCTCTGCATGTCATAGAGTCCGTCGCTATCCACCTGGTCAGCGCGTGATAAACTCCTGAATCTGATCTCTCTTTATTACGTTCGCAGGCTATTCATCGAGCTTCTAATACAACTCGGTCGAGAGATCATGCCCAGGTCAGCAATGAGGGCAGATGATACAAAGCCAGGTCGAGATGATCAAATGTCGAAGACATGAAACATCCGGGAATGCCCAGAGTGTTACCGCATGTCTTTGTGGATGATCCCCGACTTCCCAGTGACACACTGCATACAATTATTTGATGATTTCAGGTATTTTTTACGTCTTGAATCAGATTACATGCCATTGGCTTCTTTCTCATTCACGGTCTATACTCTGGCATTCAACGCCGCCTAGCCCCATACAGGACTTCCCAAGATGCCCGTGATGCAGTGAGTTATCAATAAATATTAAATGTAAATCGATTTTACGATTCATCATGTTCATATCATACAGGCTCAGTACATAGTCGGTCCAGGAAGGCTGTGAAGCGTAACAGTCATTCCTTCTTTTCATCCCCAGGTCATGCATGCAGCCTTGCGGAATCTCGAAGTGATACACGTCGTTAGCTCACATACAGAACACGGAACCCTTCCTGCACTTGCATCCGCGTGCCGTGCATTTCAGAGCCCAGCACTCAATGTCCTCTGGAGGGATTTACACTCCGTGGAGCCGCTTTTGAGGTGTTTACCAGCAGACCTGTTTGGCTTCGATCGTGGATGTACGGTGCGTCTCAATTTTGGCACTTGTTACGAGTTTCAGGCTAAGTTCGCTTGGGCAGGTATTGCAGAAACCTCTTGACAACACAATGTGGGATACTCTGTTCAAATATACATTGCGCGTCCGCTCCATCACTGTAAAACGAACAAGCCACCCCTCCGCAATTATCGGATCCCTCAGCGTGATAATGCTGTCTTATCCGTCAGCATCCGCGCCCTTGTTTCCAAACCTTCGGGAACTAACATGGTATGCTGGTGGATATCACTTCACTGCAGAGTTCCTGCGCATGACTCTTGTGCCCTCCCTGCGGGTCTTGACCTTGCGGTTTACCTCAGCTTCCTCCAGCTTCCTCTCCCTCCTTTCGTCTCTTGGGACCTTGTGCCCTCACCTCCAAAACATGACATTGAAATATTACCCTGCAATGGAAGACTTGTCCAATAAACTTTCCCCTTTCATCGCACAGTCTATTTCCCAGCTTCGCAATCTCCACACGCTGATGCTATGGGACCTAGCAAATCCAGGCATGGATCACATCATGCAGCTTCAAGCCCTGCGGACACTGGACTTGGACCTAAGGACATCGTCAGTCGGGGAGCGGCAGTCACTTTTGCCATTCCCTGGCTTTCATCATTTGAATTATTTGTGCCTTAGATTTAATGCATTTGGGCGAGCCACGGAACTCTTGAGTTCACTCGAAGTTATCAGAAGCAAAAAAATCAAGATCTCCTTCACGCCCGGGAAGGCAGAATCCTCCGAAAGTCTATCTGCGTCACTATCGCAGTTCCTTGCCATCCTCCTAGAGATATGCGACAACAAGGAACTTCAGCGCTTCAGCCTAATGGGATCGAGAGTCATCATCATACACACAGAATTTGCCGTCTTCGCGCCATTGCGCGCATTTCGCAATTTAATCGTGTTACAGATTGAGAGGGGGTATTCCACGTCTATTTCCGATGGGGAGTTGTGCCAGATGGTAGCAGCATGGCCAATGCTTCAAGTACTCAAAATTAGCTGCTATATTGCAATCGATACTACCGCAGTGCCAACGTTCTGCGGGCTGCTAGGCGTGCTTCGACTCTGCCCCTTCCTAACTTCGCTCGCTCTTGCCATTGATACCACGAGCCTGGAAGGCATCAATCTCAGGAACCCCGGCGGTGAAAACCTTAACACACGTCTCAATGACCTCACCCTCGGCAATTCATTGATAGCTTCCCCGCTGAACGTAGCTCTCATCCTCAGTGGTATCTTTCCCTGCCTCGAGCAGGTCGATCTTGATTGTTGGAATACAGCTCCAATGGATTTGTTATTATCAGCACACGACAAGAATTTAGCGATGGAGAAGTGGGCGTCCGTGAATAGCCTTCTTGATGGTTTTAACCTAGTAAGAGAGCGTGTTGTGACTTCAGGATAGCGGGTGGGTAGTACAAGCACTGCAGTGATGTAACGGCCGGTGTATCTTTATTCATTCGTGGCAAAGCGAGTATCCGTCGGAATGTGTTAGATGGCATTGCAATTCGGAAACTTAGTTGCACAGGGTAAATGCCAGCGTTAACGCACGCAGGTAACCAATAAGGACATCAGACGTGCTCTTGAGGCCACGCTTCTTCGCGATCTCTGTAACAGACTTATCGGTCGAACCAAGCGGCGAGTATCCTTGCAGAACAATGTTCTTCGACTTCTAGTAATCAAGAAGTTCGAGCTGCGGATTGTACAAATGGATTTCGGGCTACGTATTTCAATGGTGACATTACGTCAAACACACCTAATTTACAGCCAGGATGACCTCAGCTGTGGGCAAAATACTCTCGAGCACCGTCTGGGAGAAGTTTGATGCGCCGATTGTCTTGACTTTGACTGACTGATGGACTGGTAAATGATGAGAATGATACACGCAATGTTACAGTGAGATGACACGACGGAAGTGGCTCCATTAGCATGGCCACATGTTCGGTGATATTGCGTGAAGACGGAAGGTAAGGGCGTCTACGAGGTCATACATATTGTCAAACAAATCTACAAACGCTACGATCAGCGTTACCCTTCAAAGAAAGAAAAAAGCAGACGCACCGATAAACTTATTCTCAAGGGTGAACCGGATGATGGGTTTAATGACCTCCTGCATCTGCGACAAAATCTTAGGCGAAGATTCAATGCACGAGACAACCTGCACAACTTTATCAGATGCTTTGAACGAACATGATGGCGAGAGTACACGCACAGTCCCACTAGTTTTGGCAACTCCCATAGCGCCGTATACTTTATCGTCGTCGCCATCCGTCACGAGAGATTCCACATCAATGCTGCTGGGATCGTTTCGTTCTGCTGTGCCAGACCCTCTCTTGCGAGGCATAAGTAAGACTCACACTAGATACATGCCGTCAGTGTATCATATTAGCATCTGCAAGACAAGGCTCACCAGCCGTGCAGTGAGCTGCGATGCCATAGGCAGAAGCTCTGTTTTGAACCGGTCAACTATAGTTTCCATATTGTGATTGAGAATCTCGAGGTCCGTTTCATCGGAGAGCTTGAGACGATCTGCAACAGCCACCATCGAAATCAATGAGTGCATCAATGGTTTTGGAAACCAAACCCACCTTGCACGACCTTGCCTACTTGCGGAGAGACAGCGTCCTTGACTAGAGAGCCAGAGTTAGCTTAGACGCAGCACAGGAAATTTCTGATGCACCAGAGTCGTGGACGATAACCAACTCGGTGATGGCCAGCGCAGCTTGCACACGTACCGGGAGTTCGTGATCATCCAAGGCCAACGCCACAGCACGAGAGTGGCTATTCAAGTTCTAAACAGAGTCGACGTCAGCACGAGAACAACGCTTGTAGTAGAGATGCCTACCTCTTCAGAAGCCCATGTAATACCAGTCTTGGTCACCACACCAAGGCGTAGGCATGAGGGAGGGTGTCAATGCTGGAGATGTGGTGAAGAAAGACCCCTCGTCTAGGGTTTCCAAGAAGTCACTGGGATGACTGAGTGAGACCTTTATCGGAAAGACCATAAAATGACATACGTAAGGACTGAGAATTCGTTGTCTAACATTTTGGGCTGATAGAGATATGCGCTTGACGGAACACTCATGCTGCTCGTCATGGCAATCAAGGCCAATCTCGCGCTTGATACTGCAGACTTGTCAGCACATGCAACAGTGCGCATGTATATTCATGGATACTCACCAGCGCTGACAGGGTCTGCCTTCGTCGCAAGTCATATGGCTGCGTCGACAATAGAGGCACACGTGGTTAACCTTTCTCCGTTTCCTGGTCTTTCTCTTCTTTCCGGGATCGTTGGCCTCTGGTGTATGGGAAGCCGATTCTAGCTCACGATGACCAGTAGGATCCATTGCTGTCAATGGGCTAGTGCGTGATGGAAGCGCTAAAAATAGTAAAACGTACCAGTAGCGAACCCCCATATGAAGTCCTTCGGTAGCTTATTGGCAACTTCTGCAGAGGTCATGCTACTATAGAGGTCCCATGTGACGATTTTGAGCAAAGCAACTGACAATTATCCGGGTGAATGCACTGGGAATTTGAAAGTAAACAACGCAATCTGGTTTGCTGTCTTGTTCAGCCTGAAGTTGCTGCCTCGGTAGTGACAGATGGACGGGAGAAAGGACATCATGGTAAAGGCATCCGATGGGCCGGGTTGCATGGCGTCAAATGCACCTGACAAGTTTGATCCAAGGAACGCACGCTTTTGAGTAGACATGGAAATGTATTCCGGATGGTGTCGAACGCGTGAGCCATGGTGCAATGCATGTGCCGTCCGATATTTATCCGCGACAGTGAATCGAATGATAGGATTGATAAAGCAAACTATATAACAGCCGCCCATAGCTAGTACTTGCCTTCGTCCCCGTTGCTGTCGACGTTCAAGTCAGTCAGTTATCATATCAGTTTCAAACTCCGCCGCTGGAACCGCCATACTTGGTGCAGGCATTTTTGCCAGGTATGCCATCACGAACATTCACAAAGCTTATAATGATGCTATTTAAACAGCACACCTTCCTGCACTGTAAGCACTTGGCTCTCTCACGCCAAAGCTCAGAGCCGTTTACTCGCGATCAGAAAAGACCGCAGGCGAGTCTGCTACCCAAGCAACAATCATCCTCAGCACCACCCCTGATGTCTACTTTGACAGGGATCCATCTTCAAGTCTTGATGCACTCCTTGCCAAGTCCGACATTTCGTCCGTGATCGTCATCCTCCGAATCACCCAACAATCGTCCATCAGCTTGGAAGCACTTGGAGAAGCCTGTTGCACCGGACGTGGCCTCTGGTGCCAAATTGATCGCTCAGTATGAGGCGCAGTATAAGCCCAAGGGACTCGTGTGGAGAATAGCCGAAAATTTTGAGGCTGAACCAGGCTTCATCCTCACTGGCCGTGCTATCGCTGCCGGCAAGGAAAAGTCACCTTCTTCAGCTCTCGTACAGTCAACTTCATCGACAAGGATTCAAAATGGTGTAACACCCCATGACGGACTGTTCTGGAGGTAAGATGGTGTTAATCCCCTCGTGCTGATGCGTGGTCTGACAAGCTCCGTCATCTGGGCTGTGTCTTCGCTTCCATCGGAGTAGTATCTTGAAGGTGGCGTCCTGGTAAGATTCGTGTTGTGCTTACCTCAATCAGCTAACATGTCGCTGTGCATAGCTTGATGGTGGTGTGGTCAGTCCCGCAGTGAATACTTACGGAAACCGCAACTGACTTGCTTTTAGCACTCCGCCGCGGCCCTTCGCGTCGTGCTCCCAAGTGCGATGACCCACCTGTACGGGTTTGTGTCTCTCAATAAGGAGTGGCTTTCGCCCCATGATACCATCAACACGATCATAAAAAACGCGGATAGTTCAAATGGCATCTTTGAGCTCTGTTTCGTTGCACCCAGCCTATCTCGTTCCGACTCAGGTCGAGGAGTGTCCGGTAAGACATTTTTGTGAAAGATTTGGGCCACATCATGCTTAAAGCCTTTCCAGCCGTTGTTCTCCGACATGCCTCATACACACTCCACCCAAGACCTCCGTCTTATAGCAAGAATTCTGGATAGAGGGTCACGCGTGACACTGTTGTGCGTCAATGTCTTTTCACAAGTTTTGAAGATTGCAACTAATTCCTTCCTACTAATTTGACTGCAAGACATGTTCACTGCTGGCAGCCGCAGACCACCACTCATCGATCGATCATCATCATTGTAGTCTGATGCAACTTGTCGTCCTGCCGCAGATCACCAATATCTGACATACCTGTGGTGCAGAGACCGCCTCCTGCCATAGATCCGCAGCAACCCATTTTTGTTCGCCTCAGCAAATTTTCGCTTCTATTCTCATAAGAACCCAGTATACCCTGTTTGGAGCAAAGAACCTCGCGATCGTTTGGATGTGAGTCTCATTTTCTTGTTTCTTTCGTATCTGATATCTCCGTTTGCGCAAGAGTGCCTGCCTCCTTGGAGCAACGCAGGGGACTGGTCATTCTTGCAAATGAAGCCCGCTGTCTCCTTGCGGAAGTTCTCGTCCTTCCGCCTGCTGTCACTGTTGAATTATCATGCATCCGTCTGCATCATGATATTGCGTTGCCATCTGCCGCTGGGCCATTGTGGGTTTTTCCCTTCTTATTGATTTGGCTATGACACTGTCGCGTCTTCCAGTGCTCCCGCTGAGCTGTAAAGTTTGAATAGATGTGTCAGAGTGCGACAATTCACTTATACTTAAATGTACACAGTACCTGCGGTGTGTTCACCTACTACGCCCCCGGCACAACGGTGTCACTTGTCTCAATCCACGGATGACGGTGAAAGTCAATCTTCAAACGACTTGTATGGACCAGGCTACCCAAGGCTCGGACGAGGGGTCAAAGATGCTGGACATCGAACTCTCAGTCTCCAAAGACTGCGCCCCTCCTTCGCATCTGGATGAATTTCCAGAAGGTGGTCTTGCAGCTTGGTCCACTGCCTTTGGATCGTAAGACTCAATTTTTGATGGCAAGTTTACTCTTACTTGATTTGCTTAGGTTTCTTATACTATTCTGCGGCTGGGGGTAAGTGTAAATCCCTCCAGAGGACATTGAGCGCTGGGCTCTTGAATGCACGACACGCGGATGCAAGCGCAAGAAGGGTTCCTCAAAGCACGCTTAGAAGCCCGTGGAACGTTGCCACTGATTACACGACTTGTGAAGCACTAGTTACAGAGCCTGATAGAAACTTTGCGAGGCGAGAAACATTGTTGCTCGGCTGTAAAGGAGGCGCTGAGCACGCGAACAGACAGGCGAAATCTACGTACTAGTTAAACCATGGGTCACTGTTAGAAATGCATTGTGTCAGTCGCTATCTGTTGTTGAATATGGGGTGGTCCAGACTCTGGAGCAGACCGTCTGCGCTCAAATTGGTGTAATTCATTGATGAAAACCTTAAAAACACGTTTTGCATGACCAAGTGCAGCTAAATATAACGTGAGCCGAATAACTTGAATTTGTATGTAATAAACGGCGGTGTTGGCGTACATGTACAACGCGCTTTCGTACGTACACTCCTCCTTCTTTAACATCATGGCCCTCCGGATCTTGCACACTTGCAATCTTTCGCTGCTTGTAGCTGCATCGAGGACTTTTGGTGAGCTCATCTTTTTCCGCTTTGAGTTACTTCTTTTTGCGGAGAGGACAGTTCTGTAAGCTGGACTACTAGCTTGCTTGTGCATTCGGCTACTCATATATCTTACTAGATTGGTTTGATGCCATTGAAGAGGATCACCGACCACTATTGAAATATTGACCAAGCGTGAGGTTATTCGCAACCTCCAAGCCATCTGCATGGACGCTGACAAGACTCCACTCTCTGCGGTCGGGACTTATCGACCCATACGTTTATACTTCCTCTAACTATGGTTCATACAGGTTGCTCGTACGGCTATTGGTGTTCTCACCACTGAGAATCGGAAGACTTGGTCTTCCCTTCGACATGAACTCGCGGAGGACAAGACCAATGCAGCTTGCTTGCGCCTAGTCGATGACGCGTTGTTCGTGGTCTGCTTGGATGATGCAGCCCCAGGTCGCGATGGCGTCGGCGCGCTCGTTCGAAACGGCGAAAAGGGAGAAGACCTTGCTGCCCTGTGCAGTAATTTCCTCTGCGGAGGTGTGCAGGTTGGCACGTGCACTAATCGGTGGTATGACAAAGTGAGTCAGTGTTCACGAAGCTTGCTAGTATCTGATCTAATTCGTTATTTGATTCAAGTTACAAATTATTGTATGGTGCCGCTGGCATCAATTTCGAACATACAGGTGTTGATGGTCACACGGTTTTGAGGTACATCCTAGTTGCCTCCAACGTCAGGTTTGCCGCTCATGTCTTCACTGAAGGCCTTATGCTGCTTGCCCGTTCAACCAATCCCTCCGCACCCACGTTATTCCACGCATCCCTTTCTCCGCATGCCAAATCCTACAAACCTCCCAAGTCGACGGCAAACGGCAATTTGCCCTTATGCTCTCAGTTTCTCGTACGATACTTCGCCCTCTAAACTCGTGTGGACCCTTACTCCTTCAATTATAGGCGGCATTCGGTATGCTGAGACGCGACTTAGCGACCTTATATGTCAGAATGATTGCCAGGCGCTCGAATTCAAAGGTTATGGAAAAAATTTCATCACGAGTCATGGGTTCAGCCCCGATGCGTTCGTGCAGATGGCTTTCCAGGCAGCATCCTTCGGACGTAAATTGCACAAGGCCTGCGAGCGACACGTACAACTTAAAAAGGAGTGCAGTCATCACGGGATCTTGTTCCGAAATTCCCTGCACACAATGGAACAGGGGTGGGTTCCACGACACGAAAGCAGCGAGGAGACGGAAATGAAATTTTAAGGGCGCCCAGTTCCAAAGTTTAATATATATAAGAAATTGGGTGAGCACATGAAGGCCACCCTCGCTTCCTTTGGGTACCAATTGTGCGCTCATTAACCATGGACATCGTAGTAAGTAAATATAATTGAATCATGATGGGTATGTACAAACTAATGTGCGAAATTTCATCTCTTCGTGGTCCACACGTTTGATCTACAGCTAAGAGAACGTCATACGGCAAGTCCGACTGTTACCTGATAGTTATTTCAAGTTGCTGGGTAACCAATATGACCCTCACCAGATTCATTCGCTTTTACTCCCATCGGACGTCCAGCATCCCAGGGCGAGCGCCATGCAACCATGGACGGAGCGCAATAGCCGCTATGTATCTTACACCACTCCTTGGAGGAATTTCTACTTTCTCCATGCAGCGCATGCCAGGCCCGATTTCATAACAGACGACATTATCAAAAAAACGAAGTCTTTGGTTATCCAGAATGGCCACTATCAAGATCCGTCCTCGGCGCTCAAGGAGGTGGTGTCTACTGTAACTGCAAACATAAATGAGGACGACTTGGAAGCGATAGCATCCCTTATGCATCAAAACGGAACGCGATGGTCGAAAGCGCGACTAGCGGATGATTCACTATCTCGTTTAAAACCGGCGGACCTTCAGGATGACATGGTGACGATTAGGCGCAGGGTACGAGATGAGCTTGTGAAACTGGGGGTCCTTCGAGCCCAGGCTCAAGATGTGGCTGACGTGTGGTGTAGTAAAGTATGCGCCTATCATTTCACAAACCATTCGCTGATGACATGCATTAGTTTCGAGCTGTGGAGCTGCAAGGCCGCATCATGGGACATTGGTCGACTGCTGTGTGCCCTTGGTTGTACGACAAGCAAAAAGATGCTGCAAAGGAGAAGGATGTATTGGATTTTATGAATAAAGTTAGCAGAACGTGTTAGATCTCGTCGATTTGCTTGGTATTTACTAACGTGTGCAGATCAGTACTTGGGTTGACAGTACGATTATCCTGCAGCAAGGCAAGCCGGCCGTATCGAAACTTCGCAAACGTACTTGGTGTCACACTGGCAACACTTCGATTCGTCCCAAAACTGGTGCAAACATGGCTGCTCCTATCGGGCCCGGTTCTCGCAAACCTGACGGCGTATTGGTGGATACCACGAAGTCTATCCACCTCCTTGAATGGACGGATGTTATCTCTGCGCTAGAGTTCAAATATCGTAACACTGAAACTCTCATGAAGGATGCAACAGATTACATGTCAGAGATAGCACGACTCGTTTTGACGAATCAGATCGATCGGCGGTATTTCGTGGGTCTGCTCTTGTTGGGCACTGATCTCTTCGTGCTCATCTACACTCGCGGAGGATCGTCCATAACTGCTCCAATCGACATATATCACGACGTTGACGATTTCCTTAATTGTATGGCGTGGTTCAAGCACGCCGACCTGGAGTTCCTCGGTTATGATAATTCCATTGTAAGAGACAGCCGCGGCTTCAGGATGGCTTTGAATGGGGACGCCGAATTAGCTCGCGAGGTCATGTCCGATATTGTGTCGGTGGTCTACAATAGCAATTCGGCCATTGGTCGCTCTACCAGGATCCTGGGCCTTACCTACCAATGCTTCCATGCTAAGGCGGACAACTTGATCGTGAAGGACGTGTGGCAGGACGTTCGGCTCGCCTCAGATGGAGAGATTCACAAGTTGCTGGAGGATCGCGGACGTATCGATGAGACACGCGAACTTTTAGGCAGTAGGTCCAACTTAGATCTGTGACGCGCATGTTGATCTTATTGAAGCAACAGGCGGGTTCCCAGAACGTATTTCTAACACGCTCGAAGAGGTTGAACTTACAGAAGAACTGTTTCAGTCCTGGGACGCTCGACCCCAATGGGATGATTTGAACGTCGAAGGGAAGTACCCCTGGCATCTTCCTATACGAGATGATCGGTTTTCTGTGAAACCTCTCGAGATGACGGATGGCAATGACGGCCAACAAGCTTTGGATAGTGTGCCAAACATTCTAAAGGGAATGACCGAAGCCAGTGACCCTTTAGTCCACTGTCGCACAGTATTTCGCACCCCGGCCGTCAGATGCACTTGGTTCTCCTGTCGCCGTGAGTTTTTACATTGTATATTGGATTCACTACTAGGTAAGCATGTAATCACTACCGCGCATCCTATCTCGTCTCATACATCATCTTCAGGTCATCTTGAAGCGTGCAGGCGTGGGATCATGCATCGTGACACCAGCGACGGTAACGTTTGGTTCTGGGTTCCCCAGACAGATCCCCAATATGCAGTTCCGGAATGGTATCTATCACCCCAGACTGGTAAACCAGAGTTCTACACCACAGAAGTCCCTGCACCCTGGTTTCCCAAGCGTCCTGGGATGGCCGGTGATTTCGGCCTTGGCCTGAACATGTTGGATGAAACCGGTGCGGCCAATGCTGTAACTACCACTGTGCGTTCTCATGTCATTTCCGTTTTTTTGTACTCATTTTTTGCAGGGGACTTTTCCTTTTGGCACCACTGCCGATTCAAAAGAGGCTCCCCAACTCACGCATGACCTAGAGTCGTATATTTTCCTTATTTGGATCGTGGGCGTGAATTTTAAGGGTCCGTACCATCAGGTTGAACGCTGGCCTGATCTTCCAAAGCCGGGACCCATTCCTGACAATTCTATGCCCAACGACAAAGCCAGCGACCTCATGTCTTTCAAATTTCAGCGACCCTCCTGCCACTGGTCTGGCAAAGGTCAGCCTTCTACCTCGGTCAAACGGTTTTCCGCAGCGCAACGCACCTCGGCCACAAGTGACGATGAGGAGTTTGAAAGGCGGAATGCGATAGTCCCGGAGTGGGCCAAAATGGGCTCCCTCGACCTGCGAACCGAGCCTGTGCTGCGCCAGAAAAAAACCCTCTCTTGTGAGATATTCGACCTGTCGCTTCATCCATATTGGAATGTCGGCAAACTCAGTGATGGATGGCGCAAGTTATATAACTTGCTGTGGCCAACGTCTGAGGACAGTCGCACAGTCGATCTGAAACGCTCATCCTTGACCCATGCTGCACTCGTCAGCGTGATAAGGGAAATGATACTTTTGATACCTCCGGCTGATGATGGAGCACCCAGCAAGGTGGTGGTCGAAAATGCTCGACAGAAGTATTCGTCGTCTATCACACGCTTGGTGAATGTGGACAAGTACAAGTTTGTCCCCCCTGCCTCTCCGTCTCTTTATGACTCTGGAGCCTCGGTTCCACCACCACCTTCCCATCCTTCTCGTGTTGCCCTGTCATCCGCGCCACCTTCATACCAATTCATCCATTATAATCACCGTGACGAGTCGATGCATCGTTCATCTCAGAAGCGCCCCTCAGACACGTCCATCAGTGGACCTTCACTACAAGGAGGCGCTTCTTCACTACAACCTGCTGGTGATATTGGTAGTCGTTCCTCTGGCCCTGCGTCTAAAAGTTCTGGCAAACGTCGGAAAGTCTGATCCCAACTCGTCGCTTCTCAATTTGTTACTTCTCTGTGTCCTGTACGTGTACGATTTATTTCGCAGAACTCATTCAATCATGTATGATAGGGATCAGTACACTATGATTATTCCTTTTACCTGTTCCATTGTCGTATGTACTATCATTCGATGGGAAATGCACAATTTGCGCTTATTGCTGAATATTAATTGCAACACAACAACAACACATTCATACCGGATTTACTGTAGTGCATACTTTAAGTCTCTGCGCATTACAGCCGTGCTTTATTCATCTCCCCCGCTTCTGACAACGTCTCACCGAGGACGACCAGAGGGATTTTGGAGAAGACGAAGGACAGGAAGAGTAGCATTTGTACCATAGCACTCGCATACATTATTTACCACGTGCAACTTATGCATTCATTAGTCGGATTATTAAACTCCAGAGCCAGGTTTGGCGATTAGGTCGTCGATTATACTGCGGTCGACTGGGATATTAGCTTTACGCAAGTATTCGTCGTTCCTATACAGATGTCAACGTTTCTCCAACCCAGACATAACATTTTCTCACCAGAACTGGGGATAACACAGGCACAAACGCGTTAGGGAGCATTCAGTCTTCCCGGATGATCCTTCGAGTAATGTCTGTTGCCAGAGTCGCATCTGGAAGATGTGAATAACATCATTCATTCCACGGGTGTCAAGGGAAACGTACAAGATCGTGACGAGTGTTTGACCTTCCTGCCATCTCCTTTTCTTTACGAATTTGATGCATGCCACTAGATTGCAGGCGCTGCTGGAGCCCAGGAATAGACCATCGTTGTGAACGAGGTAGCGGGACATGGCAACCGCCTCCGCGTCAGTCATCCTTCGTCCCCAGTGAACTCCCACTGAGGTCGAAAATGAAGGATTAAACGAACCGGAACACGTCATCTATGATCGGGATCCCAAGGTCGATGTTGTTTGTCATCCGGTTGATTCCTCTGGAGATAGATAAGTCAGACGGGAAAATTAAAATGGTGCTTGTATGCGCACATTCCCTCGACTAGTGTGTCAACTTGATGCCTTCGTTTCGTTCCTTCAGCTTCTCTGCGGTCGTACATTACGCCGTGTTTGACCTGAAGGTGTGAGAGAGAAAGTCGGACAGCCAACAAAGACAGGCTTCGACCTTGTTGTAGAGACCACTGCCTTCTGGATCCGCTAGGACGACCTGCACCTCCTCATTCTTCGATTTGAAAAATTGCCCAATGCCTGCGATCGTTCCGCCTGTCCCTAGTGCATACAGTGTTAAAAAACCAAACAACTTGAACAGAACATACGCGCACCTGCTCCAGATACAAATGCATCAACATGGCTATTGGTCTGACGCCAGATTTCAGGACCAGTCCCGTCGTAATGGGCTTCAAAATTACTGCGATTCTATGCGTATGTGAGTTTAGTGACCATTTGTTTTATCAAGACGAGCACCTCAAATTGGTCGGCAAAGAAGCCCCTTGGCTTGCTTAGCAGATCTTCATCCATTGGGTCGTCAATGGTGCCTTCTGCATTAACGTGCGACGATGTGGTCGTGACCACTACAGATGCATTCGCAAATGACCCCCGTGAATATCCATTGCGTGACATTCCTCGATAAAGATATTGCTCACCACATACTGCAATGATCATGTCGATTCTAGTGAAGAAAAATGGTAACTTCGATATGGACTCGCACCTGCTTCTTATCGACGATGCTCGCAGGACGAACACGGCATCATTGAAACATAATTTTGCGATAACATACTGATGTCAATGCTAAAGCGGATGTCTCTCGAATAGAAGAAAATGGAGTGGCCGCGGTTCCGAAACTTAGTCCATCATTGGATATGCCCATCCCAAACATATTCTGAGAGTCGTCCGAGACAATGACGACTCATGACGTGCGTTTGAGAAACGGGGCTTTCTTTGAATTCTCATTCATGAGTCTTCTGCATTTACAGGCCAATGGAATACAGAGTATGCTCAGCATTTGTGGTGTCCTTGACAACTAAGGCTTTTGTTGCTACATCACTTCCTCGACATTGTCAGTGGACTGGAGGTGAACATTCAATTCAGACATGTAGCACACCTGGTTCAATTATCGTAGCGTAGACTTCCTCAACATTTTGAGCTTCCAAGAGCCACCGACATTCATTCCAGCTATGCGCCGCAACATGACTTGAATATTGCTGTGGTACTTATGGCTATGGCTGAAAGGCCCACACTTTGTAGGCAGCTGAATCAGCTCAAGTAATCCGCTTTTGGATAGGGCGGGGAGGCCAAACATGCGTAAATACTCTCCTCCTCGTCTCTGGCATTGGCGCCAGGCAGTACGTTGCCAAGACCTTGTGTATCTTTCGATTCCTTACCCCAAGACCAATACCTTTGGCCTCGCAACAAGCAATCTGCTGGGATTTCCTCTTGACATTGCAGGACTCCGGCGGCCACTCCGCGTCGCACAGCAACTAGCGCGTTCTACCACTTCTATCCCCGACGGCGCGTGTCACTTAGTTTTTGGCAGAGAACCGAGATACAACTTCTCTGTACGTTCGCTCACGATCATATGATTGCCCTTGCGCTAACCTGTTTCAGATCCTGAGCTCGAAGCTCCATCGACTTTCGAGCTCCGGTACCTTGGGCTTGTCCGTCCCTTTCTTCTGGGATGACCGTCTCCCATAGAAAACGACAACACCAGCCGGATGAAATCCAAAGTACGTGGTTCCTTCCACCCATTCCAATGGTATCGTCTGCTTCATGGAATACCTTTCTCACGCTTCATTTACGTAAACTGTGCAGCTGTAAACGAGCCCGGCTTGCAGATTCAATGCGATTGCTGTCAATGCGACTTGACGCATTCCGCTCGTATCAAGTGCGCCGATCCTGTCTGTGAGCCAGGAGATGGCGTGGATATCTGCCCCGCCTGCTTTTGTGCTGGCAAAGAGTTCGCCAAACATAAAGCAGGTCATGCATACCGAGTTATTGTATGACATATTCACGCTTGATACACTTCCTTGCGTTGATTCGTATGCTAGGAACTTCATTCGTATCCGATTTTCTCTGCTGACTGGGGGGCAGATAGTAAGTCATCAATGTCATCCGCATCGCTCCATTTGAAACGTATTTACAGGGAGCTCTTACTTATCGAGGGAATATCTCAGGAAGGCCTTGGAAACTGGCAGATGATTGCAGAACATATTGGTACTCGCACAAAAGAAGATGTCGAAGAACACTACAACAGCGTATATGTTGATTCCCGCGATTGGCCGCTTCCTGACGTCTATATGATTCAAGTCGTTCCCTTCACTGAGTGAATCATATTACAGCGGATGGATGTCGAGTTTAACATCGACCCAGATGAATTTCAGGCTCGCAAGCGCAGACGAATGATGGACACGGCCAGACTGCTAGGGAACCAAGGCCAGACCTCTATGGCGGGAGGCTACGGCTCTGTCTATCGAGGACAGACTACAACACACGCGAGGACTACCGACTACGAGCCAGGACTCCTGCCACGACGCCAGGACCTCTGCCACTCCTGTCCTGTCCTGCCAGAGCGCCCCGCTCCAATGTCAACCATGACCACTTTCCTACCTCCACCACCCAAGGTAGCCCCAACCTCTGCTCCTGGGGTACACGAAATTGCCACCTTCCTCCCTGGCAGGCTCGAGTTCGAACACGAGCTCGATAATGAAGCGGAGGATCTTGTGAAGGATCTAGAATTCGGAATTTGCCATGCATGGGGCGGCGATCAGATTATGGAAGACGAGAACGACCCAGATGTACGTGCTAGGGCACGTATGCAGGAAGAGCGCAAAACTGTTGCTGGTTCCGGGGGCAGCAGTCAGCCACCCGTCAATGGTGTCAATGTCATTGTAAATGGCGACGGACATCTTTCCATGAACGGCGAATCCCGTGTCAAGTCAGAGGAACCGTCTAACGAACAGCAGGCTTCAACGGAGGAGGATGCAAATGCAGAAGAAGCAACGCTGCCTCCCCCATATGAGACGGACGAATCACTCGCCTTTAAGCTGACTCTGATGGAGATGTACAACCAGCGTCTTGACAAGCGAAGAGAAGCCAAAGCTATCATGTATGAACGAGGTCTCTTAGAATATAAGAAGGTATGTTGGCGTGTGTGCGCACGTCAAACGCTCAACTCCTTTTTCAGATGCAAGCTGCAGAAAAGAAGCGTCCGAAAGAAGAAAAGGATATTGTTCAGCGGCTCCGACCGTTCGCTCGACTCCAAACTGCTGAGGATTTCGAAGTTTTCACAGCTGATATTCTCTGTAAGAACTTTTAGCATTGTGGTGGAAAGGCGCTGATGATGTTACTGCAACAGACGAAGCCATGCTAAGGAAGAGAATACAAGAACTGCAGCATTATCGACGAATGGGACTTACTACTCCGGCTGATATCGACAAGTTTGATCATGACTCCATTCGTCGGGTAAGAATTGTACCACCATCATTTTCTCAAGCAGCTCACACGTACGGTTAGGCTCAAGCGAAAGCAAATTCATCTCGCGACTATTATTCTTCAGAACGTCTCGCACAGCTTCGCGCATCAGGCAGCACGAGTATGTTATTTCTTCATTTTCAATTTTTCAATTTTTACTGACCCTGTTGCAGGAGATTCGGAAGGTCGTAAAAGCCACGAGAGAGAATCAACTCCGAACCTTGGGACCCCTGCTGGAATGGGTCCTCCGATCCGCAGACCACGTTCGTTTATTCCATCAAGTATCATATAATGGCTTACCTTGCTATCTAGCTGCCCCTCTCAATCTTGCCAATAGCCCGTCCTTACATTTGCTTACTCCAGCCGAGCAGACCCTCTGCTCGCAGCTCCGAATTTTACCTAAACCTTATCTTGTCATCAAGGAGACCCTCGTCCGGGAGTACGCTCGTCGTGGAGGCAAGCTTCGCCGTAGGGAAGCGCGTGATCTCGTGAAGATTGATGCGAATAAAACGAGTCGAGTTTGGGACTTCTTGGTGCAAGCTGGTTTCCTCAAAATCACACCTGACCTGCCTGCTGCTGCTGCTCAGGATACCTCGTACGTGTAACTTCCCTTTTCCCCGTAGCTGTGATACTAACGAGATTCTATAGTATGAACGGTATCTCCCATACATCACTCAGTGTATCTCCATCCAAGGAAACACCACGTATTTCACCACATCCTCCCGCCACAGGGAATCTTTCTATTAGTCAAAACGGATTTGGTCACAGACCAATGCCTAACCACACACCACCTAGCATATCTGCCCCACTATGACCTTCGATGTGATGTCCTTGCTATCTTTATCCCGCCGTTTGCTTCACCTAGTCGAGGCGGTTCACTCCATCCTCAAAAAGCCGGTCTTGTTGATCCACTGCCCAACGGCATCAATATTGTGAGTAAGTATCAGCACATCGCCCACACTCTCTCACTGACATTGTGCGCCTGAACAGAAAACATCTCAAGTTGAATGGAAAAGAGAGCGTACTGCCCGTTCTGCGCTCAGTGACACGTCGTTTAGTATGTCTTATCTTTCTCAGTCATAATAACATTTCAGGCTGATGCTGCGTGTAGTCACAATAAGTTCGGCAATGTCGATGAACTCTCACCAAGGTTTTTTGACGGCATGGATGTGCGTAATCCTATATTCAATACTTGGTGATGTCCTCCTCTGCAAGTGCACTCCTCGCTTTTCCACCGCTTTCGACCTGACAGTGTTGATGCGATTGAACTGCTGCAACCCTCAACGCCTTCGGTGCTACATCTGCGTGTGATTTCAGCTCGCCTGTCCTCACTCGTTCGATGTCCTCACTTTTGTACCACCCCCGACTAAACGCTGACGAAGAAATCGAACCTCATCCCAGAATGCCTTCAGGTTTGCATCCAGCTGCTCTCAAAGATCACCCGCCCTCGCTCTTCTGTTTTCAATTCCACACTAACGAAGAAATCGAACTCTCGCAATGCCGTCGATATGGTCACAGACATGCAACTGGAGGGTGTTCGCAGCCTGCAGCAGCTGCCTTTCTCTCAAAACGACTTCATGAACCAACAAGGTAACGCCTCCAGAATGTGTTCCCATCTAATCGCAAGTCTGATCCCAGTCCGAAGAGCCCCGAATGTCTGTGCCGTTTGACGACTGCACTCGCGAACTTGTGGTACGTCTGCTTCACTATATTTTGATTGTGGTTCTAGTGGCGCTGATCATGTACGCCAGAGTCCATCTGGCGAAGACGGGAAACGCGTCACTGTGAGGATCCAATTCCCAAACATTGCTAACTCGATTGCGAGCGACCTTGGCTACGTTAAAGTGGTTCTGACCGATGTAAGTTTGCTTCCGCGGGTGTTGTTCCTGGACCTTACGATTCAAGTATGTTTTCTCATGCCCAGTTCTGAATATCTGATTTTATTCTCGATCTTGCCTCATTTCCTGCAATCGGACAATTCATTACATCCTACCTCAATATCAAAGGTGATGAAAGACGAACTTGCTGACGAATGCCACTACTCTCGAGAGGCAAGTTTCCTCGAGCGGTATAGGAGACCGGATTGTCTTGGTGCAGATGCACGGTTCATTCTCCTCTCCAGTGAGCTATCCGAGTTTCTGACTCCATTCTGTGCATGCGATACAGTCTTCGGATCCAGCTGCTTGAAGGAGGCATAGCCAACTGTCCATGAATTCTTTTGTGTACTCGCGCGTTACGCAAAAGTCCACTAAGAATAGGAATAGCTGCAATAACAGTCGGTAAGATCGTCCAGGAAACTCAAGAAGTGAAAGATACGAGGTGCTAACATGAGACGTACCTGTCGTGCTCTTGAATCCCATAGAAAATTGGTGAAGTTACGGTCTGTCTGCACGAGCCTGAATTGGAAGAGCTCCCGCAAGCAGAGCTCGATGGTTCACGATGCAATCTACCACAAAATTCAGCAAACGCCTGATTCATGATTGACGATAGCAGAAGTGCGCACCTCGTTCCGCTCCTCCTGCAGCAAGGCTCCAATTACAGCCCCAATACTAACGCGAAGAACACGCTCTGTGCTACCGGGCCACACCCATGGGACTTTGAAGTACTATCTCCCCTTCACTGTTCCTCGCATGTATTTACGTAACACGTTCACAGCTCATACTCAATGCGCACATCGACAGCATGATCCTCCTAGCTACCCCGTTTAAACTCACAACTACGCAGCCCTTCGCATTTGGATCTGGAACACCATGGGCGGACATCACAGCTCAAATACGTGATAACATACCCTTGATCCTTAAGCATAGGCTGACGCCTCCACTGAGGGAAACTACAGTCTGAATCGGTGAGTCTTGTGGTAGATTTTCTTCCGAATAAGGACTGCGTTCCAGCACTATATCGCATCTTCCGCATTTTCGATATATTAACATGCATGACTTTAGAATACACTATTGAAGCTCAGTACTGGTGAGGTCCAGGTATGTTTATCATTTTGTGATGATCATTTCGACGAACAAATGAAAAGGGAGATGGAGTGGACGAAAGATACCAGCCAGCCTGTTGAAACTCAGCACGGGCCGCATCTGTTAATATGACTGCAAACTTGACACCCTGACAATGCTTCACCAGCTGCGCAACAACCATAACCGCAACATGGGCTCGGAAAGCGTAAGCAATGATTATCAGCTTCCATTGCAGGCGAGATACAGGTACTCTGATGGTTTTAATAGCTTGTGGGTGTGTTTGAGCCCTGGTACGTGTTGAACCTAGTAGGAGGTACAGCAACATCATGCACTGGTGCCACTAGGTGACCGAGCAGCCAGTCAAGGAGGTTTTGGTGTCCAGGTTGTCGAATGGAATGTGTGGACTCGGTATTCACGACTATAATCACAACATTATCACAAGTTCTTGTCCTGGTAATGCATTATACATTGTAGTGACAAGATACATGTATTATATAGGAAAATGTAAATGGGTTTGGTATAAAATATGGTTTTGTTACCGCCCAAGGCCCTGAATGTAAATTGTGGAGGTGCTATTTGAATTTTTAATCAACCATAGACCATTAAATAACCCAATACATCACAAATATGTCTAGCTAATAACAGTATCTACAGCATATATGTGCACACTGGTCCGCGGATGTAAGACTGAGCGAAGGCGGATCACACAAAATAAATAACCATTCAGTTGTTAATTTGATAATCCCCTTGTCACCAACAATGTTAATGCTATCGATGATGACATCTACAGTGTATATACAAATATGTACATTGAGTGACCAACAGGTCCACGGATGACGGCGTGAGCGAGCACAGACCACACAGAAGGATATATTCAATAGTATAATAATAATAAATGAAATTGATATATTGTATGATTAATGTATATAGGTCCGCGGATGAGAGAGTGAGTGACGGTGGACTTTCTATGAAGTACTAGATCAATCACGTGATGATCACGGACCTCAAGAATGGAGCCACGAGGCAGGGGCAAAGGACGCGGGAGGCCAAAGGGGAGCAGGAAAGTAGGGTAGGCGCGTAACTGTAAATCTTTTTGTTAGTACTCCCATCATCCCCTCGAATATACATCTCACAAGGACTGAAAAAATATGGCACCAAAGAAATTCAAAGGAAAGAAAACCGATGTAAGTGCAAATCATTAAAGAAGAAGAAGGAAGAACTCACTGATAACGTTTGTGATGGGTAAATTTAAATATGCAGAACAATGGGGCATCCATTCTGCATCTGAACAAGAGCCGATCAAAGCAATCACACCAAAGAATGACCTGGCGAAGGAAACACAGAGGCTTGATACCCTTGTTGTGAGATGCAAGGTTGGGGTTGCGTGGGTCGAATTGTTGCCAATGAAAAGGCGATTGAAGTTCAGGGTGTACAATGACTGCCCGCAGAACAAATCTGAGGTAACAAATTAATGTCGTCGTTCCATGAGTCCGGGATTGTGTCGATGAAGGATATCATAGCGATCCCGATCATCCTGAAGAGATCGCAGATCAAAAACATCAACTCACTTCCTAGTAATTTTGATGATCCAGATGAGCTACCGGAACTCGAACTTGAACTTGAGGATACGGACAACATTGTTGTCGCATCGGGACAGCACTGACTTGCTGCACTTGAAAGATATAATCAGTCGCTGAAAGAGCAGTACCAGACACACCTGAAGAAGCGAAACAAGGTGGAGGCACTGAAGAACATGAATCAGGAGCACGTTGCAAGCTACAACGAAGCGCACCAGGCGATGTGCAAACTCAAAGGTGTGATGGAGGATGTCAGGAAATGGGGTGTCATTATATATGACGAAGGTACATGCATCAGTCCTGGTCTGCACTGGTCAAAGGGCCAATGTGCGGATGTTCAAGTCATTTAATGGAAACTAAATACACCTCGATAATGTGTATAAGTCTGCACTGGTTGATAGGCCAATGCGCGGACATACAAGTCGTTTTAATGAAATGAACATACCTTGTATTGAACATATGTCTGCGCTGGTAGAGTGTCTTCTGCGTGGATGTGATGTTATAACATCATGATGCGAACATTCCTGTATAGTTAGTGTTTCGAAGGCACATACTAACATAATAAATACCAGATAAATTACTTGCAAATGACACAGCACTCGCGATGCACATCAGCCAGAATGGCAGCCTGCATGAGTTCAAGCAGACAGAGGAAGAAGTATTAGTGACTATATTCAAAGAAATGAAACAAGTATACAACAAGAGCACTCCAAACACACGGGATGACTTAGCTGCAGCATGTCTGCGTGGATTACACACCAGGCAGGAGAAGAATGCACGTCTGCAGAAGGTCCTTCAACACGAGGACTTCTGCATGTTCTTCTTGATGCGGATTATGAGCCTAGGACCCCACTTCCGACATCGGCCGGAGTTCAAGGTCAATTGGCTTGTGAAGGCGATCAATACGTGCATGGGGGTGAGTGTACTTGTTTATCGAGAGAGACAGTCGGATGACTCACCAGTGTACATAGTTATATTTGTCATGGATCAAGATGCGGATGGTGACATTGGCACAGTTGAGCTTGAAGGCTCTGTTCCTGAGCTATGAGGAGTTAGTGAAACTAAGGGAGGACGCGGACGCAAATGTGGACACAGCGAAAGCAAAGGTTGCCGAATTACGGATGTCACTCAAGAAGTTGCCAAAGACAAAGGACAAGGGAGACTTGATGATATGGGTGGGCATGCTGCAAATGATCAACAAGAAAGTGTCGGCATTATTCATGGCCGTTGAGGACAAGATCAGAGCCCCTTCAGTGAATTTACCCGTATTAGACGGACAGCTAAGGGTGTCAATGTACCAATAGAAGTGGGCCAGCCCATGTGGGCCCATGGCAATAAGTGTACCATGCTAGACGAGTGGGCTGGTGGTTAGTGTGTACCTGTTCCAAACGGATGGGCTGGTGGTATATAGTGTAGATGGTGGTATAGGAATGTAGTGTATTGTCTATTATGAATAGCAGTGAATGCAGTGTCCAATGTAGACGAGTGGGCCGGCTGAATGGTGTGCAATGTAAATGAGTGGGCCAGGGAGATGGGTGTGATGGAGACGAGTGGGCCGAGGGTACAGGGCACAATGGAGACAGGTGGGCCGGGGGGTAAGCTCAATGGAAGACAAGTGGGCCGGGGGGAGTAGGGCACAATGGAAGACGGGTGGGCCGGGGGTAAAGCTCAATGATATCCCATCTGGTAGATGATGGAAATTTCTGCCGGTATTGACGCTGAAGGAGCAATGGATGATACAGATGAGACGGTAGTATATACAATGGATTATACAGATGAGACGGTAGTATATACAATGGATGATACAGATGAGCCGGATAGCCGGTAGTACATACAATGGATTATACAGATGAGCCGGTAGTACATGAAATGGATGATACAGATGAGCCGGATAGCCGGTAGTACATACAATGGATTATACAGATGAGCCGGTAGTACATGAAATGGATGAAATGGATGATACAGATGAGCCGGATAGCCGGTAGTACATACAATGGATTATACAGATGAGCCGGTAGTACATGAAATGGATGATACAGATGAGACGGTAGTACATGAAATGGATGATACAGATGAGCCGGTAGTACATACAATGGAGCAACCGGTAGTGGTCAGTGTGATGCATGTGAAGGTGAAATGGATGATATAGATGAGCCGGCAGAGGGCCATCTGGTACCGGGATATTCTCACTAAATGCAAGTTATGCAAGTCAAATCATATTCATTGAAAGCATGCAAGGTTGACAACACAATGTAGACGACAGGTACATACGAAAACATGAATGATGTGCTACTGTGTCCCATCACCGGAAGGCTTGCTTGGATATCTAGCACTCACTGACCAACCTTGTTGAGATAGAGGACCATATCGCACACGTGGCAAAGGAGCTGAGATGGACTGTGCATCAGCCGGCATACTTGATGGTCCGGCAACCGGGGGATCAGGAGATCGCATAGCCGGAGATCCAGCTGGAGGAACAGATGATCTGGATTCCCTCATGGTCAGTGGAGGGATGTTGGTGGGAGTGGATGACGCCCGGTTAAGCCTTGCGACCGGTGAGCCATCTGCAGTGTCACCAAACGCATCACCACCGGTCTGTGCACCCATCCAAGATACATCTGGGGTGAACACATTGTTGGTGACAGCTCGGGCAAACACACTGATGGATGGGCCGGGAGCTGTGATGGGAGGTGGATTGAATGCCGGCGGTGGAGTTGATGCTGGTGTTTGAGCGGATCTATGCTCCCTCAGATACCTGACAATGCCTCTCACTTCGGCAGTGCACTCAGAGAGGAGTCCACGCTGCACCTGCATATCCTGCTCGAGTTCATCCACCTGCATGGACATTGCACCGTCAGATGCCTCTGCAAGGTCCATGCGACGCTCCAGGCGACCTTGCCACAAGTCCATTTCAAATCGATCACGTGTATGAAAGTCCTCCATCTCAACGTGAATTTGGGCCAACATGGCCTCCATCTGGTCATGAGAAAGGGGGTGCTGGGTGGGTGGTGTGTGAACGACCGGTAACGGTGAGAACCGGATGTCGTCCTCTGAGGCCATGGCCGGTGATGGAGCTGGAGGTGGCAACTCGTCAGTGCCGGGCTCGATCCAGTGATCCACAGGGAAATCGTCTGCTGACGCCAAAGGGGCGGATTGCTGTTGGGCACCCGGCACACCCACAGTGCCATCAAACATCTCGATGTTGTCGTCTTCCTCTTCGATAGGACTAGGTTGCCGGATTTTCTTTTCTACAAGCATGGTGAGAAACACAAAGCAACCGGAAGCAAAAGACTTACCTTTCGCATTAGATTTCCCCACCATCTTCTTGCCAGTCGCTTTGGACCGGGTCGTCTTAGGGCGCGTGGTGACTGCGCCTGCAGGTGGTGCAGTGTCAGTGGTGGGGGTAATGGTGGCACTCTCTGTATCCGGCCGGATGCAAGCCATCTTCCAGACGTGGCACAACGTGCATGTCGAGGTGACATCGCCTTTCTTTGTCAACCGGGGGCAACACTCCACCTTCTTCGCCTGGCATCTCTCACAAGGCGGCAGAGGTCCGTCAGTGCGAGGCTATAATAAATCAGCATTGAAACAGCTAGCAGCGACAGGAAGACTCACCGGTTCTTGGACCTTGGTCTTCCTGCCGGTGGCCTTGCCCTTGGACTGGGTGGAACTTGCCAATTTTTGTCGCTTCCCTGGTCGTAAAGTGGCCTGCACTATGATCAGCGATGGACCGGTAGATATATACAGAAAATCAAGAACTTACCTTGGATTTGCCTTGTGCGTCTTCATCCTCCTCCAATTCATCTTCTTCATCATCATCTGCGGTCGCAACAAACTGACTTGCCTTCAGTTTGCCCTGCTTTTTTGCAGGGACAACAGCCTTGCGCATTGATTTCCGGGGCTGTTGTCAGCATCAGTAATGTCGAATGTAGGAGCAACAAACACTTACCTGAATGTCCGGAAGATCATCAACGTCAATGACGTTGTCATCCTCATTGCCGTCAACTTCCGGCGCCTTCCCCTTCCCCTTCCCCTTCACCATCTCACTGTCAGTGGTGTCAGTGTCGGACAAGATCGCCTTCGACTTGACGACAGGCTTCCGGGACCGGTTGCCACGAGGCACAGGAGGGCTGGTGCTGAGTCGATGTTTCCGTGTCGTTGACGACCCTGCCGGTGCAGTTTCACCGGATGCTGTGCGTTTTGGCATGCGAATGCTGGCATCTCGCGCGGTGCCGGTACCGGTGGTGGTGCAGGTGTGGGAGCAGGTGGTGGTGCAGGTGCAGGTGTGGGAGCAGGTGGTGGTGCCGGTACCGGTGCAGTTGCTACTGCAGTCTCAGGTGTGAGTACAGGTGGGATGAGAGGAGGAAGACACTCACCAGGAGCTGCAGATGCAATAGGTGGTGCAGCACCCAATGTCTTACTGTACAATGGGTGCTTCATGCACATGTCCTGATTGTTCCCAAGACGGGTCCAATCCGGTACTTCCACCAATTGTGTGGTGCGCCTCTGAGCGTGAAAGATCTCAGCTGCAAGTGACAGCAGGCCTGGGGGAACATAGGAAGCCTCCTTCCCATAGGTGCGAATTGCGTCATTCTATGTGACTATAGTATCAATCAAGACAATTGACAGGTGATGGAACATACCACTTGACGCACAATCTTCCGGCTCAACTCCATTTTTTCCTCTTGTGACGGCAACTGGTTGACAACTTGAACCATCTCAGTGAGCCGGGCAACAAGAGCTATAAGAGCCTGGTTGGCAGCGGCAGCGGCAGACGCAGAAGTAGAAGTAGAGGTAGAGTGAGAAGACATTGCAGGGAGATGATTGCAGTAGACTTAGTGGACAAGTAATCCGGAAGAGACATGTTCAACAACCACACTTGTGAAAATTTCGGCAACCGGCAGCCCGGCCCGATCCGGAAATATCCGAGTCCATTGTTTGTTGTCAGCGTCTATTTTTAGTGTCTATTTTTAACTCTGAAGATCACATTGTGCGGCTGACACGTCATCACCAATCAATTGTAACTACCCAACCTGTGAAGAAATCATCCGGTCACAGGCTGCAGCAGGACGTCTATTCTTCCGGTGATCTTATGAAGGCCGCGGATTTATACAACCCTTTCATTAAAATTAAAAAGAGAAGGATGTGACCGTCAGCCAAGGCCCAGCATGACATACATGTGTCTAGTGAGGATGAAGGTAACAATCTATCTACTACAACAATGGACCGGTTGACATTATCCGGCATTCTAGTATTTGACATCTTGCAGCCAAGGCGCGAAGAGAGCACTTACAACAACCCTTTGATGGATTGTGCAAGCATGGGTGAATGTGAGTTCATCTCATGCATAGCAAAGACCATTCACATTACCTTTGAAGACCTAGATGTCCTGTCCGCCCATGACCGGTTGAGAGATGGGAATAGATTGAAGGCGGTCCGCTTCCAAACCGAGGGTGACCACCGGTCATTGGACTTGGGTTTTCCTTCGTCAGATGACGACCGGATAACCGACACTCGCAACCACCCACAGCCAAACATCTTGGATATGCAATTCCCCACCATGTCTGACGATGAACAGTCACATGACGAGATGCTGGAATTGGGATTTCCACCAGAGTCGGACGTTGAAGATGTGCTAGATTTGGGGTTCGATATTGACGTCAGTGATTCAGCCGGAAACACAGGTGGGGTTCTGGAGATGGGGTTCGACATCGACATTAGTGATCCGGCCGGACACACAGATGGGGTGCTGGAGATGGGCTTCGACACCAATGATATCACGCCGGATGACAACCCTCTGGAGATGGGTTTTGATGTGGATCCGGCACAATTTGACCCGAATCGATCTTGTAAGCCTTCCTGTTGCTTCAAATATTGTACTGACTATTGAAATTCAGTTGCTGTCATTCGACCTGATCCCATTGGATTTGTAATCCAGCAGGCTGTAGGCGATTTGCGGATTGCAATGCACCGGTGTGACGATCAAGCATACGCTAGGCTCGTAACACATCATTCCCTATATGTCTACGCATTACCACTCCCTTGGTCCAACATGCCTCACTCAGCATAAGCCGCATTCCCGCGCAGTTACCGAACGAGCCCTAACTTACCGAACTGCGTGCCTAGTCCTCCCATGTCCTGTCCATTGCCGTCTAACTCCATTGGTGCATTTTCCCTTGAGTTTCCTTATTGCTAAAATCACCTATAGTTGATATTACATGTCACCGCGTGCATACCGGTAGGCAATTTACATATGAGTATCCCCGCGCACTTACTATCGCTACTACCTTCGCCTGTATATTCCGGTAATCCACGCAAGTGGTATATATGACTCGTAGTAAATACTGAATACTTAGTTCCCCTTTACCGGTCATCCCCGGACCTCAGCAGCGGTAGTTTCACCTAGTAGTCTTTCCTTGCGAAATATCAGTTCATTTGATTTCCTTCTCTTGACCGACGGTACTTGACCGCTCTAAGCACCTCGCGTCTCTTTAGACTTACTAGTTTTCCGGACTGCTACCGGATTTACCGCTTTACCGCGGTATCTTACCTTTGCGTTTCTTTGACCTTTGCTTAGGCGACTCGCCCTTCCTGGTATACCTCGGTTTGGACTTACCAAGTCCCCTAGTACAAGTTACCGCAGTTTTACCGCAGTTGCCGCGGCATTGGACTTAGACATTTCATCCTCTATCTACGGTTCTAGCTAACTTACCGACGGTGTTCTTTCGGTTTCGGCTTATCCTTCTTAGGACTCAACAGACTCCCTTCGCACACTACAACGAAGGATTTGCTTCAATAGCAGTTCCCTAGGGTCGACGCTATACTCGCGCCCTATAGGATCTTAGTTTGTCCTTTACCGGCTGACTATTATCTCTTCGTTTCACCGGCCATGACTGCAGTGAGTGTCGTCTGATATCTTTCAATAAATGTCTTTGATCCTGGCATCGCTCCGGTCTTTTCGATGATCTCCTCCTTGCGCAGTTGTTCTATGACCATCCGGGAAGTCCATTTCTGACCCAACTTGCTGGCCTTTTTTTTTCGAGTCTTTTCAGATCTCCAGCTATATAACCAGTCCCGGTACATCTCAATACATTATGATAAAATTCAGTCATCGTGCATAAAATTTCAAGTTCAACTGCTCACATATTTTCTGTTCTTCAATGACCGGTCATCCATAGCAGGGGCATGCACCTTTGCCTCTTTTATGACTGCCTTCAGAATCTTTTTTCTATTGTCGGCAGCGGCTTTCTTCCATTCTTCTAGGTGGGATTTTAAGACCAGCACCTCTTCCTCGGTCAATTTCTTCTGCTTGGTCTTTTGTGGGCTGTTGACTGATGAGTTGGACCGGGGCATGGTAAAGCAGTTGAGGAGCAGTTGATGTCTTGGTAGAAGAAAGGATGCATGCGTGTCTCACAGTATTAGGTTACATAACCTATGTACGTGACTGCAAACCGAACAAGAGATTGTCCAATACTTGTTCGTTGGTTTGATTGGTATGATTCCCTTGACATCCTACGTGTTTCTGATACATAGAAGAGAACTGTAAAAGCATAAGTACTTAGATGTGTATGATATAGTATATGGGCAGCATACAGCCCTCCGGTACTGCATGCCACAGACATAACTCATGTATGTGACTGCAAACCGAACAAGAGATTGTCCAATACTTGTTCATTGGTATGATTCCCTTGACATCCTACGTGTTTCTAATGCATAGAATTGAGACCTGCACAAGCATGCATACTTCGATCTGTATTATGGAGTATACGAGCAGCATACAGCCCTCAAGTACTGCATACAGGCCCTGTGCAATCATATTCCACAACCTGTTCGAGTAAGTATCCTCACAAATGACTTTCGATGCCAACATAAATGTGCATACAAACAGCGGGTGTCCGGAAGATCAAACAAGAAGCCTGTTTGCTTCCATAGAGTGGGTTATTAGGTTTGAACTGTTCTCTCAGAGCATGTTTTGCAATGCCAGTGCCCTCCACTGAAGGTTAATCAATGTATTCACTTTGCCAGACTCATCAATCATCTGACCGAAAGAAGCATGTATTACTGCCGAACCCTCTTAATTAA
>JRHT02000278.1:27087-43551 GCA_011800875.2 Suillus brevipes Sb2 | reverse complement strand
TTCAATGATCTTGCAGTGATTTAACATTTTGTGCTTAATTTGGGACTCCGACCTGTGACGTCGCGTCTTTGAGTTTAGAAAAAGAATGGCTTGCCTTCCTGCCTGGCTTAAAATTTAAAATAACTCATTTAACACCAGTGGGACAGTGTTAAGTTTGATATTTTACACTTCTTCATTGTTGAGGAGTCCTCTCTCTTTTAAAATACAAGTGTCATGTCTGCTGTGCTACCTATCCATATGTGGTATTACATTCCCACACTATTTAATCTCTATCTCAAGTGCCTTACTTTTTGATTTTGCCCGCAGTGTTAACTTCCTTACCAAAGGTTGTAGTCCAAGTCCAGGTGAGTGTAGTGGTGGTCTTTTCTTGTCAATTGGTTATCTTGTCACTCATTACGCAGTACTCGGTACATGGTAATTGGTACTCAGTATTTGGTTTTGATACTTGGTACCCGAGAATCAGTAGTCAGCTTAATGAAGGTTGTAGTCCAAGTCTAGGTGAGTTTATTTGTAGTCTTTTCTCGTCCATTGGTTACCATGTGACCGAGATATAAGCTAAAGAAATCCGACACATCAATAATGACAAATGAAATACATGTGTGCAGTAAGTGAGTGTAAAGATACAAGAATGAATATTAATAGCGAGACTTGCACATTATGTCGAGATATCCAACATAACAAGCCTGTGATGTGATCAGAGACCTGGAATAATGCCCATATACATCCATTATAATAGCTTAAAAGCTTAGAAAGATTCATGAAGGATTGATGTAATGATAGGCAAAATGACATATGTGTGGAGTGACAATAGACATCTTTTATACAAAGTCACATTTATATATGATTCAGGCCGAAAATATCATTACAAATATGTAGGATAGATTGTAAACTACGCAAGGAACCCATACTGCCTACTGCCCTGCGGGTAGGTGGTGGGTGGAAGGGATATAGTGAAAATATGAGTTGACCCAGCATTAAAGTCCTACCACTGCTCAACTAACCATTTTCGATGCTTTGGGTCTTTGAAGTTTCCCACACTCAATTTCTTACCCATTTCACTTCCTTAGTACTCAATTCTTGGTCGATTTGTCTGTAAATTTATGTCTATGATACTTAATATATACTTAATATATTTGAAATGTCCCCCAGGTGTCTGATTATGAAGATTCAATGTTTTGAAGACATGGGCCCCTTATCAGGCGAAATGGCAAGTATACACACTAGCTCACAAACTCCGGCCTATTTTGAGCTGATATCTACTCCAAATATGCTCAGAAATAGACTCCCTACAGTCCTTGAGGTCCAGTCCTACAGGGAAAGAACCCCAGCGGGTGAACCACTGGAAGAGGGGGAGGTACACTATACAATAAAGGATTACCCTATGGTCCTGAGCTTCTGGCGCATTGTTTCTATTGTTGAATAGATGATTGAGATATAATTTCAAAGTCTATTCACCTAGAAATGGACACATAGGAACATATTTTGTACGTTTATGTATATATGCAATATCCAATTAAGCACCAAGTCCTGACACTTGATAGTTGATAGTCGGTATTCGAGCTTCGAGTGCCAATATTGCCTACCAATATCCCAGTCAAATGATAACCGGACCAAGACCCAAGTTCCAAACCTGACTACCGAACACCAAGTATCAGTACTCGGGACTCGGGACTCGGGACTATTGGCTGGAGTACCCAACTATTGATTCTGTCAGAATCCATGCCGGAGGGTCGGATTAGGAAGGAAGGGCTTGGCCTCAGCTTGTGCGCTGTGCCCCTTACCCGAGTACGTGCCCCATATTTCAGAATGAAGTCCGGAGGACATCCAACAAAGTTCAGTGGAACTCCGAAGGTAAGGCAACTCTGGTGAAAGTGCCCAATGGACTTCTGGAAAGCATGGGAAAGTCCGGACATGATATCCGGACTGTGGGAACTCGTCCAGAAGTATATCTGGAGCGCAGGAACTAATCCAGATGTACGTCCGGACTGCGGGAAACACTACTGGAAACATATCCAGAAATGGAGGAAGAGTTAAAGACTACTTCAGGACAAATCACAAGTAGAAACCAACAGAGGAATGGCTGCAAGGACAAAGTCCGAAGCAGAAAGGAACAGGAGGGTATGTCCAAGATCGGACCAGAGGAAGTGACCTGAGGGTACAGAGGGAGTGTAACAGATAAGGATGGATAAGGACAAGGCATCAAGCCAATGTCCGGACAGAGGATATGTTGGAGGATGGAGGATGACTATCCAGACACGGTGCGAGATAGTCTAGGATGGACAGAGGAAGTATCGGAGGACATAGGATAAGCAGAGGATATCAGATGACTATCAGACAAAGTCTGAAATAGTCTAGGATAAGTGAAGGACAAGGAATAACTATCGGACAAGGTCCAAAATAGTCAAGGACAAGGAAAGGATGGGAAATAGGGTCCGGAGTACAGGATATGACACATTCCCAGGTACTGAGAATCAGAACCAAGTACCGAGTACCCAACTACTGATTTTCAGGTATTGAATATCAGAACCAAATCCCGAGTACTGATTCCCTTGTACTAAGTACCGAGTAACGACATAACCAATTGACAAGAAAAACTACCAATACGAGTGACTCACCTTGGCTTGGACTACAACTTTTGTTAAAGAACTTAAACATAATAATAACTTTCATTTTTCATTATCGCCAATGTTTCAGATTTCTTTAGCTTATATCTCGGTCAAATGATAACTGATGGACAAGAAAAGACTACCAATACACTCCCCTAGACTTGGACTACAACCTTCGGTAAGGAAGTTAAGCATAATAACAACTTTCATTTTTCATTATCATTTGCCTATATTGACCACCGAGTCTCAAGTACCGACCACCAATCACCGAGTACCAAGTACCAAGTACCGACAAATACAATTCACAAGTTATTTGAACCCTACACCAATGGATAATACATACAAATACAATTCATGTCCATTTGAAGTACCGGGTTTTGGGTTTGACACTTGACACTTGGTGATTTGTGCAATGAGTGAAAAATGGACATGTTGTGTACATATTTTCGGGTCTCAGGCTTCAGGTCTCGGCCCTCGGCACTTGGAACTCAAAGATTTGTGTAATATAAATGAAAAATCAACATGTTGCACACCTGGTTTCAAGTTTCGGGTTTCAGCACTTGAAACTTGGTGATTTGTGCAACAAATGAAAAATGGACATGTTGCATACATATTTTTGGGTCTCAGGCTTTGGGTTTTGGAACTCGGAACTCAGAACTCAATGACTTGTGTAATATAATTGTACAATGGACATGATGCACACGGGTTTTCGAGTTTCGGCACTTGAAACTCGGTGATATGTGCAATGAGTAAGAAATGGACATGTTCCATACATATCTTCGGGCTTCTGGCTTCGGCACTCGGCACTCAGAACTCAATGATATCACATATTTGTTTGCTGAGACCTGGGTCTCGGAACTCAGAACTTGGTATGCTTCACTCAAATTTCAGTAGTCGGAACTTGGTGTCTTGTAGGGCAACACTCACCTGTGTCCACCTGTCTATATTATATACATACCACCCTCGACCCACCATCTAATATAATATATTGTATAACCCGGGTCTCGGAATTCGGTACACTTACCTCTGCTCCATCATGTCTACAATTATCATACACCAGGGCCCACCCATCTATATTATATACCACCCTCGGCCCACCTGTCTAATGTGATATACTGTATAGCACCCTCGGCCCACCTGTCTAATATGATATATGATTTAACACCCTCGGCCCACCCATCTAATTTATTGTGAGTCTCGGCCCACTTGTGTTTGTGATAACAAGTACCCTTGCCATACCCGTCTATCTGATACACATCTACCTAGGTATACCCATCTACATTATATCCAACTATCTCGGCCCATCCATCTATACAATATTCATGTCCATCAGCCCACTCATCTACTCTACATATTCCCTATATGGGCCCACCCGCCTCCATCGGGAATAATATTCTTCCCGGCCCATCTGACATAGTCGAGGATATTTCTACCATGGGCCCATGGTCTGCTGGCCCGTATCATACGGGATATTATGCACGTCCATTCACTCGTATAATACGGAGATAGGTCACTGTAATATGTGACAGATGCAGATGTCGAGGACGACGAGGATGACGATGTGGACGTGGATGATGATGACATGGACGACGATGTGGATGACAATGCAGATGCAGACATGGACAATGATAATGATGATGTGGTTGCGGACAATTCTGACGATGACGACAATGCAGACAATGCGGATGTGGATGATGACAACAACAACAATGTGGACGTGGATGATGATGACAACGATGCAAATGTGGATGATGTTGATGTTGATGTGGACCAGGACCAGGACAAAGATGGGGATGAAACCCTGACTAATGATGGTGTTCAAGCCGATGAAACGAAGAGATAATAGTTAGCCGGTAAAGGACAAACTAAGATCCTATAGGGCGCGAGTATAGCGTCGACCCTAGGGAACTGCTATTGAAGCAAATCCTTCGTCATAGTGTGCGAAGGGAGTCTGTCGAGTCCTAAGAAGGATAAGCCGAAACCGAAAGAACACTGTCGGTAAGTTAGCTAGAACCGTAGATAGAGGAAGAAATGTCTAAGTCCAATGCCACGGCAACTGCGGTAAAACTGCGGAAACTTGTACTAGGGGACTTAGTAAGTCCAAGCTGAGGTATACTAGGAAGGGCGAGTCGCCTGAGCAGAGGTTAAAACGAACGCAAAGGTAAGATACCGCTGAAGAAGAGGAATCTGAACCGTGGGGAAAACACAGGGGGATAATGGAACAGTAAGTCCTGAATGTGAGTGCAAGTCTCGACCCAAGGACAGCTACTGAGCTAAGGGAAATCCTCTCTGAACGAGGGAACCACAAGAACAAGTAGGGTGTAGAATAACAAACGCGCGAAGCGCGATATAGAGCGGAGCACGGGAAGTACGTGCGAGAGCGAGAGCGGAAGACGCGGCGTGCGCAATGCAGAAGCGCGCGCTAAGATATGGGATAGAGAAGTCGCGCAAAGTGCGACTTAGATAGCTTTGTTTAAGAAGTAGATCACACTAGTAAACTAGATAATGATCAAGTGATAGCTGCGCGGCGCGCGAGAGTGAGAAGATAATAGATTCTTAGTGCTAAGTTGTTTACTACACAGAGGAAGTAGCTGGGGGGAAAAGCGATCCCGAACCTCTACATGAAGTCCAGAATATATGTAAAACTGCAAGCGTCGCTAGACGCGCAGGCCCGAAGTTGCGAGCCGAGTAAGCTAAATATAAGTATGTATACATGTAATAAGGGTTCTCGGTACCGCGTATAGCGCGACGGCGTGAGTATGAGCTCAGAGATATGTTAGATAAAAGGAATTAACATGAGAAACGCACCAATGAACACCAGCGGACATGGGATGGACAGGAAATGGCATATAAGGCGGATCGCGCGGCGGATGCGCGCGCGCTGAATCTATGAAAATAAAATGAAGGTGCGCGGAGGCACAAGACCTGTCCTAAGGATAAGAGCTGGATGATGTTTAGGAAGTGAGAGAATTCGATAATGCACGCTCAGCGAGATGCGAGTCTCTACACCGCAGTAAAGCGGTAAATCCGGTAGCGGTCCGGGAAACTAGTAAGTCTGAAGAGACGCGAGGTGCTGAGAATGGTCAAGTACCGTCGGTCAAGGAATGGAAATCAAATGAACTGATATTCGCGATGAAAGACTACTAAGTGAGACTACCGCTGCTGAGGTCCGGGGATGACAGGTAAAGGGGAAGTAAGTATTCAGTATTTACTACAAGTCATATATACCACTTGCATGGATTACCGGAATGTACAGGCGAAGGTAGTAGCGAGCGTAGGTGCGCGGGGATATTCATATGTAAATTGCCTACCGGTATGCACACGGTGACATGTAATATCAACTATAGGCGATTAGCAATAAGGAATACTTAAGGAAAACGCACCAATGGAGTTAGGCGGCAATGGACAGGACATGGGAGGACGAGGCACGCGGTTCGGTAAGTTAGGGCTCGGTCGGTAACTGCACGGGAATGCGCCTTATGCTGAGTGAGGCATCTTGGACCAAGGGAATGGTAACGCGTAGACATATAGGGAAATGTGGTGATATGAGTCTAGCGTATGCTTGATCGTCACACCGAGGGTACAGCTAACAAGGAGATAGGCCACACGTAGGTGGAGATCAACTCATTCAACAAACGTGTCCCTCCCCACCTACTCAACCTACATAACAAGGAAACAAAAGACGGTCATATCATCAGGTGAGGATGCCGAACCAATTCGACCCCCACCTCAGAAGAAGCAAGTAGCCATACTCACCACCATCAAGGACCTTCCAATCATCTGTCCAAGTGATGGATGCAATGACACTGTGGCCTCACATCCTTCAGGAATGGTTCTTGCAAAGTATAAAGCATATCAATGCTCCTTGTAGATGCCAGGTGGTGAATTCACATGCCAGACACTCAAGCTCGAGATGGAGCTCTGTACTGCCATCCAGAGCGACCTGCAGCGTGACAGGTACCTTCAGAGCGCTTATGACAACAGATAGCTATCCCAGATCAATTACTTTGCTGTGCATCACTCCATCTTGAAGCTCGAGCCGGATCTCCATTAACTGATCTTTGATAAAGCCGCAAAGGACGAATGCTTCATTTAACAGACTCTTCTTAACGATCTACTCAAACAGGGCTATGGAGTTGAGCTTGACAAACAGTTGGCTTTCCTTGCACGCCTGAAGATATTTGACATTGGACGCCCAATTTTCAACAAGGCATGGCCTGGATAGTGAGTCCTGATGCGCTCTTGTGACATTACACTCATGATCCACAGCTACAGTTCAAAAGGCAGTGCAGTCCTTCGTGCAACCATCAACCAGCTATTTGATCCATGACAAGGAATTCTTACTGCTGCCTTTGCCCCATTATCATATGAACAATATACATATTTTGTTCTCATCCCCTATATAGCCAGCTGTCATATCCCGTACTCCAGACCCTATTTCCCATCCCTATTGTCACCATCCTTTCCTTTGCGCATGCTATACTTCAGTAGGATCAGCCCTGCTACCTCCATCCATCATCCAACTTGATATCCAGCCTTCCGGACACTGCAGCCAGCCTGTACCCCTGACCCCTGAATCTTTGGACCTTCGTATCTCTAGACTTCCGGAACCTGTCCGGATATATCCGGACTACTTTCCCGTGCTTTGGATCCAGACTTCCGGACCTATATCGGATCCCGTTCGATGTCTAGATCCATTTCTGATACAATACAATAAGCTTTTCCTGTTCATATAAGGTTAACACAGCCTATTCCATTATTCGGTATTCCTTACTTCCGGCTTCTCGGTAATCCTCAATACCTGACTATGTTCTTGATCCATTTCATTTCAAGTATTATTCCTATGTTTCTGGTCCTTGGTTATTCTCGTATTCCATTCCATGACTGATCCACCCTGCCTTTTCATATCCGTCTCCATTTTATTATGATCCATGACACTTCACCATAATATTCCGCATGCCTCATACATAGCCTCAGATGGCTGATTACTTACATTTCCTGTGCTATCTTCAGTATATAAACCCGTGTAACATACGATACAACCTGAGTTCGAATATTAATGTTATTCTCCATCATGTAGTCTTAAGGGATTGATTCCCTTATGCTCTGACTCTACCTTTCGGTAGTCTTTCCTTATGCTCCGATACTTTTGGACCTTGTCCAATAGTCAATCCTTGTCTATCCTTATCCTAAGCTATTTTGGAGTATGTCCGATAAGCTATTCCTAGTCTTTCCTTATCCTTAGCTATCTTGGACCTTGTCCGATAGTTAATCCTTGTCTTTCCTTAACCTCCGCTACTTTCAGACCTTGTCCGATAGTTATCCCTTGTCCTATGCTTATCCTAGACTATTCTGGACTACGTCCGATAGTCGTCTTGTATCCTCCGCTTATCCTAGACTATTCTGGACTACGTCCGATAGTCGTCTTGTATCCTCCGCTTATCCTAGACTATTCTGGACTACGTCCGATAGTCGTCTTGTATCCTCCGCTTATCCTAGACTATTCTGGACTACGTCCGATAGTCACCTTGTATCCTCCGCTTATCCTATGTCCTCCGATACTTCCTCTGTCCATCCTAGACTATCTTGGACTGCGTCCAGATAGTCATCCTCCATCTTCCGACATATCCTCTGTCCGGACATTGGCTTGATGCCTTGTCCTTATCTGTCCCTATTCATTACACTCCCTCTGTCAGTCTCTACTTGGGTTTCATCCCAATGTAGTCCATAACCCTTCCTCCACCCTCAGATATGTTCCCATAGTGTTTCCCACACTTCAGACATATGTCCGGACGAGTTCCCACACTCCGGATGTGCTTCCGGATCAGTTCCCGCGCTCCGGATGCCTTCAGATTAGTTCCCACGCTTCAGACATGTCCCAGACAAGTTCTCATAGTCTGGACATCTCTATTAGGATCTCCTGTGTTTCATGGAAGTCACCTGGGCACTTCCACCAGAGTTGCCTTACCTTTGGAGTTCCACCAAACTTTGTTGGATGTCCTCCAGACTTCATTCCGAAATATAGGGCACGTACTCGGGTAAGGGGCACAGCGCACAAGCTGAGGCCAAGCCCTTCCTTCCTAATCCGACCCTCCAGCATGGATTCTGACACCAGCCAACTCATCGCTGATGATTGGAGGTTTCTGGATGATCAGCCATGCACGATTCAGCAAGCATTCAAAGTTATGGTGGCCAGTGCAGATGCTGGCGACACACTCCAGGGTATTGATGAAGAGGGGAAGGATGAGTGTTTTGATAATATCCTTATAAAGATTATGTTGAAACAGGTGATGGAGTCAGACTTATTTCCATCAGCACCACAGCCAACAGCCCAGGCACCTTCGAGTCAGGAGGGGAAAGGACCAAAAAAGGACCATCTCATGATTTCTTACTTTAGCGAGCCTTCACCGTGTGACTTCGTACTAGGCAAACAGGAAGGGTAATGTCATGGCTGATTCTGCTCGCCGGCGAAGTACCCGCTTGGTGAGTTGATGCACATTACATAGTCAGTGTGATACTTACTTTTGAACAGCTCAATCAGACTTTGTCTCGGCATTAATGTGCTTGTGTTCTTGAACCTTGTTGTTATCCCCATTGCTATACTAGCTGCTATCAGTTCATTAACTAATGTAATTCAGCACTTTGTTTCATTACCTTGGTGTGAATGTCAGAGCATAAATTCAGAGTATCATTTCAGAGTATAGATTCAGAGCATAGATCCAGAGTATCGTTTTAGAGTATTGTTTCAGAGCATGGATTCAGAGTACAGATTCAGTGTATAATTTCAGAGTAAAAAACGGCAATATCAGCACCTCTGTTTCAGCACTTATTGCTCTGAGTTTGAGAGCATTATGATCTGAAATGACATACTGAAATTCATTTGATCTACTATCTACAGTGCCTGTGTCCAGCATCAGTCAAATGAATTTGGCTATGTGAAAACAAAAAAAAATTTAATCAACATGCTTGTGGGAAAGTCTGGACATGATATCCGGACTGTGGGAACTTGTCCGGAAGCATATCCTGAGCGCGGGAACTAAATCCGGACGTACATCCAGAAATAGGAGGACTACTTTGAAACATGTCCGAGAGTGAAACAGATAAAGGATTGAACAGGACAAAGGCATCAAACCAAGGTCCGGACGGAGGATATGTTGGAGGACAAAGGATAAGCGGAGGATGGAGGTACATAGGATGAAGGATGGACAAAGACCTAAGGCCAAAGGATGCAGGCCTAAGGACAAGGGATGGACGAAGGCCTAAGGACAAGGGATGGACAAGGGATGGACAAGGGATAGCTATCCCGACGAGGTCCGGAATAGCCCAGGATGTGTGAAGGATGAATGATAGCTATCTGGACGAAGTCCAGAATAGCCAAGGATGAGCGGAGGATGAAGGATAACTATCTGGACGAAGTCCGGAGTAGTCCAGGATAAACGAAGGACAAAGGATAGCTATCCGGACGAAGTCCGGAATAGCCAAGGATAAGGAAGGACTACCATAAGGTAGGGTTGGAGTGTAAGGGAATCAATCCCTAAGGCTTCGGAGATGGAAGCAATATTGATGGAGAATAACTGTAATATTCGAACTAAGGAAATACTACAGGTTACAGAGGGTTTATATACTGTAGTACTCCCAACAGGTATCCGGCTGAAGCGCAGTCTTCGGAAGTCAAGGCTATGTACGAGGGAGTCTAACAAAAAAGAATATACTGCGGAATGATCAAGAGTGGAGCCGGATATGAAATGGAACAAAGGGAACGAGTTAAATGAACAGGAAATGAATAGACTAACGGAAGGATCAGAATGGAGTCGGATATTAACTGTCAGGAGGATCTGGGCATATAGGGGAAATGAATTCTAGAATGGGGTATGATAATATCTAAGGACCAGAAAAGCGGTGGTGACTAAACGGAGATATGGCCAGACCATGGGAAAATGGTCCAGAGATATCCGGACAGTATCCAGAAGTCCGGAAGTCCGATGTCCGAAGATTCAGGGGTCAGGGGTACAGGCTGGTTGCAGATGTTTGGAAGGCTGGATATTGAATAGGACGATGGATGGAGGTAGCAGGGCTGACCCTACTGAGGTGTAACATACACAATGGAAAGAATGGTGACAATAGGGCTGGGAAATAGGGTCTGGAGTATGGGATATGGCACAGAGGTTACATACATCTTGAGATTGCTCCAGGTCTGAGGGAAGTTTGGGCTTGTAACCCCCACATGTGTATGTGTGTGCGCCTTGCCCATGCCTATGGGCCCTTACTGCTCCACCATAGTAGTGAGGGTCAGACAACATTTTCAAGCTACTATGTATCCTTGAAGGTGATGGTATTTACATCGCCACAAAACTAGAATACCCTGGCAGCCTTACTACATCACAGAGCATGTGTGCCCTCATTACCGGTGTCGCCTTCAATTTTACGACTCAGGGCTGGGCCACTGCAGTGTATGGAGCAGTGCTGGGGAAGAACAACACTGGTGTGTGCCATCTAGCTCTCCATTGCCAACTTAACTAAGTCCCAATTGTATTAATGGTATGTATTCCATGATATGGCAATTTCATTTCCGAAGTATTTATCTCCATTGTTTTTCGTCTATCTGTCTATGACTTGATTCTAAGCAACCTACCAACACACAATCTACGGCAACCAGAGTTGATGAACATTGGATCAAATGTGCACTACCAGGGAGCCCATTCAGTCACTTTTGAAAATATTTTCCGTGTTAAATGGCCACCTGAGGTTGAGATTCTTCCATAATTGACGGGCCACCCAAGATATGCTCAGATTGAAATATTGTCCACTAAGAACGGATGGGCCCATGGTGTGTATGATATTGGGTATAGACGGGTGGGACCATCCACTGGTATCTGATGCAACAACTGGGCCTAAGATGATAGTGTGATGTAAGATGGCCAGGCCCAAGACCCAAGATAATGAAGTAGGGGTTTAATGGCTGGGCCAAGAATGGCAGGGAAAAATATGCATATACTCTGATATTGGAAACTCGGTGGATATAACTAGGCCCAGTTGGGTGGGGTATATACCAGGGTATTCAAAACTCAGTAGATATGGATGTGATGTATTTTGGGGTTTTTTAAACTCTCGGTAGATATGGATGGGGAATACACCCATGTTTTTAAAACTTGGGAGATATGGATGTGATAGATTTTTGAATTTTCAACACTCGGGAGATATGAATGTGATATTTTCGGGTTTTCAACACTTGGGAGATATGAGTGGGGAATAAACCTGTGCTCTTTAATCCTCATGACCTCCTAAAACATTGTCCAGTCCCTTTCTCTCACATTCCCTTGACCCATTCTTGAAACCCGAGCCATTGCCTACATATCCATACCTCTTTCCACTGTGATACGGAGTTCCCACGCTCCAGCCAATGCTGTATACCTCTGGACCTGTAGTTTCCTGTCCGGGTTACCTTAAATTGTGAAGACTAAATAGTCTTAACTGGATAGTCTAATACACTGCAGGCATTTCTACATGTTTCTCCACCAAAAATTCAAAAATATTGAGTGAGAAGATAGAAATTTCCCTTTCTTTTACATGTCAAAACATTGAAAAAAAATGATTACTGTATTAAAGATATTCTATGTATAGAATATACTACAAACATTATTGATTTTCCCTCAGGGAAAATGATGAATTTTCCATCTATCGTCTTTCAAATAGCAGCTGGCGATTATGTGAATTTTCTTACCTGTGTTTTTTGAATATTTTATCTATCAAAAGTCTCAATTGCTTCATCCAGTTTACTACATGTTTGGTCCAAGAATATTTACAAAACATATAATAGATAATAAATTTTATTTTATGAATTAGTTTGATTTAATTTAGAATTAAGTTATAAAAATTAGAATTAAGTTTAATATAACATATAATAAATTTTATTTTATGAATGTTTTTTTGAGGAAGAGCGAAGAAACTCTCATAGGTTCCTTTGTATATTTGGCAGGAGGAAATTTGTGAAACATTTTCGATGTTTTGTAAGCATAAATGACCAATTTTTGCATGATGTCCCATGCACAGAACATCTTTGATACAGTAAATATTTTTTTTCAATGTTTTGACACATAAAAGAAGGGAAATTTTCTATCTTCTCACTCAGTATTTTTTGGATTTTTGGTGGAGGAACATGTAGAAATGCCCGCAGTGAAAGGCTAATGACAACCTGGCTTTCATCCAGCCAAATCTTATACTGCCAACATTTACCATTGTCAATTTTGCGCTGCAGCACAGTAATGATAGCTGCAATATCACCACCAAGTGCTTGCACATCCTCTCAAGCCTAATGTTGTGCATCATTAATCATGTTTGACACCTATCTAGGCTCAAGGGGGCAATCTGTGAAACAATTAGTGAGAATTGTGGATATGTGCTTTCGCTGGAAACCACTGCTTGTTGCAATTCAGAGGCAACTTGTCATTGTTCTATTTTTGGTGGCTAGGCTACTGTAGCTCCAGGAGGGATTTCTTGTGGGTGATTATGGTCCCAGTCATCAAGAGTAACCTGCCACAGTGTTGATCCATAGATGAGATTGAGATTAACATGAGTATTATAGCCTGTCTTGATGGTCTTTCCCCTTTGATGATCGGGAGGGTCAATAGCCCTTAAGTGAGTTGGCTTGTGTTGGTAGTAATGGTTACATCGGAGGGTGAGTTTTTTCAACTGCAAAGTGCTACCTGCAGCTTTTTTGCTTTGTCCTCGGTGTCAATGATGGCTATGGTTCGCTTCACAGGCATAAATGCAACACTGGGCCTCTTCAATACTCCCGAAGACTGATCCAATTGTGACTGGATGACCTATGGTGCTAGAATTGCGACCAGTCATTAAATTGTCTTCATCGGACAGTTTCAAATATTTTGCAAGTGGCCGTACATTGCTCCCGGTGTGACGATCAAGCATACGCTAGGCTCGTATCACTATATTTCCCTATATGTCTACGTGTTACTATTCCCTTGGTCCAACATGCCTCGTACAGCATAAGTCGCATTCCCACGCAGTTACCGACCGAGCCCTAACTTACCGAACCGCGTGCCTTGTCCTCCCATGTCCAGTCCATTGCTGTCTAACTCCATTGGTCCGTTTTTCCTTAAGTATTCCTTATTGCTAATCGCCTATAGTTGATATTACATGTCACCGCGCGCATGCTGGTAGGCATTTTACATATGAGCATCCCCGCGCACCTACACTCGCTACTACCTTCGCCTGTACATTCTGGTAATCCATGCAAGTGGTATATATGACCCGTTGTAAATACTCGATACTTACTTCCCTTTTACCTGTCATCCCCAGACCTCAGCAGCGGTAGTTTCACTTAGTAGTCTTTCATTGCGAATATCAGTTCATTTAATTTCCATCCCTTGACCGACGGTACTCAACCACTCTAAGTGCCTCGTGTCTCCTTTGACTTACTAGTTTTCTGGACCGCTACCGGATTTACCGCTTTACCGCGGTATCTTACCTTTGTGTTCGTTTTACCTTTGCTCAGGCTACTCGCCCTTCCTAGTATACCTCAGTTTGGACTTATAAGTCCCCTAGTACAAGTTTCCGCAGTTTTACCGCAGTTGCCGCAGCATTGGTCTTAGACGTTTCTTCTTCTATCTATGGTTCTAAGCTAACTTACTGACAGTGTTCTTTTGGTTTCGGCTTATCCTTCCTAGGACTCAACAGACTCCCTTCGCACACTATGACGAAGGATTTGCTTCAATAGCAGTTCCCTAGGGTCGACGCTATACTCGCGCCCTATAGGATCTTAGTTTGTCCTTTACCAGCTAACTATTATCTCTTCATTTCACCGGGATCAATGGAGTCAGTAAGTTCATTGATGGACGCAGGTGACTGATTTTTCTTGTTGCTGCAGTGACAATGGCGTTATTTTTGGATTGTTGCTTGCTTCACATGGGAATTTCAGTCACAGAATCATTGGTGTCGAGTAATGCAATGCAAAGAGGAGAGGAAATGATTATAGGACTGTCAGGTGGTGCCTTATATACTGGACATGTTGGATAAATGTGAAGAATAAAGCGAGATCATACCAGTGGTCAGATTCATTGAGCAATGGATTTGAGTCCATGTTGTGAATGCATTTCAGGAATTCATCATCCCTGCCAGAGATGAGTTCCTCTACAAGATAAACTGCACGTGCTGAGCTTGCTAATGACTTTGAGCCTGCTTTGGACATAGGCAGTGGACCAAATGCAAATGCAATACCAGCATCCACAAAGTGAACCTGTGGAATGTTAAATGATAGAGGTTCAGATGTGCTAGTTATAGAGTAATTGATGAAGTTGTAAGTGAGTTGCAGAAGTGACTGAGCCCAATAAATAATATTTGCCTCTTTTATGAGCATTTTCACCACATCTGCAAGAGCATAATGGCCAATCTTGAACTTAAGGGATGTGCTGCTGGCGCCTGGCAGGTAAGACCTATAGTATCCCGCTTGACTGCAACATCATTGTGTGTCTTATCCGAGACAAGATGAGGGAGGGGCAAGTAGGGTCAACCAGCCTGGGTGCGATGTTGTTAAGACCCATACCGGAGGGTCTTGTTAGGAAGGAAGGGCTTGGCCTCAGCTTGTGCGCTGTGCCCCTTACCCGAGTACATGCCCCATATTTCAGAATGAAGTCCGGAGGACATCTAACAAAGTTCAGTGGAACTCCGAAGGTAAGGCAACTCTGGTGAAGTGCCCAATGGACTTCCAGCAAAGCGCGGGAAAGTCCGGACATGATATCCGGACTGCGGGAACTCGTCCGGAAGCATATCCGGAGCGCGGTGTAGAGACTCGCGTCTCGCTGAGCGTGCATTACCAACTTCTCTCACTTCCTAAACAACATCCAGCTCTTATCCTTAGGACAAGTCTTGTGCCTCCGCGCACCTTCATTTTGTTTTTCAGAGATTCAGCGCGCGCGTCCGCCGCGGTTCTCTGGACGCAGTAATCGCGAGCGTAGTTTGCAGAGGTCCTTTAGCGCGTCGACGCCGCATCAGGGTAGCTTGAACCCGCGAACTAATCACGGCGCCTGCCCGTACGCTTTACCTCAACTACATCTGTATCAACAACCAAACCCGTTAGGCGACAGCCAGACTCATGGGATGGTCATGAGAGTCTTCACAGGGAGCGCCACCCGAGGTCAACTTCTTCTCCTTAGACTTGGCACCCCTTTTGTGTCCCCCTACTACCTTGTCATTCAGGACTTACGCTCACTACCAGAGCTGGGTTCCTGTCGATGACTCGATTCCCTTTAGGAGAGACTTGCTCCCTTGGTGTTCTTGATCATCCCTCATCTTACTGTTTGCGCGCTTCGCGCTATATCTCGCCTCGCGCCCTTCGCCAACGCGCGCTTTATGCGCGCTCTCGCTCTCGCCTTCTGCGCCGCGCGCGCTACGTCTTCGCGCGCGATTCTATACCCTATCTCTTCAGCGCGCTTCACGCTGAATCTATCGAAACAAATTCTCCATCTAGTGTGATCATCTTGATCTTTACTAGTTCACTTACGCCGCGCCGCGCGCTATCACGCTCCTTTTATCTAAGATTCAGATTTCGACAGATGATGTGTCTCCGTCATCGACCCTCCCTTTTCACTAGGGCTTGTAGATGTACTTCAGGTCTTATATACATTTGATGTTCGCAACGATCTGCGCGTCCAGGCTTCAACGCTCGGCTCATTCGATTTATATTCACTCGTATGTACATTATTCCCAAAAGCCATGGCGCGCGTCGCGCTGCCGCACTCATACTCGAGCCTCAATACAGTCTATTTTCCTTTATAGTACTCTTTGCGTGGTTACTTGCGGTCGCCTGTACCCTACCTGTCCTTTACCCATTATCTCGCTCTGC
>JRHT02000278.1:0-12274 GCA_011800875.2 Suillus brevipes Sb2 | reverse complement strand
CCTAAAAGGGGTCCCATCGAACATCCCAGTGTCCTTTAATCCTACAGTCTGAGCCATAGTCTAAGCACTAATGGCGGACTCTGGAACCTACATCTGAACAGCATTACCAAGCAACTTGGTACTTACCATGTACAAGAGGGTTGATAAGAAAATCAAGCCCGTATCAGGAACCTTTCCTCAAGCTGCTCGCGTAGAGCATCAATTCCCTCACGACCCATTACGAAATCTTATCACGTTAACGCCACATCCTCCTGAATTTATTCCTTCTGCTCGCTTAACCAGAGAGCGCATGGAGAGCCTCAAAATAAATTCACAAGGATACCTATGGCCTGAAGAAGTCAAGCTTTTTCGGCATATTATGGATTTAAACCAAGGGACCCTCGCATTCGAAGAAACCGATAGGGGAACTCTCAAAGAATCATATTTCAGCCCGTATATCATTCCCACCGTGCCACATGTGCCCTGGGAATACAAGAATATTCCTATCCCTCCTGGGATACGTCAGAAAGTCATTGAACTACTCAAGTCTAAAATCAATGCCGGAGTATACGAACCGAGCCAATCTGCCTATCGCTCTCGTTGGTTCTGTGTACTCAAGAAGAATGGCAAACTCCGACTAGTCCATGACCTACAACCACTCAACAAAATTTCTATTTGTGATGCTGGCCTTATTCCTATAGTGGATGATTTTGTGGAATCATTTGCCAGAGCCCAGTGTTACACCGTGTTTGATTTATTCTGGGGATCTGATGCACGTAAAATGCACCCAAAATGCCAATCCAGAATACCAATCCAGAATACCAATGGAGACCAAACAATTAAAAGAGTAGGACATGACTCTGCGCTTCAACTGAGGACAGTTGATTTTTTCGTGCGGGGTGGATGTCATGCATGGTATGTGAATGATACCATACCTGCAGTATATGAAGGGTGATAAGCAAGGTACAAGAGACAGTCTAGTCCTTTGCTACCACGTTACCTTTTCGTTTTGCCTTGAAACTATTGCCTCATATTCAATTTCTCACTTCTCGTATTTTTCTTACCTTGTATTTGTAGTGATTACGTGATCTTTCCATTCTTGTTCGTTTATTTCTGTTTGTGCTTTCTTCAGCCACACTTCTGTTTATTTTGTTTGGGCTTCAAATCTTGCTATGTTTATTTCTATTTGGCATCATTTCAGCCACCTGATTTTCCCACAAACAAATCATGTGACTGGAAGATGATTTATAAGGATTCCTGCTTGACACATCATGTTTACTCATGATTCGTCATGCTTTGTAAGATATTTGTAGTATAGGATGACTCACCACACCAAATGGGCTGGATTCCTTACCAATCCATTGGATGACTCATGCCATTCTTTGTAATACTACCTATGTATATTAGTAAATGAGCTGACTCAACACCTGGTTTCTTACCAATCCAGTGCTGAATCATGCATAGTAATCTGGCCTCCCAAAAGGTATAAAGGAGCCCATTTTACACCCCCAAAATATAACTTCCCACTTTGACAAAGATCCCTTAATCCACGTGTGATTAAGTAAGCATCTGAAGTGCAGGCTACTTAGAGCCTTGAAGTAAATTCGTTTATCAAGTTATAACAGTGCCTTTACCTAGGTTGACTGTATAACTTTCATTTTACAAATAGTTGTATACCGTGATCGCTATACAACTATCGTGCCCAACACAGGACCAAGTCCTTTCGTATTTCGTTACTGTTGAATACTGCTATCACTATTCAACCACGAACACTCAAGACTAACTTTACAACTAGTTATTTTTAACTCTCCCTTTCAACGGAAAGTGAGACACGAACTTAAGGAGAACATGACAAAGTTGAAACAGACTTTCATAGGTTGTAAGACAACCTACTAGGGTGAAACATACCTATCGATTTATTCCAGAACACAGACATTCCTATTCGAATTCTACCCAGTGCTCTTTGAACATAGCAAGAAGAGGACAACAAACTAAATCCTCCCAAGAACTCACCGCGTTATCTACCACGAAATAGAAAAGTCGTAGACCGCGTACTTAAGGACTGGCAAGAAGTCTTCCGTGTATAATAGTGTTGTCAGTATACGCAACATTATATAAGACCCTTAAGTAACAGGACAGTGGCACCAAATATATGAGAATTTTTTGCCTATCCTCGTCATATCCATGAAGCACATATTTAGTGAGATTGGTATTGTTGAGTAGCTATTTCACATGTGTTTGAATGTACGAGTCTCTCTCGGCATCATTCAATCCAAGATTGTTGGGAGGGTATACATCTAACGATGAGAGGACACATTCAGTTTCATCGACTAGTTTGCCTCAAATAGTTGATAGGCCATCAAATATGAGCTTGTTTATGGATTACGTAGGCTGTGTTACTGTGTTAAATGTCAGTGGTGGGGTCAGTTTGAGTGCCAGAGTAAGGACGTACCGTGGCATGACATTGCAGAAGCTTGCAAGAGACATTCCATAGCAACTCCCTCTAACTCGCTCATCTTCTTCCAGTCGTTCTCCAGGAGCATGTCGAGCATGATGAGTTTTCTAGTGTATTTGATGTTCTTCTGATCGGCCTCTGAGTAATACTTCATATCCATTGCTCTGAGTTCAATCTTCAAGCCCCGTTGAGCACATTCCAGGCACTTGTCAACATCAAATATACTTGCTGATGTTCGAGATGTGTGACAACTAGTGGTGTGTGAAGACGGGATGGAATAAGGTCATAAACGTTCCTGGGATGGCAGCTGTGAAGTTCATTGGTGGGATTGATGCTCTAGTAGTGTATCAGTCGGAACCCCGCTGGTCTTCAAATAATAACATATGTTAGAGCATAAATGAGACACAGAAACAAGGAAGCAGTACCTCCATCATAGCAGCGGCAGATGCAAGCCGCTCTAAGGACAATTAGAATATAGTTATCAAGAAATCTTGAGTCATATAGAGCAATCTTTGAAGTTGGCTATCAAATAATTTAAAGACCATGATAATCAAGAGGGGTGCAAATTTAAAACTCATGACATCATCCTGGGAAACCTTCAAGGCCCCCCCCCCACCTCCTGTCACAGCGTGATTGTCACTGTGATATTACCATATTAGGTAGCTTAGTCATAGTTATATCACACCAATATCACATATGCAATGACAAGCTGACTTAAAGCGAGTGCGCAAAACAAACTGTAAACTAGACATAGAACAATAAAACTTTGAGCATGAATAATAACAATGATAGCGTGATTCAAAAGGTGATAACAGCATAGGTAAAAGACATAGGATGACTCGGAAATGAAACACGATCGATCAATCAACGGATCAACAGAAACGGAATGGAGACTATGCAAGTAAAGTATGTGAAGACTGAAGTGGTTGGACATTTGTATAAGGGCATTTCGAAGGGAGGGATGCAGCGGTTTCGAGACCAGGATGTTTTCTAGTACGAGAGCCGGATGCTGGGACATTCTCCTTGTCAGCCTCCCGTCCAACCTGCCAATGCTCTTTCGGAATTCGCGCAGCAGTCTGTTCAAGGTCAGTCAGCCTCATACTCTCCCAGACCTCTGCTGGTAAAGGGGCACCAGTCTCCTTATGACCAGGCACGGAGTATTCCTGGTGCTGACTGAGAACGTGCTCCACCATGTTGTATCTCCAGATGGCATCAATGAAGGTGGGGATGATCTTGCGGGACAACTTTCCCGGTTCAGGAGGTAGTACCGGGTGGCAAAGCGTGCATCTGATGGGCACATTCCTACAAGGTGTGTTCTTCGAGCCTTTGTCGGCAAATTTGTACTTGAAGACAAAGTGATAGATGCACTTTGTCTCCAATGATGGCGGGCCATTTGCGACGACTTTGATCCGTATCGCGCACTCCGGCAGGCCCGATCTGCCGCAAAATCCACAAGGAAGAACCTTCCCGACCTTAATCTATATAGCATGAATTGAAACAAAAACATACCTGCTCCTTCAAGCTCTCGGGCGTGTTGGTTAATGCACGCAGAATGTGCTGACCCATGTGAGAACGCATGTCGGGGACCTTGGCCTCACAGAGAGAGCATATGGTGATCCGCTCGCCTTCAGACGCTGTAAGTAGATTGCATGCTTCGACACAGACAACGGCAGGTGTCCCTAAGAAATATTCTCAGTGACATCCAAATTAATTTAAGAAAAGACGTACCATCAGCAAAATGGTACGGAAACGATTGAGCGTCTGAAGGGTTGACACAGGCGATAGACTTGAGAGGCAGTTTCGCTTTGAGTGCCTTTGCCCATAAGAGCTCGCACGCGGCTGCAAGGGCGTCGTGTTGTACTTGCCAGGTGGTCTGACCTCCGTTAATCCCAGAAAAACCACCAGTATTGATGTCGTGGCTGAGCCGGATCAACGTTGGCTTGGGATTGATGGGTTCAACCAGGAACCCCGGGACACTGACAATGATAATGCGCTCCGTATACCCCAATGTTCCGGGAATGTGAGACTGAGACTTGACATATCCGCCGTCCCAGAGGAATGATATGGGGTCTTGTGGATTAGTTGAAGGACGAGTGGCCACGACTGTAAGGAGCTGGCCGGAAATTTTGGCAGTACGCGATGCTTTCATGATGGTGCAGTTGATCGAAGAACGAGAAATGTCGTTGAGGAACAGCCCTGTTGAACGAAGTATTCCGATAGATAGAGTTCGAGCTGTACGAATGATAGTGACAAAAGATCACCAACGAGGAATGAATTGTGATCAGTGATGCGCCCTGTGCGCATATTGATCCGCTTGTTGACTCTAGTATAGCCACGCACACGTTCGAGTCGATTGAATGACTTGGACTCGAAGTCCTTGTTGATGACAAGGCAGCAGATGGTCTGCTTATGAATCCAATGACCATTGTAGAGCAAGTAGTCGTCCGGAAGAATGCCTTGACCTTGGAGCGGCGTAGGGGCAGATGGATCTGTTGGTGAGGGAAGGGAGTCCAACGAGGGCATATCAGAACCAGATCCCGTGACCAGCATCTCTTCGAATGTCAACATAAGCTCGTCGCCATCATCTTCATCAATCCCTGGCCCCTGAATTTCACCACTCTCATCACCCGACACTGGCAACCATGGCAACACAGTCTCCAGGTGCTGTGATGGCAAAGGGATAGGTGCAGTAGGTAGAGTCTTGGGCACTCGGCTAGAATCCTCCCGCTCCTCATCTGCGATGCCAAAGTATTTACCCATTCCCAGAGGACGTAACATGTCCGTTCCGGGATCATGGAAGAGCTCGGTATAAGAGAAGCTGATTTGATCGATCTGAGAAGAAGTCAGAACAGCGACCGCCATCTCATGCCCTTGTCGCCATGCTGATGGAAGATCACAGCGGCCGCTAACAATGTCACCCTTCCACATCAGTCAATTGATGTGGTCAACATCCTCGATCCGCTTGCCAAGACTAAGATGTTGATGACCAGGATCAAGCGCAGGGTTGCGTTTGAAGATGCCATCAATATCCTTTGCAGCACCTAGGCGGTCGAGGGCCTGGGCATATGAGCAGCCCGAGTTATGCCCACCAATCATGCGTGATCGACCGAACATCAGTTCGAGGCGATCATCTCCGCAATCTCCGAGAAAGAAGGACACATGCGGATCAAGAACTTGTTATTTTGCTATACCGAACATAATACCCTTGACTAATGTTTGTGTGTCATAGTAGAGTTAAAATGGCATAAATGAGCGGCGATGAACACGGAAGATGGTGAACACAAGGTGTGCATAGCAACTGAGAGATTGGACTTGTTCAGAAAGGGAGAGCTTAGTGTTGATGAAAGGGATGAGGATGGATTCAATGAGATGACTCAGAAGAGTAATTGATATCAAGTCTGCGTGTGTGTCGACATTGGTTGAAAATGAATCATTAAGCAGGAAGTGCTGAGACTTGGAGAATTCAACGATCACCTGCATTAGCTCAATAGCCCGGGGAACGTCTTGCGGATCGTCAGGATGTAGGAGTTTGGTCACGCTTGCTTCATCATAGGCGGGCAACCATACGAGGTAACGAGAAAGCATCATCGCATTAATGACCCGTCCATTATTCAGGACAATGCCTGCGGGGGAGTGGATGAGTGTACAAAAGCCTAAAGTACAGTCAGAACAGCCTGGGATTCAGTGAAAAGGGATGCGTATGTTTAAAGATGTGCTCCATCACCCATCAGCGTGTTCAAACCAGGCATGTTGCTAAGTATGCCATATAACTGTGAGTCCAATGACAAGGGATTCTTGAGAAAAAGCTTATGACCTGTAGCACAACGTGTTGCATCACCGTCAGTTGCAAAGAACCATAGTGGTCCAACAGTAGCTGCTCCGGTTGCATTCCAGCGCTCAATCGCACGAGCAAGAACACCCTCCATATCACTAGCGTCTTCGGTCTTGCAGGTGGGTGCTGCCAGAATAGGGTAGAGTTTGTCCTCACCGAAACACGCAACTCCAATGACAATAAGCTCTTTCCCCAGGTGCACTTCACCATCATGGATCTTCTGCGCGATGGTGACAGCAGACTCGTAGGTGCGAAGTACAGGGTCAATGAGATGTGAGTGTTTCCAGCAAAGGCTGGCAACTTTGTTGTACTTGCTGAAGTGCACCGCCATTTCTTCTAGGGCGATCTTGTCGATCATGAGACTCACACCGCGTTGTGTCGTGATGTCAGTGCGAGACTTGAGCATGACAGAATGAATGTTTTCGTCGAGTTGTTCATTGCAAATGGGGCCGATGGTCGGGGTGAATTTAGTGAAGGTCGATCTGGTGCGAAGAGTGCGTATGGATGGAAGACCAAGACTATGGTTGAGGGCGAACAATAGCTGACTGCCGCCAAGCCGGAACACCAGGGTCGTGATATCCAGGTCACTGGCCCCATAGCCTCGTGGACAATATGCGCCCTCGAGCGCATCTTCAAGCTTGTTAACGATTTCCCGAATACTGGCGCCGTTGCGTAAAGCAACATTGACGATCTGTTGAAGGCGAGGTATGTCCTTCTCAGAGATCACCATGACAAGACATTGGTAGTCGTCGAGTTGGGTCAGCGCGTGCATGAATTTTCACGAGTCGTTTAGTCCCTAGATATAGCTAATTAGCACATGTAGAAGTGCATAATAAATAACTCACCTGAAGTCTCAATTGCCTCGTTTGATCGGCATAGCCTTTGGCGAGGTCTTGCATGTGGGCAAGGCCCAGATAACGGTAGTTAGTGTGGGATTAGGGGTTGCGCGCAGCATCCGCAAGATGGTTGACGTGCTGAGAGATGTCAGCACACTCATCACATGGCACATCCACGAGAGGAGAAGATAGCTTGCAGCGCTTAGAACGAAGTTGAGGTTTGCTGGGTGTTGTGAGGTCGACGAGGAAGGGGACTGAGTCCGGACCTTCATGGTAACGTTCCCAAGGGAATACCATGGCGAATGGGCGAAGGTCTTGAGGCCAGACTACAACAAGTCCTGCGCAATCACAAGGAGGAGATGGCACTGTGCTGAAAATTTGATCAATCAATCAACATCTGTGTGATAAGATGAACCAAAATTAAACTTACCTTGTGTGATCTGATGTAATAGCCATGCAATGTGTTGATGGGACATCAAACACATTGACATCCTTCTCAGGCGCACTCAGCTTCTTTTGAGCGGCCCTCTGCAGGCATTTCCTACTCCCCAGATGATTGCTGAGTGAAACAAACTGACCTGATATCCACAAGTCGATACCCGAATGTATGCCAGTCTGGCACCACTCTGCGCAGTCCACACATAATTCAGTCAATACTTGCTGTGTTAAACGGCCAACCAAAGTTGAGATTCTTCCGAGTGAGACGGGTCACCCAAGATGGGCCCAGATGCAGTATAGTACCGGTAGCATCGGTGGGCCCAGATAGATACAACTATCTGGTACTAACGGCTGGGCCAGCCATGTAGTGTGTGATATATATCTCGGTAGATACGTATGGGCCGAATGGGGTATCTTAGGCATGGTTAGACACGGTAGGGCACTAACAGACATAGGGTACATTAAACCCGGTAGACACGACCAGGCCCAGATGGGTGAGGTGTATACCTGGGTATATGAAACTCGGGAGACACGACTGGGCCCAGATGAGTGGGGTATACAACTGGGTATTAGAAACCCGGCAGACACGACTGGGCCCAGATGGGTGGGGTATATACCTGGGTATTAGAAACTCGGCAGACACGACCAGGCCCAGATGAGTGAGGTATATACCTGGGTATTAGAAACATGGCAGACACGACCGGGCCCAGATGAATGGGGTATATACCTGGGTATTAACAACCCGGCAGACACGACCAGGCCCAGATGAGTGGGGTATATACCTGGGTATTAGAAACCAAGCAGACACGACCGAGCCCAGATGGGTGGGGTGTATACCCAGGTATTTGAAACTTGGTAGATATGGATGGGCTGGGTGTGTGGAGTATATACCTGGGTATTGAAAAACTCGGTAGATATGGGCAGGGTATATGCTTGGTTTCCAAAGGTTGGGACATATTGATGGGCCCTGGGGTGGTTCAGATGGCTCGGGTGATGTAAAAACATAATGGGAACACCTGCCAAAGAATTCCTGGTTAAAGGTTCCTTGGTATTTTCACTAATATTCATCTCCTGCCCCCAGTATAGAGGAAATGCAAAATTATCTACCAAGTCTGACCAATGGCCCGGAAGTGGTTGGGATGGCTCGGGTGATGTCAATACATGATGGAAATACCTGCCGAAGAATTCTCGGTCAAAGGTTCCTTGGTATTTTTACTAATATTCATCTCCCACCTCCAGTATGGAGGAAATACAAAAGTATCTACTGACACTGACCAATGGCCCGGAAGTGGTTCAAATAATTCGGGTGATGTCAATACATGATGGGAATACCTGCTGAAGAATGCTCGGTCACAGGTTCCTTGCTATTTTCACTAATATTCATCTCCCGCCCCTAGTATGAAGGAAATACAAAATTATCTACCCAGTCTGACCACCGCACTGGAAGTGGTTTGCATGGCTTGGGTGATGTGAATATATTATAGGCCTATCAACTGAATAATTTTCAGGCAAACATTCCTTTGTCTTTTCACTCATGTTCATCACCAGCCCCGGTATGGAAGAAATACAAAATTCCCTACTGGGCCTACCCACTGGACTGGAAGTGGGCTGGGATGGCTTGGGTGATGGCAATATATGATAGTGGTATCAGTGTAATTACTCTTGTTCAACTGCTTTATTATATTTTCACCGAGATTCATCTGTCGCTCCCTAGTATGAAAGATATGCAAAATATAGTTGTAGTCTAGGTGAGTATTATGGGAGCCTTGTGTAGTCAATTAGTTGTCATTGTACTGAGGTATAAGTGAAACACATCCCAAACCTTGGTGACATGAACCAAACAGTTGTTATTACATTTAGCTTCCTTAACACAAATTGTGGTCCTAGATGAGGTGAGTATAATGGTCGTCTTATCTAGTGAATCAGTTGTTATTATGCTTAACTTCTTTACAGGGGTGCCAGTGATAGCCTGAGTTGAGCTGATTCAAGTAATGGTCTTATCTTGTCCATTGGTTATCATTTGATTGCTATACAAGGTGAAATTCGAACAATCTGTGACAACGAAATTGTTATTACACTTCACTATCTCAATAACATTTGTAGTACTAGTCAAGGGTCGTATAATGGGTGTCTCATTTAGTCATTTACTGTTTGTTCAACTGAGATATAAGCTCATGAAAACCAAAGTTGTTATTATATGTTGCTTTCATAAAATGAGTGGTAGTCCTGGTCAATGTGATTCTAACAGTAGTCTACAACATGAAATGGTAAATTGATGTCACCTGAGCCATATAAGCCACGTCTGGACTGCTGGTCAGGCTTCGTAGACAATTTTGTATGTCTTCCATACTGGGGGGCAGGAGATAAATATTGTTGAGAATACAAAAGACCCTTCGACTGAGGGTACTTCTGCTGATATAACTGTCATGTATTTACATCACCTAGGTCATCCCAGCCACTTCTGGTCCAGTGGTGAGGCTCAGTAGAACATTAAGAATGTATTACTTACCACAGAGTGATGAGTATTAGTGAAAATACAATATAACCTGTTACCGAGGGTAGTTCAACTGATATTCCAATTATGTATTAACATCACCCGAACCATCCTAGCCATGTCCAGTCTGGTGCTGAGCCTTAATAAAACATTGTGTATTTATTTCTTACTGAGGGGCGGGTGGTGAGTATTAGTAAAATACAATGCAACCTGTTACTGAGGGTGGTTTGGCTGGTATTCCTATCATGTATTGACATCACCCGAACTATTCCAGCTACTTCCGGTCTGGTGGTCAGACTTGGGAGATAATGTTGTATACCTTACTTACCAGAGGGGGCGGGAGATGAATGTTGGTGAAAATACCAAGGAACCTGTGACCAGGCATTCTTTGGCAGGTATTCCCATCATGTATTAACATTACCCGAATTATGTGAACCACTTCCGGTCAGGTGGTCAGACTTAATAGATACTTTTATATTTCTTGCATACCAGAGGGCGGGAGATGAAAATTAGTGAAAACACCAAGGAACATTTGACCAGAAATTCTTCGGCAGGTGTTCCCATCATGTATTAATATCACCCGAATTATTTGAAGCACTTCCGGTCCAGTGGTCAGACTTGGTACATAATTGTGTATATCCCCCATACTGGGGGCGGGAGATGATTATTATTGAAAATACCAAGGAACCTTTGACCGAGAATTCTTCGGCAGGTATTCCCATCATGTATTGACATCACCCAAGCCATCCCAACCACTTCCGGGCCATTGGTCAGTGTCAGTAGATACTTTTGTATTTTCTCTATACTGGAGGTGGGAGATGAATATTGGTGAAAATACCAAGGAACCTGTGACTGAGCATTCTTTGGCAGGTATTCCCATCATGTATAGACATCACCCGAATTATTTGAACCACTTCCAGGCCATTGGTCAGACTTGGTACATAATTGTGTATATCACCCATACTTGGGGTGGGAGATGATTATTATTGAGAATACCAAGAAACCTTTGACCGAGAATTCTTCGGCAGGTATTCCCATCATGTATTAACATTACCCGAGCCATCCAAACCACTTCCGGGCCATTGGTCAGTGTCAGTAGATACTTTTGTATTTCCTCCATACTGGAGGTGGGAGATGAATATTAGTAAAAATACCAAGGAACCTTTGACCGAGCATTCTTCAGCAGGTATTCCCATCATGTATTGACATCACCCGAGCCATCCCAACCACTTCCGGGCCATTGGTCAGACTTGGTAGATAATTTTGTATATCCCCCATACCAGGGGTGGGAGATTATTATTATTGAAAATACCAAGGAACCTGTGACCAAGCATTCTTCGGCAGGTGATCCCATTATGTATTGACATCCTCCGAATTATTTGAACCACTTCCGGTCCAGTGGTCAGACTTGGTACATAATTGTGCATATCCCCCATACTGGGGGTGGGAGATGATTATTATTGAAAATACCAAGGAGCCTGTGACTGAGTATTCTTCGGCAGGTATTCCCATCATGTATTAACATTACCTGAGCCATCCCAACCACTTCCGGGCCATTGGTCAGTGTCAGTAGATACTTTTGTATTTTCTCCATACTGGAGGTGGGAGATGAATATTAGTAAAAATACCAAAGAACCTTTGACCGAGAATTCTTCGGCAGGTATTCCCATTATGTATTGACATCACCCGAGCCATCCCAACCACCTCTGGGCCCATCAATATATCCCAACTTTTGGAAACCAAGCATATAACCTGCCCATATCTACCGAGTTTTCAATACCCAGGTATATACCCCATACATCCGGCCCATCCATATCTACCGAGTTTCATAAACCTGGGTATATACCCTGTACATCCGGGCCTAAATACCAAGGTATATACCCCATATATTTGGGCCCATCTGTATCTGCCGAGTTTCTAATACCCTGGTATATACCCCGACCACCTGGGCCCGGTCATATCTGCCGAGTTTCCAATACCCGGGTATATGTATATTTCTCTCCACTATTCTGGGCCCAGCCGTTAAATCCATACACCATTATATTGGGCCCAGCCATCATATACCTCCCTGTTATTCTGGGCCCAGCCGTTAATCCCCTACTTCATTATATTGGGCCCAGCCGTTCATCCCGTGCATCATCATTCTTGGCCCAGCCATTAAACCCCTACTTCATTATCTTCGGTCTTGGGCCTGGCCGTCTCATATCACATTATCATCTTGGGCCCAGCCATTGCATCAG
>JRHT02000277.1:0-43704 GCA_011800875.2 Suillus brevipes Sb2 | reverse complement strand
GTCTCCCAACTTCTGGAGGAGGCCAAGTATCGCTGTATCACGATCTGCTTGAGCAAGAATTATCTGCACGCATTACAATTGAGAAAGAGATACGAATGAGAACGAAAACAAAAATACTTTTGCGGCCCAAGACAACACGCTCAGTGCCAACTTTGCGTATGGATGTACCTATGAAGCGGGTTGGTTCAGTTTCGGTCGAGAGAGATGGTCCATACCTCCGCAAGCGTCCTGATGACACCGTCGAATATCCTGAGGGGTTGAAGATATGTGTCCTGAAAATTATATGCAGCCTCAAGATCCACAGGTGAATCTTTGACGGTGGATTGCCCAGATGCCACATATGCCGAAAGCGGTGTCATGAGCTTTACAGTCTCTTGGGCATCCTGAAGTGCCGATCGGGGATCTGCACCTAGTTCCATCCCAGTGGAAACATCCCGAGCCTATAAAACCACCATGATTTAGATAAACAGAGAGAGCGAAAACTAAAAGTGAGTCGTGACTGACCTCGATATTCGCAGTTGATGGAGCACCCTCGCGATCAACGTTTGGGAGAACCGGGTCACGGCCGCGAGAATCCTTCGAGTGCTTTTGTAAGATCACACATACGATCTCATGAGCCATTTTCCAGGAAACTCAGGATCATTGTCGACTCACAGAAATCTTTTGAGTCACATTCTTAACCTTCCCTAGAAACCGACGAATTTTGCCACGGCGTCTGCCCTCACTGGCAGTACCCTGGAGGAAGGATGAATCAGAGTTCTGTTTTGAGTAAAATGAAAAATAGTCCTCATCAACGACATACCGAGCTTCCACCGGCAGTTACTTCACTGGATGTGCGGGCTTCAGCAGGAGAAGTATTTTGTCTTGAATTCCTTGATTGATTTTGCCCACTCATTGTTTGAAACAGATTGTACGTCTGAGCGAAGTGGGTTGCAACAATCAGTTAAAGGGTGGGTTCCGCTTTGTCTAGCTAGATAACTGACAACAAGTCATACCCTTGCCAAACCGCGGCCGAGGCAATAATACTACTATTTGTTGCTGTGTTGACTTCAAGCGCTTGGGTAGGCGCCGCCGAGACGGAACTTCGGGAAACGCCAGGAAGTCGAACTATTTTCATTCGTCTACCGTTTGTCGATCATAGACAACCGAAAACGTTGTGCTAACCGCCGCGGACATGCACCCCAAGACTTGACAGTGGCGGCCACTGGCAAGTGCAAAATATCCGGACACTTGCCACACCAAAAATCTTAGATCTAAGCATCAGTCAGAGATATCAAGTTACCCCAGTGGGTCGGAAGAAAAACGCGCAGTTCAAGTTATCACTGGCCTCAAACCTGCAAGGAAATTGAGAAACGTCCGACCAACTCAAGATGAAATATTTACTAATGACATGTGACACAAGGATCACGCGTATGTCACTAGTAGTACTACAACTTAGTACTAGTGTATCATCGACAATTATAAGTGCAGGTAAGCATAGCGGGCTTGTATCGTCTTACAGGCATGATGGATGTACAATAATACATAGGAAATAAACAGAAAAAGTATACCTTGGCAGGCATGATTTACTAAACAACTGAGATCTAGGTAGGACAGCGAAGGAATGAACTTGAATGAAAGCAATCAGAGTCCAATAACGCAATTATGCGGCGAACGTGCATCAAACTAGACACCTATGTGAACAAATACAATCTGCTGTTCCAGTGGAACATTATTGCGCCGCAATTTCTTCACAGCCTTGTGCAATGCCATCGCAGCGCGCGTGCAGTCCAATCTGCCAGAGCCATCCACCAGGTTGCCGTAAAACGCAGACACAACCTCCTGTGCAACCTCGTCGTCGACGGACCACATAGAACCAATCACACTGCGAAATCCGGAGAATTGCATAGCTGCAGCGAGATGGATCGACTCGTCAAGACTCTTCTCATCGCCTACAGTGGTGTGGCAAGCCGATAAGAATGCAAACTCCGGGTTCTGCCAGTCGGACCGAATGATGTCCTTAATCATCAACGGCCCATCACGCATCGCGAAGGAAGATTCAAATGGTTGTTTTCGATTCGGCATTCCGTGGCAGGCCAGGTGAAGCCACTGGTTATGGTTTAGTACATCAACTGCAGCTTTGACTGTTGCGTCGCCGTCCTCGAGCGACGTGAAGGATGACACGATGGGCGCGAGACGCTGGGCGACAACTGCTAGCTCGGGAGCGACACATTTGAGTGGCTTCCCTCCATCCGGGTTCCCTTGACCAATGGCAACAAAATATTGTGGGGACGCATCTCGAGAAACCTGCTGTCTCGCACGAACAAGTGTCGCCAAAGTAGGGGTGTACGAGGATATGTAGATGTGAGGCAAACTGTCTCTCTTCTTCTCGTAGGCTCCTGCTGCGTGTAGAGGAAGTAGCGTGAATTCAGCAGTGGGACACCACCATATACGCGAGCCAGGATGAACGTTTGATGCCCCAAGGGCTTGTACTATGGGGTCAACGATGTCATGCCAAAGTTTCCGAAGGATCCCGACAAGCTTATGTTGGGTATCATAAGAACCAAATTTTTTTGATAGGGACTGAAACTTGGTGGACAAATCAGAAACTTCGGTCTGCGTGATATCAATTGGAACGTGAACAGGATCTCTGTCACTTAGAACAATCAAGGCATTGCAGCTGTACTGACTAGCATTGACGATGATGACAGGACCTTCGTCAGCTGCTTTCCGTAGGTCGGAGAAAAGGGGAGGCAGTAGAAACCGAGAAAAGTCAGGAAGCATGCGGATGCGTGAAACTACGTCATCCCATTCCATGGTCGCTTGCCGAATTTGCGGAGACTGGTCTTCAGTATACCGATCAAATGCGTTGCGAAGGCGAGAGCTAAGCTGCTTGAATTCTTCTGCCAAGGCTGCGCCGGTGTGATGAGCCGCAGAAAGCTCATCAAGTGTTGTGCGAAATCGTGCCAATTGGGTCCAGAATACTGCGCGGCCTTGCTCCACTAGTTCTACAGCAGTTGCCAGCGCGCCATTACGAATGCTAGACGAGAAAGCATCCACAGCAAGCGAAGCCGTGGCCATGCTCACAACATCGAAATGACGTGACGAAGACGACAAAAGAGCGACATGTTGATCCAGGAATTTCAATGCAGTTTGATATGCAACTAATGCAGAACCATGGTTTGTCTCCTCAGCAGAGGTGACCCATGACTTGGCGGCAAAGAGATCCGTACGAGAGACTGCATGAGATATTTGGGAGAGTTGTAAGAACAGGCTAAATGTTTCATCAAGATCAGACGGGACGCCCCGCTGCGTGAATCTGTCTCTGAGGCTGACGGCGAGGTTGTTGAGAGAAGACGATCGATTAGAATGACCGGGGGGACGAAGGAGTAGTGCAGCCCGATGGAGCTCGATGGACTCATCTAGGTCAGACGGGATGCCCCGCTGCGTGAATCTGTCTCCAAGGCTGACGGCGAGGTTGTTGAGAGACTCTGATCGATCAGAATGACCGGGGGGACGAAGGAGTAGTGCAGCTCGAAGGAGCTCAATGGCCTCATCCAGGTCAGACAGGTCACCCCGCCGCGTGAATCTGTCTCCAAGGCCGACGGCAAGGTTGTTGAGAGACTCTGGTCGATCAGAATGACCGAGGGGGCGGAGGAGTAGCGCAGCCCGAAGGAGCTCGATGGACTCATCTAAGTCAGGTGAGACGCCCCGCTGCGTGAATCTGTCTCCAAGGCTGGCAGCGAGGTTGTTGAGAGACGACGATCGATCAGAATGACCGGGGGGACGAAGGAGTAGTGCAGCCCGATGGAGCTCGATGGACTCATCTAGGTCAGACGGGTCACCCCGCTGCATGAATCTGTCTCTAAGGCTGGCAGCGAGGTTGTCGAGAGATAACGATCGATCAGAATGACCGGGGGGACAAAGGAGTAGTGCAGCCCGATGGAGCTCAATGGATTCATCTAGGTCATACAGGTCACCCCGCTGCGTGAATCTGTTTCCAAGGCTGACTGCGAGGCTTTTGAGAGACGACGATCGATTAGAATGACCGGGGGGACGGAGGAGTAGTGCAGCCCGAAGGAGCTCGATGGACTCATCTATGTCAGACGGGTCACCCCGCTGTGTGAAGCTGTCTCCAAGGCTGGCAGCGAGGTTGTTGAGAGACTCTGATCGATCAGAATGACCGGGGGGACGAAGGAGTAGTGCAGCCCGATGGAGTTCGATACGCTCATCTAGGTCATACAGGTCACCCCGCTGCGTGAATCTGGCTCCAAGGCTGACAGCGAGGTTGTTGAGAAATGACGATCGATCAAAATGACTGGGGGGACGAAGGAGTAGTGCAGCCCGAAGGAGCTCGATGGATTCATCTAGGTCAGACGGGTCACCCCGCTGCATGAATCTGTCTCTAAGGCTGTCGGCGAGGTTGTCGAGAGATAACGATCGATCAGAATGACCGGGGGGACAAAGGAGTAGCGCAGCCCGATGGAGCTCGATGGACTCATCTAGGTCAGACGGGTCACCCTGCTGCATGAATCTGTCTCTAATGCTGATAGCGAGGTTGTTGAGAGACTCTGATCGATCAGAATGACCGGGGGGACGAAGGAGTAGTGCAGCCCGAAGGAGCTCGATCGATGGACTCATCTAGGTCAGACGGGTCACCCCGATGCGTGAATCTGTCTCCAAGGCTGACGGCGAGGTTGTTGAGAGACTCTGATTGATCAAAATGACCGGGGGGACGAAGGAGTAGTGCAGCCCGATGGAGCTCGATGGACTCATCTAGGTCAGACGGGTCACCCCGCTGCGTGAATCTGTCTCCAAGGCCGACGGCAAGGTTGTTAAGAGACTCTGATCGATCAAAATGACCGGGGGGACGAAGGAGTAGTGCAGCCCGAAGGAGCTCGATGGACTCATCTAGGTCAGACGGGTCACCCCGATGCATGAATCTGTCTCTAAGGCTACCGGCGAAGTTGTCGAGAGATGACGATTGATCAGAATGACCGGGGGGACAAAGGAGTAGTGCAGCCCGATGGAGCTCGATGGACTCATCTAGGTCATACAGGTCACCCCGCTGCGTGAATCTGTTTCCAAGGCTGACAGCGAGGTTGTTGAGAGACGACGGTCGATCAGAATGACCGGGGGGACGAAGAAGTAGTGCAGCCCGAAGGAGCTCGATGGATTCATCTAGGTCAGACGGGTCACCCCGCTGCATGAATCTGTCTCTAAGGCTGCCGGCGAGGTTGTTGAGAGATGACGATCGATCAGAATGACCGGGGGGACAAATGAGTAGCGCAGCCCGATGGAACTTGATGGACTCATCTAGGTCAGACGGGTCACCCCGCTGCGCGAATCTGTCTCCAAGGCTGGCAGCGAGGTTGTTGAGAGACTCTGATCGATCAGAATGACCGAGGGGACGGAGGAGTAGCGCAGCCCGAAGGAGCTCGATGGACTCATCTAGGTCATACAGGTCACCCCGCTGCGTGAATCTGTCTCCAAGGCTGGCAGCGAGGTTGTCGAGATATGACGATAGATCAGAATGGCCGGGAGGACATCTCTTCAAGGCCGCTCGACACTCTTCCACAACGTCTGCCATGTTATGATACCGCAATCAAGTCACGCGAGAACTGGCAGGAACGCGAGGGGATGAAGCCTAAGACCGCAGGTGGACGAAGACGACGAGTATTACTGTTCACTGCTCGCCGTTTGTTAGTATAAAATACAGGCAAATAAGTTTCGCAATGTGCACGCACACAGAAATCTGGGCAATGAAGTAGTAAAAACCTGTGAGAGGAATGAGCGTTAGTCAAGTGTAACAGCCAACACGTGTTCAGTTACTCCAGTAACTGTGGCCGACACTTGACAGCTACCTACAGTATCCTGAGAAATCAAAGCTTACGAGCTCTGTGCCTGTAAATCCGCAGGTCAAGCTGTCAGAGGCTTGGGAATGGCTAGTGCAGTGTGGGGAACATGGTTTAATCAGGATTCAGAAGTTCACTGGAGAGTGTTTAGCCCGCCTGGCCCCGCAATGTCGCTGCGGCCATAGCTCGGTGGTCTTCGTTGGCGGATACCTTGCCAAACTCGGCAAGCGCATGTTTGCTTGTTGTTGGCACTAGTACTGCGAACATCAAGCGCATGAATCATATATATTGATGGTTCTGCAGATGTGACTTAATGCTATGGCAGACACACCACAAGCAGACTTTGAGGCCAAGGAGTTGCAAATGCGTGCTTCGAGTAGATGCGAACCGTGACAGAGTGTTCGTGACTCTTGCATATGATAGTTTTCACCTTTGAGTGATAAAGTTACTTCAAACCGAAATAGTGCTCGAATTTGCATATGAGATGCCAAGGCCAGGTTGCTTAACGTCGGCCCATCAAAGGGTTTGGGGCCATTTTGGGGCCTTTGTAACTGTCGAGGTGGTGTGTCAGGTGTGCCAGTGTTATGGATAGCAAATTATGATACACAGCCACCAATAATAAGTTCGCACGGTCTTCGAGACTATTTTTATAAGCTTCGACTCAGTTCAACATGATCATCAACCTGATCGCTGCGGAAGTCAGGCCTGGGTTCTACTGTCTTCTTTCTCGAGCTACTTTCAGTGAGTGCAGCGTTTAGGTTCACATAAAAAAAAAATGTCATGCTATAGCCACGCCACCGCATTGATAGTCATCAAATGTCGCACGCAATCATGATTTCCAGCACAAAAGTCATTGGGCAAATGATGTTTTCCAATAAAGAGTGGGGATTTCCAGTGTATCTGACACGGAGAAGAGTTGAGTAACATCTACATATAAAACAAAATTATACATCACACAACATCGATAAAGTGGGGAATGTGAAAAGGCTATGTACACTTCAGGTCAGTAGATAACATCGAGAGCGATAAGACCCAACTAAACGTTACACCGAGAATAGGCAATGTAGTACACAAAGAACATTTCCAGGGAAGGTATAGTTCCGGATGTAGTATGTCTGGGTCCTCCGTATCTTCCATCTATCGTTATTTTTTACGTTTAGGAGCTACAGAGGTGTCAGGGATCAGCAGGTCACGGTAAGATTGATCGAATGCTTACCACCTTCTTTCGAAGAAGAAGCTGCCTTCCTCTTCGTGCCCCCCTTGGCGTCCGGCGACGATTTGGTGCCCTTTTTTCCGGACGATTTGGAGTCGGGACCTGAAAGGGCACCCAGCTCACCGACGCATTTAGGACAGAACCATTCACCTTCTGGAATGGCCTCCAGAGGAGGATCAAGGCAGCCCAAGTGGTATGGATGGTCGCACTATTGATCCAACCTCGTAAGCACTGTCATTAAAAGTTATGACTATAACCAACCTTGTCACATTCCAAGGCAGGATCGTCGTCCCCGTTATCCTTGTCGCAGACTATACAAAGTTCAGGGGCATCAACCTCAAGGGGATGACGTGGAAGATCAGAGAATTTATCATTTGGTTTTGCCAAGAACAAGGTGGTATGTTGACCGGCTGCCACGCTAGATAGGATCATATAAACATTGCAATTGTACCAACCTGTGGGTAGAGGATGTTTCACCTTATAACCTCAATCCCGGCGAGAGGCTGGTGGCGAGTGGGTTTGGTGGCACTTTTTGGTTCATCGGGACCCAGGCCGAGTTCACCTTGCGATCATAGTTCAGCATGGATCAGTCATGCAAATTCTTCTTTTACTTACCGTAGGACGCATTTTGCCCCCAAGCAACCGTCATGACACCGCCGTCGTCATCAGTCGTGAGAGCGAAATGGGTCACTCCACCGCAACTGCCACCAGATATTTTGCAACCCCTGATGAAAAGTGCCACATTCGTAAATCAACAAACACAACAAGAAGCAGAGGTCCTACATTAGATCTTGGATAAACCTAAATGAGGAGTATGGTGAGCCAGAGGATCCTACCCAGGTTAGCTAAGCGGATGCATAAAAAACCGAGCCGACAGTTCATGCACACCTTCTCCGCTATTCTTCCACTGCAAATAGGGTCAGAAATAACACACAACTGTCTGGTGTTGACGGACCTTTCCGGCCATCCAATACAATTGTTGCTTGTCCAGAACCACGGTATTCGAAGGGCCGGCGATAATAAGAGCGCCCATCGTTATTTCATTCGGTCCGGCAAACTATGTTATGTTATTTCATCACTAGTTTGCGGGGGACAACTGAACCAACACGCACATGTGGAACCACTTTGGGGATGAGGACGTCCTGTTGGTTGCCCAGACCGAGCCGACAGTAGCCGTTGTAACCCCACACGTGCACGAGGCTAAGAGCACTTAAGTGACGTATCACTGAGTTTGTATAGTACCTACCCTTCGGAATCGAGGGCCACGCTGTGCTGCTGCCCGCATGCGATGTCTATGACAGTCTTATCGTCAAGTCCTTTCACGGGTACTTTTACGAAAAAATCAGCTGGTGACGTTCCAAATGAATGTCGAAAGCTCACTAGGCTCGGTTTCAATGTCAAACGCCGTCTTGTTTCCGGTAATGATATGTTCTCCCGTCCTGCCATTTCCTAACTGTCCCTTCTCGCCACTGCCGAACGAAAAGACTAAAAGACGTCAGCTGGCGGAAGAACGGCATACGTCAAGGGGTACGTACCTTTGCCATCATCGGTAAGTATAATGGAAAACGTTATGCCCGCTGCTGCCTTGATGACATGCTTTCTTTCGCCATCAAGGAAAGGCCCGTCAATCGCTTCGAAAGTGGGTATCTGCGCAGTAACCGGATGTCCGCACTGACATACCCCAGCCGGTCAGCCTACACAAAAAACATCGCGAGCTAAAAGTATGACTCACCTGGCCCAAGTTATTCGCGCCCGCAGACCAGACCTGTCCATCATCGCCTACCAACAAGGAATGACTACGTCCACATGCTGCATGCACGAATTTAGTGCCTTCATCTGCACCCAAGTCCGTCGGAAGGACGCGTCGCGGAGCGTCTTCAGATATCGCGTCTTCTCCTGACAAGCCAAGCGCAGAAGATGCATTCCGCCCAAACATCCACGCTGCGCCGTCCACGTCAAGAAGGATGAAGTGACACCCGCAACATGACGCGTGTATTGAAGCAATTTTGATATTGCTGAGAGAACGGAGGATATGGGGCTCGAGGAGGTCCGGTCTGGGATATGAAAAACTGTTTGAGCTGATGTAGCTATACTGGCTAGTGAACGACGCACGCATCAGGATTGCCTTCACCTTTTCCACCACGTTCTTTCCTCCCCAGTTTCGGCCTGTGGAAAGCGCACAACATCCAATCATAAATACCCGAGCTTAAATGGCTGATTCATCGCTGTGAACTCGCTCACCAGTCCGTCCCACCGCAAATTAGTACTGTGCGCAAAAGTTCAACTTCTATTCATGGAAGTGCGACGTAGGATTTACCTCTTCCCCAGTTTGGGTCTTGTCCATCTGTTGATGTGGATGTTTTAGCCATAAGTCTTGGAGGTTGGTTGCTGTGAAGGATCACGCTCAGCAGGCGCCAGCCAGTTCGTGTGTTTGGGAGATTCGATTGCTGCTTTCGGATTTGCTCTAGCGCTCTAACTACGATGCACGACGAAGCCCCCCTCCGTCGTAATAAACGATCCGAGAACAAGTAACTCTCGTATAATGACAATAATTAATAGTTGTAACAATGAACCTCAAATCTGAAACATCCAAGACGACCACCGACCGATCCGTGCCGATCACTCATAAGACCCAATGAGAACTAGCCAAGCCATGTCATTTAAGTTAGAAACCAAAAGCTTCCAACTCAAAATACTCACGAATCGTAGTTCCGCTGCGCTTGATTTGGTACTAACGTACTCAGGTCAGCAGTACATTAAACGCGGTCGCGTGACGCCCTTACCTCAAAGTCATCTCCCTCAAGAATGATAGCATCGCCATGAACTAGGGTCACGGAAAGTTCCAGGGGCGCTTGCTTGCTCCTTTTGCCACCGATGCCCTTCCCCTTTCCAGCTGCCTTGCCATCCCCCAAAGCAAGGCTCGCTGGGTCAGGTTGATTCGCGGCGTTAAGACCAGTTTGGCAGTGGCCGTCTGGCACAACTACTGCTGCCGTCGCACGAGTTTCCGAACAACCATCATCAACCAGCTGTGTCGCACTTAAGATCCGCTCGCTATCAATCTCCATGTGGTCCGCCGCGCTTTCAATGGGGATCTCCGCGAAACCTCGTTTGGGTACTAAATTCATGACGACTTCGGCGCCCAGGCAAATGATGGTGACAACGTGGCTCTTCGCGTTGAAAACAGCGCCCTGGTCGGAATTAGGAAAAATCACAGCATCATGTGTCCTTTCTGGCTTACCCGTCTCGAGCCCGGAGTGGCCCATGCCTGAATCATGATATGATTGATGTTGGCATCGTTGACTTCACCATATGCTTGCATATAGTGAAGCAATATATCCTGGATGTCGAAGACAAGTCTCGGAATTTCGGGCTGTTCTGCTGGATCCCCGGATCCGTGCTCAAGTTTCGTGGACCAGGTAAAATAAGGGCCTGAATGACAAATTTGCAAATTTCAGAAGCCAAGCAACAAGGGTACATACTATGTAGGTCACTGCGGGAAAGAATGACATCTTTCTGTATGTTGAGGAGTAGCTGTGTTGCATCCTGTTGTAATATCTCTTGGTTACCGGTGAAGACGTGTTGTACTCTCACACCACTGTTGACCTGATACGTCAAATTCCGCATCATGTCGTCCCATGAGGAATCGATTTTGCCAACTGACAAAGGTGCGGAGTCGATAGGATCCCGTATGGGCAAACGATGGTATGGTCCTCGAAGTGCGTGTAGCGGATCAATGTGGCAAATTAAGGCATTATCATTGGTCGTCGCTTTTCCCCGCTCCGCTTTACGCTGTCGCAATAGTCAGCAAGGTTCGACAAGCCTAATTGAGAAAAAAAATCACTTTGCACCTGGAACTCTGGCAAATCTGGTGTCGGAAACACCTCTGCGCATTAAGCATCCCGCAGTCTCCGCAGTACCAGCCTCTTGGAAAACACTCGCTGGGTTTGAAGCCCGCAAGGAGGTCCAAAGGCAGAAAGCTGAAATAGAGGGTGCTCAGGTCTCTGGATGACTTCACTGGGACAGCCTCCTTTTCGACAGGATCAATCCACCATGGGTGCGACTTCTCGCTGATGTTTTCCGACAACCCTTCTTCGCCTCCCGGTGCCCAGTCCAAGGTAAGGCGCCATCGTATGCGTTCGCACCTCTGAGTTTTAGAAATAGCTATGACTGTGTTGTCTATATCTGCCTGCAGGGAGATCAACAAACGTGACCAGTAAAACGAGCAAAGAACTGACGTTCAGGTCAGATATGAAAAATAAACCCAAGCAACAGCATGCGTACTCAGGAGGGAGCTGCACTGGTAAGAGCCCGCTTTCTCGAGATATGAAAACAAGTAAGGGGATTTTATCCATGCGACATTGATCCAAGGTCTCGATCTCAGTTGGCCTTTGTTCAGGTATTCGGGGTTGGATTAGAGGAGGTGTCGAAGACGACGCCACCGGCGTATCTAGTTCTGGAACTAGAGATGGGGATACCATTGACAATGGTAAACCCAGTGCCGATACGGGAGCTAACGAGGATAACTGTGACATCGTCATGGTGTCGGATGGCAATACTTCTTGTAATGTAAGTGGCGGGATAGAAATAATTCAAAAGAGCTCACCTTCGGATCCCGTAGCCAGAGGTGCAGTGATCGATGAGAAATTGAACTGGAGATACTCGTTTTGGATAGGGGTGAAAGAGGGCGCTGCATCCTCGACAGAACCGCATTCTTCCACCTAGATTTGAGGTCAGGATGCAAGCCTTGCAGATATGCCGAGTTCTAACCCGTGCTGCCCGATCACCGTTATCGGATGACCCTTTGTTGTGCGTTATGTCATGCAAATCGCTACATACAAGTGCTTCGGATTCATATCGATAACTCCACTCCCTATATTTGACACCGCCCAATCAATGAACATGGGGTTCATAACAAAATGAACTTACAAAACGACTTCCAGAGTATTTTTGTCTCTCCAGGAACACTCCGGGTGGGGATGCTCTAGGATTAATGCGGGCATTTCAAACTGCCGCCATGAGATACCCGTAAGAGACTTCGTCAGTTCAGGAAATATCGAAGCAATTTCTGCGCGAGACTGGTAAATAGTTAAATTCAATTCACATTCATCACTTCGAGGTACTTCACATTTGCCCAGACTCGAGGCGTGCAAGGAAGGGTATCGACCACAGGGACAGCTGCACTGCCGTTAATTGCACATTTTGTCTTTTGAGGCCTAACAAAAGTCCAAACCGGCGCTGTGGAGACTGCCGCTTCTATTCGTGGCTCACTACGTGCACGAATAGGAAGGTCTGACGAGGTACTAACCGCTCTTAGTTTCCGGTTTGACTAGTTGTTTGACTGGTTCGTTCTGAAGGGAGATACCATCGACCTTGCCCTTGCATTTAGAAGTTTTTTTGGGAGTACTTGAAGAGCTCGGATGGGTCAATTTTGGTTTCTTGGGTGGCCGAGGACCTGAAGGGTTTGTCATAGATTGGCTGGATTTTGGAGCTGTTATCGTCTTGGAGGATGGCACTAAAGGGGTTTGGGACATTCCGGATATTGGTTGGGATACAGGGGTTGGTGCACATTTTCCAGGCTTGGCTCCCTTCCGGGGCGGGGGAAGCTTCTGATAGCCTGGTTGAGTGGCTTCACAAGGCCGCCCGGTCTTGGTGCACCGAACGCAGGGCAAAAGACGTGAACAACTTTGCTTCACCGAACGACAATAGACGCAGGAATAGGGAACAACAGATACGTATTCACTAGAGGGAGTTTCACGAAGCTCGAAAATGGCGCGAGGATGAATGGCTTCGTGGTATGCCGTCGGGTCGAGGGGAATGACAGGTCGACGAACTGATGGATGCCATGCTTGTACAAAATCTGGTACATCATGATCCACGTCGACGTCCATCTTGTATGATGAGAGCCAGGACTTGGTCAGGAAGTACTATATAGTACTTCCTTGGTACTCTCTGGAAGTTGATGTGAGAAGTCGATTGGGCGTCTATAACTCCGCGAATCACAAATCGAACGTGGCAGCGTCGTTTGTAACGTTCACCTCAAGCCTTGCAATGGGCAAAAAACCAAAGTTCACCGGTTTATCTCGTTTCTTGCCACAAGATTTTCTTAATCCAAACGCTACTAGCCTCTCAGAAGAATCACAAAATCAAAGCAAACCTGCAAAGAAACGCAAACCGGATGCTCATAGTCCTGTATGCACAAGATACGATGCTACCGCCCTTGTTCCTCACTACACCACCGCCCACGAGGTTCCAGAAAACCTTCAGAAATGTCCGTCGTCCACAACAATATTTGAAGGGCCTTATGATTCAATCCCAGCTGTCTCTCAGATTTTTCGCAACGAAAGCGATACTTTTCTTTATACGACCAAGGATGTCTATTAGATGAAGAAGGCTGGTATAGCGTAACACCTGAGAACATCGCCGTCCAAATTGCAGATCGTTGCCGATGCGATACAATCCTCGATCCTTTCTGTGGTGTCGGAGGAAATGCGATCGCTTTTGCAAAAACCTGCGAGCATGGTGAGAGGCTATTCTATCGCTCACTGCAGTCTTGTTAATTCCATCTTCGTAAATCAGTGATTGCTCTGGACATCTCCCCAACACGACTCGCTTTGGCTCGCCATAATGCCACTATCTACGGTGTTGCAGATCGCATCGAGTTTATCCTTGCAGATTATATTTCATTTGCGAACGCGTATCTTTCACGACCCAACCCAACGCGCAGGATTGACGTCGTCTTCTTGAGCCCGCCTTGGGGTGGTCCAGGATACATATCTCCCTCCGAAAACCATCTTTCTGCCGACGATAACGCTGGCTTCCAGGATGAACTAGAGACGCACACACAGTATAGCCTCTCGAGGATACAGCCGATACATGGAGCTGATCTATTTCGCCTGACAAAGCGGATCTCAGATAATATTGCCTACTTCCTTCCCAGAAACGCGGACTTGAATGAAATATCTGCCCTGGGCCTACTCAAACGAGACGAAAGCGTCACCCCCAATGACGAATCTCGAATGATAGAAGTCGAGGAAGAGTGGATGGGGTCGAAGTTGAAAGCTCTCACCTGTTATTTTGGTGGTCTAGTTGCTGGACAAGAACATCTATTCTGACTTCACACTACCAGACTTGGTATCACGGATGCACTTCTTTCGAAGTACTCTTGGCTGCGTATTCTTGTCGATGTATCAGAGTGGGTGGTGTGAAGTTAAGTTAAGTGAAGTGCATTACACTTTGAGGTCTCAATTTATTGTAACCCAAGAGCTGCAGTAATTTATGTTCGACAGAAATTAAACTACCCCAAATATTCAAGAACAAGCGCTAATATATACTATCTGTCATCAACATGGACCGTGATATAGCTGCTACTTGTGATGTGATTTTTCTCTGGGTTGCTGACCTGACCCTTTCGACCTCGAGGCACCTGATGCTCTTCTGTAATTATTCACAGCTTCTCACTGACAGCTTCTGATTTGGCCTCGCATTTCGATACAACGAGCGCCTAAACTATAACCTAAATCAGATGTATTGGGCGACAGCTACTGGGGCTGTACCAGTGACAACTACGAGCGTTTGATCTTGTGGTCGACCTGGAAGTTCATCATATGGGTATTTTGACCATCCCATGTTCGTGGAAAGTATATTCACCACAGAAATCCATAAGCGTTCGTACTTGAAGTCATCCCTCAAGACTACCTCGAAGTATGCTCTGCCATGAGGTGCGTTCTCGACCTGGTGATCCCCGCGTCATGCCCTATCTCCCTCTTGTAGAATATATTGCGTGCGCTAGTTAATTCTCTGTGGTATGTGATACGGGGTGACAAGCTCGACGCTTGTCCATCCTACTGTAAGTGGGAGCGTATATAAGGTAAGTACCTCGTGGACAACACGAGTCCAACATGAGTACGTCTGATCGAATATTCCAACACCTCTCCTTGGATCGAGAGATGCCATCCTGAGATTCTGTATTTTCCGAGATCTGGGGACCAGAATGGCGAGCACATCGCCATCGTGATCCCCGATTGGTGGCAATACCACTCGGCTGTTCACAGTATCCCATATGGCTACTCACATCCAATTAGCGGAAGCATCAGCACCCGCAACTAATCTGCTTCGCGTCAGGGGTCCGGAACACAAGTCATACAAAGCCACCCTCCGCCTGTATTACATCAAGGTCACTGGCGATGTCGTAGTTTAGGAGGGGCTCTTCATCAGCTCATGGTTTGGGGATGTCCTAGAATCGTGCAGAGCGGTCGTTAGATCCGCTCAGGACGCAGTCCCTTCTAGAGAGAAAAGCGAGTGCACGGACATGCTAGCTTGGAATTTTTTAAAATCGAGACAGTTCTGAACTAGGGTGGATGGGCATCATGGGAATAATATTAATGTTGCTGCTCAACTGTTTATTACTATAGATATGGGAGATAGCTTCTCATTTTCGGCACCCACGCGTGCCTACATGCACGCACGACCCTCCCTTAGGCATGCTCAAAATATTTGGCAGGTCGAAGATGGTCAAAATTTGAACCGCCACGTCAGCGCTCAGCCGTCCATAGCATCGTCCGTGTCTCCATCTATCAATTCTATCTGTCTCGTTATTTCCCAGTGATGCATAGTTCGCACTTGACAAATCAAGACGAGTATTTCGAGAAGGTGTGGTCGCTAGTCCCGATACATCAACCTCCAACCACACTTAAACACAAGGTCGAGCTGACTCACGTGTATGCAAAGCCAACGCGGTTTTCATCGGCGTCGAAGATGACATAATACTTCTCCATGAACTTCTGACCGATGATGAAATCGAGACCAGCGCCACTGCCAGTGCCGAGGTTACAAACGGTACCGTATTGTACGCCAGTCTGACCGCCCCAAAAGGTGTTCTGGTCCAATGGTATCAGTTGTGCAGCTTTATCCAAACTGAACACGTGACCGCCAATCGTGAAGTTAAGGTGATTCATGTTTGCGACAGAGGATGAGGGGATGACAGTAAGGCCAACGGTAGCGTCGAGGTAGGCTCCGGGAATGGCGTCTAAGTACTTGGCAAAGAAATCATCCGCAAGCATGACCACTGCGATAAAGTGGAGTTAGATGGTGCAAATGATATCGAGTCAAATAATACGCACGACTTGTGCCCGAGTCGACAATGCCGGCATGTGACCGAGAAATAATGGTGTGTGAGCCATATGTCGAGTGAGTCACGTTGATGCCCCAGAAGAACCCTGCCGGTTGAGTGTCGGTAACTGGAACGTAGGTTATTGCACCGGTGTACTGACGGGCATATCAAGCATTGCAATAACGGTAGGCATGCCAATGTACGCACGAGAGTATCATCGATGCCTCCATATGTAAGCGCTCCGTCTGTTCAATCGACTAAATGAGTTATATGAAAGTTAGATGCGATGTATGCGTACTAGTGTCTTTAGAACTCGTCGCCGGTGCGAATGAAATACCGAGAATCTCATTTTTGATCAGACCCTGCTTCAAAGCATTGTCCATAATGGTTGGAACCAAGGCATTAGTATCAGGAGTCTGTGTGCCCTGAGTAAGATCAACTGGCCCGAAGCCAATGATGCCGTCGACGCCGTTGAAATCCGAGAATTGAAGAGCATCGCCAATAGATTGCTTCGTGATGACGAAATTTTCTGCGAGAGTCACCGTATCATAGTCTAACGATTTAGGCCATATCAATTTATATATACTGGAGTTAAGTGCTGAGAAAGACAAACATTCGACACCAGTGAAAAAGCCAGTCCCGTAGGTGACATTGACATGTTGTCCAGTGGGGGCACTAGTTGATGTGCGGGCGTATTTTTTGCCAGTCCTGTACGTCATCATCAATCATGCAAGTCGCAAGGGCAATCTTCTATAAAAGTACTGACCCAACAAAGGTGATGGAACTTCCCGTGTCAACAACTAAATCATAGTAGGTGGCGGGACTGCCAACACCAACGCTCGCGGTGTACTGTACGTATGCCAGATTTGAAGCCGGGATTGTTTTTGGGCCACTGCTTGGTTGGCTCTTCAAGAACGACGCTCGTTCACGATCAGCTTGTGGAGCCCCTTGAAGGTACGAACCAGTACGATCAAGCTTTGTCAACGGTATGCTGACAAAGGCCAACGAAGTAGACCAGCTGGCCGCGATGAGGACCGCAAACAGAAGGGCAGAGAACGACCGCATGACTTTGGGGGAGGTTTCTTCCTGCTTGCATGAACGATGGTCCGCCAACCCATTTTATACTAAACGGATGTGCCCATGGGCACCGATAGTATGTGCCACGAATACAAAATTCATATAGCTTTTCATAGACCTAAGCGATGGCAATATCAATATCGCGTGAACCTGCTGCAGCACCACATGGGCACCACAGAGAATCCGGCGCTGTATAGCCTCCGCTAAAGCCTATCGCCAGATTAGTAGAACAGATTAGAGAAGAAAGCAGTTTGAAGGGGGTGCTAGACGCGAACACCACAAGGCTCACGAGGTGACTGGTCTTCGCTACTAATAGCAGGCCGTACACTAGAAAGACAATAACCGTTCCTTCTGTTGCTCTGCCAACATAACGGATGATTGCAATTACTGGTTGCATTGCACCAGTGATTTCGGGAATTATTTCATGGAAAAGTAGTGGAACATAGATCAGATTTTTTATCTCGACAACGAAGCAAGATGTTGAGGCGCGGCGCGAGCTTGGCACTGCTTGCTAGAACGAAATATACTCACGGTATGCTACGCACTACTTGCACGTTTGCCACGTTGCTCGCCACGTCCGAAGCACGAATTCGCTTTCCACTGTGAGTTTCAATTTTACGACCCTCCGCATAAAACAAGGCAACAGGACGAAGGCAAGACCGCGTAATTTTCCAGTTGTAGTGCGATGATCGTACATCACGCCGACGCCTAGACCCCGCGTTCAAGATTGTGTCAACCAATCGCATCCACTATTAGCCAGGCATTCAACCAATGTTTCGGCGGTCGGTCCTGGACTCCTTGCGAAAGAGCACACAAACTTCACACCGAAGACAGACCCAGGTGAGGACCAGATGTTCGAGTCAGCGTTATATTGTTACAGGCGCTGAATCATCTCGCCTTTGATGATTTTGTTAGAAGATGAATTCCTTTGGCTCCTCGTCATAGGGATATTTTCGAATCAATAATAGTCGAGGACGCCAAGCTAGGACCAATAGTACGACGACGAACACCATATTTTAGAGGAGCCGACGACCTGTTGTCGCGGTTACACCGTTGCGTAGACAAGAAAGAACCCCTTACCCGGCTTGCCGTGTGGTATTTGGTCCAAATGTGGTCACTCATTTTGTCAACGATTTGATAAATCGCGATGCATGATGGACCCACTAAGTGATCATATTTGATCAAGGTCACCCACCTGATTCCAACCATGTCAAGATTCGACACATCCTCCGAGAGCTCCTTCTGATTTCCATTCTAGGCATCCAACTGGAGGAGTTCTTGTGATCCTGCGCACACGTCACGTATTTTCCTCTACTAGCTTGCTAGGATCTGGGTGAGTTGTCCTAGTTCTAGCAAGGGGATGTTGTAGCGTCGTTGGCGGCGTGCGCATGCAGAAGTCAGGGTTGAGAGAGATAGAAGTGCGCTCCGTTTGGACCCACTGCCCTTGATTTGGTACAAGAACATTCTTCTTACGCTAGACATGCATCCCGGATCGAGCACATTGAATGATCAGGATCTATGTCATGCTGGACCGTATATCTGCGTGAAACAAATGTTACTGATGGGGCCGTGCTAGCTATAGTAGTAAGTTAGCTTCTACCTAGTTCAAGAGAGTCATTCTTGCGCCGTAATTTCTCCGTGGTTCGAGTCTACTTTTTGCACCTGTATGCCCGTGCCTCACATACGCTTAAATGAATATTTTACTCCAAATGTCAACGGTACATTTTTTTCATGACTTGTACAAAATAGTACATACTCGAACTTGAAAGAGGATAGCGGATAGAGCGTTGAGGACGGGTGCACGCCACTGCGATATAAATATCACCTATGTGCTATTCTACATACGTACACAACAGTGAACTTCGGTCTAAAACGTTCTGAGTAGGAAGGAAGGCGAAATAATAGCAAAAATGCAGCTTCATACATAGCAAGACACAGATGATGATGTGACATTCTATGACGATAATCACCGCAATGAGAATCGTGCAATGCAGGAAATAAATGAAGACAGTCTCACAGAGCAATGACTGTGAATTTCAGGAGGGTCGCTTGGGAAGTAGCTTGACGGTTCTATCCCGCTTGACGATCTGCGCATCCTTCCCGAAATAGCGGGCGGACGTGAAAGTCCACTGTAGCGGACCGGCAAGCCAGTTTTGCAGTCCTAAGACGTAGATAGCCACATCCTTGTCAATTTCTTCTCCCCATGAAGGGAGGATAGCACGGTTTTCTTCAAAGCGCTGCAGGGATATTTTGCATAGCTGGCCGCAGCGGTCAATAGCACTTTGCAGGTCGAGACCTTGATCGAGCATGAGCACAGCAACTAAATTGTGTGTGCTATTGTGAGATTGCTCCTGGTTGTAGGAGAAAATATCCTATTAACAGCGATGTTAGTAGTGCCTTAACTTCGACGATAGAATGAGGTATTACATTTGACCAAGAAACAAAGTCATTGGTAGCCTCCTCCAGGGCCTTGATGACCGGATGTGAGACTACTTCGTCGGGAAGATCAATCTGACTGGCGAATTCAATAAGAGCAAAGCAAGACTTGCAGCCGCTCAAGTCGCGCCTTAACTCGATGTAAGATTCAACATCATTGACATATCCCTTGGCACGGTTGTCCACCTCCTTTGCCGCAGAGATGAACCACAAGTCCATTGCGTGGATAAAGCGCTCTGTGCAACCAGGGCCGCTAGTCTCTCTATAGCGACCGAAGTATCTAAAGACCGTAAGATGGTACAGAATGTGAGCGTGACGGAGAACATAGACGCACGATTTGCACATCTTTCCAGTATATCTGTCCGTTTGGAAATTAACGGGATCGCGGTACGCAGACATACAGCAGTCACGTATTCCCCACGCATCATTGACATCAGACCTCTCGATCTCGAGCCAGTCGTCTACTGTGAACGACCACCCCAGGAAGTCTGCGCAGACTTGGAGATGGAAAGCATCCGCATCAGGGTAACAAGATGAAGCGAAGTAACCTGGAAGCAAGCTCGTATATTTGGTTTTCCGGGGCTCTACTAGATGGGCCTCGCTACAAAGCCATTCTTCACAAGCGCGAGATACCACATCACAGTGAGGGTTTAGTCGCATGGGGTAGCGGAAATCGCTGAAGAAATCAGGTATAATGAACTCTGTGGGCTCAGAATCAGAACAAGTGGTGGTGCAGGTTGCGGTAGAAGCCATGGAGGTTGTCGGACTCTCGTGAACGTCGAGATAAGTGAATGGAGAAATCAGAGACCCGAGTTAGTACAAGACAAGGGCTCTGAAATATGTCAATATTTATACTTACGCCAATCTTGTTAGCGGGTGTGTAGCATTGGCTTAGACTATCGTGTGTTTTTGGAAAAGAGGATCCGCCGGTCAGGTTGAAAGAAGGTGGAGTGTAGACTCACCTGCGCCATGTGTCACCTACTCGAATAATAGCAAGGCGCGAATCGGGCTTCCATAAATAGGGTGAAACATTACTGCGCTAGGCCATAGAGTCTCCTTTTTATTTTGTTTTATTTTTTCTGTGCCAACCTTGATGTCGATAACGAAAAATGTGAGACTCGAATTCTGCGCTATTCCATAGGCAGGGTGAACAAACCATGAGACTTTTCTCGCTATGCAGTGTGTTGTTTTGTAATTGTTTCGTATCAGTAGATCTTCTCTGTGAACATAACAGACCGCTCATCTCGAGTTTTTTCCTTCTGCATTCCCTTTCTGGTAGTCAATCGTGCGATGAGTAGTAGATATGTTAAGACGATGAGATGTCAAAACACGAGGACAATGAACATCTGAACATTGATGGCGACTCACCTGCATGTAAATCGGGATCGACCGACTCATCTAAGATCTGTTTGTTGACTTGTGTGGGCGTCATGATTCATGATACCAAATGTAGAGTACCAGAATTTCATCTACAGCGAATCTGCTGAACGAGCCGAGATAGTCAAGGACTGAGTACATGGTTTCAGTGCCGAACACAGATTAGATCGGGTAAATCAGTCGAAGAAGAGTAGAATCGGTTCGCTCGGTTCCGCTGCAGTTCGGCGACTACTGCGCAGTGTTCTATCTGTGATAGTAAAATGATGGCCATGAGACACGGATCTGTGGCTATGAGACTCCTCATATGCCACTATGAATGATCTACTCGAATGATCCAGAGTGCGCTCAGCTGTCGTTCCACTGATAGGTCCCATCAGCAGTTCAAAAACGTGGTAAAAATCACATTACTCATCAGAAACATTCATTGTCAATCATGTTTTAGTCACAAGTCGGGAGAAATGGCAAGAACAAAACATCAGATATGGAAGTAAGGACGTATCAGCGTAATTTCCGAATTTAATTATCTTTGTGCACGTACCACACTATAAATGTAGCCTATAAGTGTGTTCAGCTGTGAGTGAACTATGGAGGTGATGATAAAGTTTCACTTACGTTACTCAGTGAGTTTCTGAGTGACGTTGTTGATGGTAAGTCCATCAGGGAGCGTGTGCACAAGTACCCACCCTATACCCACATTAACGCTCTCATAATAAGTAGTCGATGGTCGTAGGCTAGGACTACATAGTATCATACGATGCCGCTCGAGTCCGACGCTTGCGCCGCGCGGGGTTTAAACGGAGTTTGGATCACGTGACAGTGATAACGCAACATTTGCTACCGCGGTTGTGCATCTCAATAAATATTGGTAACTTGAAAACGCTCTGGTCTATTTACTTCAAACGCCCAGAAAAATAACATAGATACTTGAGCAGCATACAAAACATGGACGAAATGCCGATAACGAGCAAAACCATTTTTAAAGCGAGAGTAGCAACGAGAAACCTTGAAAGATGCAGCGACTGAAGGGCATAGAGATACGATATAAGACTGGATGGCTATGAGTGGGATGTTGATAACAAATGCAGCAGGGAATTAATCTGGAACAGTAAATAGGTAACGGGATATTGATGCACGAGAGCAAGTGCGCAACCAGGCGCAGTGTCCAAACAAGCGGCGCTCATCAAAGCGCATTCAGTTTTCTCTCATCTCCTCATCGATAGTGCTTCCAAAATAACATTTATGAGCAGGGCTGGAGGAGATACCAGGCGACATATTGGTTGAGAACTGCATCACAGAATCAGGACTGAGTAGCCCAGGGGTGTTAGGACCAGCCACAAAATAATTCATGAGGGGTTGGCGAGGAATAGGTATGATAAGCGCAGGAGGCGCAAGAGTACGCGTGTATTTTGCAGATGGTGATGGCGGCGGGAGTGCGGGGAGGGGGGCAGTAGGGGGCGGAGCGAGTGGGACGGTTCGCTTGACTGCACGACGCAGGCTGCATAGCATGTGTTTCAGAAGGCGTCCAATTACATACATTAGAGGCACTCACCGTAGTGGAGCGCCTGTTTCCAGACTGCCGCTTCTTAGTCTTCCAAAAAGACTGTTAGTTTCTGAAGCGCTCTCTGCGATGCTGCCTGCACGACTCCGTGTGGGAGACATGACGCCAGTGCGCTGAAGCGCGCTACCCGCATTACGCGTCGGGGACTTGATAAGAGCCATCGGGTTCACGCCAACATTCATGCTACTGCGACGCCTGCGCATGCGAGGGCGGTCGGGATTCGCGGTGGGTACTGCAACAACATTATTCGAGTTACCACCAGGTGTGGGTGTCACGCTCAGATCGCGATCGACAGGGTGCATAGGGCTGGGTGGCATCGGTGAGGAGGATGGCGCAGGAGTGGTTGCTCTGGGATGGTAAGGCGCGAGAAGGCCAGATGAAAAGAAAGCAGAATAGGTGACCATCGTTGAAAGTGAGAAGGCTTTTCTGAAGATGCTGCTGTAATTGAAGATGTTGGTCAAAGAACAAGTTGAACCAAACCAAATTTGGCACGCGCCAGTTTTCATTTCGCTAGAGCACTGCCACATTACTATTGTCACTTCCAAGCCGGAAAGAGCTGTTCCACCATCTTCAAGATCATTACCACGCTGGCAAGCAAGGCCGACTAGCTCAGTTGGTTAGAGCGTCGTGCTAATACGATCCCTTGGTAAGGGTGCGAACACGCGAATCTCCCACTCTTACCGATGGACTCGATACGCGAAGGTCTTGGGTTCGATCCCCACGTTGGCCAATTTTTTCAAGTTGGATTGTTGCCCGTTTTGGATTGCACCCTTCTGTAAATTTAATTTTTGAAGGCTGTCATTGAACCATAACGACCCGAAGTCGCAGAGCCACCTACTTCTCTCCTTGCGTCGACACCAGACTATCATAATGTGGTATTCCACTAGTTACAACCATGACCTCATACTTTTCCTGTTACAGGCCTAGTACGGCCAAAAACATCGTATGGTAAATTTGAGGGCTCCAACGCCTTCGATAACATATCTGACATCTAATTGCTACAGATGATGACTCAGGCACTACTAGGCTAAGCCTGGGGCGAACACTGTTGGTTCTATTTGACACAGTAGCAAAGCTCAGTACTCAGTCGCGCCGCCACATGGAGGCTCTGCAGTCAGAACATCGTGACGGTGACCGTATCATCGTGATATCTGTACAGCGGACTTTAATGCAGGGGAAACAAGCAATTATTGTGGCACCGTTCTAATCTGTTTGAAGTCTGATGGCATTAAGAATGGCCACGTTCAAAGCTTCAGTTGAACAACACTTCCCGGAATAACTGGCGCGTCACACTTGGTGGTCTCGTCAGTGTCGATCATTGTTCTGACATGATGTTCTCCAAGCGGATACAATTCTGTAGTCAAAAGACTGTATTGAACGTCTCAGTACGTCTGTTGTATGTGACAGTATGTCGGTGCTGATAGCTAACGTGATGCCATCATCAACTTTGCCTACTCTTGTGCAATCAAATGACATTATAGCCTGCGATGACGAGATATAGTATGGGTAGAGTAGGAAGAGAAAGCATATAGATATGAGACATTAACTCGACGAACCTCGGCCGACGCTACTGCCAGTGCGTCGCTTCGTCACCACTTAATATCGCGGTCGTAGAATCGTACCTACTCCGACGTTTCCGATCCTTCCGGTTCCTGATGTCGACAACAGAATCATGCAAATTATTGCGACTATGTGCGACATATGGCCTTCTACTTTCCTCACCGTTGCGAGTCACTCACGTTCACTACTCAAGTCCCCCAGGCGTTCAATCATATATCTATGGGTCATAAATGAGTTCAAGTTTTAGCTCTTTCCCCCTACCTTCTCGCGAGTGCTTTCCACCATGGGTGCCGAAAAGACAGACGCTACTGCTTATCAAACTAGCAAAGACAAATTATCTAGCGTCTCAGACCATGATGGAGAGTCTATTCTCCCCCCGCAACACACCCTGAAACGAAAACTCGAGAATCGTCACATCGCCATGATCAGGTGTGTTGACTTTTCTTCTTTCTTCTGGTAAATTCTCACCTCCGTCAAGTATTGGTGGTGTCATCGGCACTGGTCTTTTTGTTGGAACCGCAAATTCTCTGATGTATGGAGGCCCCATTGGTCTGCTGCTCGGTTACATAGTCATGGGCACTATCGTCTATTGCGTCATGATCACTTTAGGAGAAATGGTATGTTTTCCCAGACTTAGGTCATATATCTGATCTTCATTTCTATAGGTTGCTTTCCTGCCCATACCTGGTGGTCACATCAAACTGGCCGAGCGCTTCGTTGACCCCGCATTCTCTTTTACATTGGGTTGGAATTACTGGTATAGTTGGATGATTTCCTGTACGTCCCATTCTTCCTCGTTCATTTCGCACAATTAATAACCTCTTACCTTTTAGCACCTTGTACTTGAGTTTGATGCGTTTTCTTAGCGCTCCTGCTGACATTTGTTATCATCCCAGCCGAGATTGCTGCTGCTGCATTATTGATAAACTATTGGAATAACACTGTCAATAACTCAGTATGGGTTATCATGTGTTTTGTCGTCGTTGTCACCATTAATATGCTCGGTGCTGGCGCATACGGCGAGGCGGAATTTGTCTTTGCGTGCGTACCGAGTACTATATCCAATCTCGTATTCTGAGATTACTGCAGATCCATCAAGGTCATCACAATCACCGGTCTTATTATTCTCGGTATAGTCATCGATCTGGGAGGTGGCCCAAACCATGACCGCATCGGATTCCGCTACTGGAAAGATCCTGGACCATTCGTTCAATATAATGGCATCGGAGGTGCCAAAGGACGGTTCCTAGGCTGGTGGGCTGTTTTGACGCAGGCTGCTTTCTCGTTCATTGGAACCGAGATCGTTGCTGTATGTTATATTCTATACTTTTCAATCCATTGCTCACGAATCTCACTTAGATTGCTGCTGGAGAAGCAAAGAACCCTCGTCGTACTTTGCCAAAAGCTATCCGTCGAGTATACATCCGTATATTGCTTTTCTACATCGGTGGCACGCTCATCGTTGGTCTGCTTGTACCATCCAACAATCCGTTACTCCAATTGAATAGTGGGACCGCTCAGTCTCCATTCGTCATTGCCATCGAAACAGCCGGAATTAAATTTCTTCCTTCAGTAAGCCGCACATTTATTTCTTTATGTACCTCGAAATTTCTCATTACTATTCAAACTAGATTGTCAATGCCTGTTTGTTGACCTCGGCATGGTCCGCCGCATCTAGTGACTTGTACACTGCGTCTCGTGCAGTTTGTACGTACACTTCTGACAGCCAACTCATTGAAATTAACGTACTTCGTAGATGGTCTTGCAGCGTCAGGAAATGCCTACAAATTTTTCCTTAAGACCACACGCAACGGGTTGCCTTACGTTGCTGTCCTCTTCTGCGCCTCTTTCTCCCTCCTTGCATTCATGGCTGTGTCCACCAATGCGGGCGCAGTATTTAACTGGCTTGCCAACATGTCATCCGTCGCTGGCCTTATGTCGTGGTTTGGTATTTCGGTGACGTACCTCCGCTTCTACAAGGGGATGCAGGTCCAAGGCATCGACCGCAAGACACTCCCTTACTACACAAATCTCCAGCCGTACGCAGCGTGGTGGGGAGCCATTTCATCGTTCACCGTCTGTTTGGTATGTCAACTTTCCATATCCGTTAATGCTGCTTACTAGACTGATTCCTCTATTCTTCAGTTCAGCGGATGGAGCGTCTTCCTCAAAGGAAGCTGGAATACTTCAACTTTCGTCACCAATTACCTCCTTTTTATTACCTGGCCAATCATGTACCTCGGCGCTCGTTACTACTATGGCACGAAGCCCGTTGCTCCAGAGGACATGGACTTCAAGAGCGATATAGCTGAAATCGTGGCGGATTCATACGACGAACCCCCACCAAAAAACAAGACGGAAGCGTTCTTCCAATGGCTGGTAAGCTAGTTGCTCCACTTGGAAGTGTTTGATATCACTAACATCACCTCTTCGTAGTTGTAATTATACCTGCAATAATACCTGGAGCTCACTAATTATAGTCAATTATATCACTTGTCTGTAGGCCTTCAATTATCCGACATAGTAAAACTTGGTTGTTTGTTGTACTATCGGTTACGCTATATCTTTTACGATCCATTATGATTTTGTCTTTCAATTTTCGATATCGAACAACTTGAAAGTTGCCTGGAATAACTTGCACGTCACACTTCACGGTCTCGTCAGTGTCGATCATTCTTCTGACGCACATCTTGCGTCTTGATCTGTGGCAATATCTCTACCTCAACCCCTACTTCCTCAAAGGTATGCACTGAATCATGATGGCGTGCACCACACCAGGTCCATTTTCTAACCTATTCCGCCGTGCGCCGTTTACGACGATGATCACACCCGATGCCTGTGGTATTTATAGCAAGTTTCTTGACTTCGAGTTCTTGGTGGTATTTTAGTATGATTATTTGTTGAAAATGACCGGCGTGCGTGTGAGTGAAGTGAGCTTGAGTAGGTACTTATTATAGTCAAACTATGGTAGCTACTTGCAATGTCAGTAGCATGATATTCGCATTAACATTGAGTCTGGAATATCCTAGGCCTGGCTCCCAGCGAGCGGCGCTCTCAGTGATTCATTTCGCAAACTTGAAGTTCGTTAACTTCGGCTGTATTATGTCATCTGCCAAGGAACAACTTACGCTCTGTGGTCCATCAACACGATCGCTCGTGTGTTAACCGAGCCAACATGTTCTTCATCGTGAGTACCTCTGAGACTCCGAGAGCTCCATCACCGTCATAACCAAACTTCAATGCTCAGAAAGAATTGACACACACAATTCTACTCCATCCGTCATACTTTGGTCCTCGGATGCTCCAGTTCCTCGAGTCAAAGCTTTACTCAGACGTAGAAGGAACATGTTCAGGCGCATTCGGGTACATCATTGCTGTCGTCTCCATCCTGGATATCGGAAAAGGCATGGTACTGAGCGGAAGTGGCCAGGCCGAATTCATCACCCGTTATCGTGCAATAGTCTTCAAACCATTCAAGGGAGAAGTGGTCGATGGAGTTGTGAACAACGTTACCAAGGTGCTCCATACCCTGTTATGTCTCCTTGCTTTGTACTGAATAGCGCATAGATGGGCTTCTTTGCTGACGTCGGGCCTCTGACAGTTTTCGTATCTCACCAAGTGAGTTTGAATGCTGCTCCATTCTGTCTCGCTCAACACCTCGCACCATTTCTAGCTGATACATCCGGACATGAAATATGATCCTACCTCAAATCCACCATCCTTTGCATCAGAGGACCAGGTATCGTCCATTCATGTGTTGTCCCCCTAATGTCCCTACCTTGTCTTGAACAGATCATTGAGAAGAACACCCGTGTACGACTAAAAATTGTTGGAACGCGCGTTGACGCTACTGAAATTGTGAGCATATTATTTTTACAACGACTACAACTGTTAACACTAGGTCAGTTTGCCATCGGAACGATTAAGGAAGATCATCTTGGTGTTATAGACTAGTCAAAAGATCGAATTTGGACGATCACCCTATGTATACCTGCTATCACTGTATTCACTGTGTTGTTAACTGCAAAGTACTAATGCCAATGTGATAGACAGGGACTTGGTTTGAGTGGCGTTTGGCTGAGGAAGGCTTTGTTTCAGGTTCCCATGACTTACGTTGCAGTGAAACTTTAACAAGAGCGGACTTCCCTGCGACCGCTTGACCCATACATCACTGCGAAAGATTTGCAACACCGGATGCCAGTGCTTACATGGCAAGTTGAACCGGAACTTCACAAGCAGCCTGCACCATGAACTGGGTATGTCGACAGCAGCCTCCCTCCGTAGTCGGCATACTCAAGTTAACGGCAAGAGATCTCTTGCTCTGATGGATGGTTGGATCTGGGAGTCAATGGTGGAAAACCTGGGACAAGATTTCAGTTGGAAAGTGCCAGAGACGTGATGAGTCCCTTGTGCAAAATTATCGAATGTGTGATCCAATCCTTCTTTTCGAACAGTTGTTGTCTATGCTTATAATGGTGGCTTGCGCGGTACCGCTCTGCATTGTTCAGCGATACTGCAGCAAACACTGAACTGTAAGTATTCTACATGCAACAAAAAGATACCATTGTCAACTGATGAGCAATTGTGGCAGCACCAGTGGAACAAGGTCTCGTGTCAGCTTTGTCCACAACGGAGCAGCCGGTCAATTCTACAACCCTTTGACCTCCACAGGTCGACACAACCTACATCAAGCACCTCAGCCAGTCTGTGGTTTCTTTTACGGTTGGTTATATAAGAAGACTCGCGCAAACGGTTGAGCACCAACAACAACTTCAACTTCCAATCATGTATCATGCTCTTGAAAACGACGATATCATCTACAACATCCTACAACATGTCAAGTCCTCTACGGACTTGGTAAACGTAGCGATGACTTGCTCCACGCTCTCAGATCCTGCCCTCAATATGCTTTGGTGTGAGCAGTCAAGTTTGGGGCGCCTCATCATGTGTCTACCCCAAGACACCTGGGAAGTCGCGCCTGATGGCACAATTGTGAGTAATGTCTGCTATTCGAGTCTTGACAGGACGATGCTCACCATACTTCCCTTTGCAGGTATTTTCCCGCGAACCGTCACTAACGGAATGGGAGCGCGTCAAAATAAACGCGTCGAGGATACGAAGGCTCGTTTTCAACTCCAATCAAAGCCCTGGTAACGCTCCCCCGATACCCAGTGGCCCGGTCCTGAAGCAACTTTTTGCGCTGTTCCCGCCTGCTCTGCTCTTCCCTAACTTGATTGCATTGCACTTCAACGCAGTCTCTCTGGAGTTTCGTTCGGACTTCGCGCTACTGCGCCAATTCTTCTTGCCCGGACTAGAAACACTCGCATTTGACGTGCCTGTAGATGTCCCAACGTCCGAGGTCGAGCAATTTGTTGGTGCTCTTTCAGCCGAGGCACCTGGCCTGCGGCAACTCTCAATAACGGTGGACCCCAATATTTCCGCCTGTCATTTTGAATTACCAAAGCTGCCAAAGTTGAATCAACTGTCCATACTCGGAAGTGACTTGGGCCTCATGTGGCAGAACATACCCAATATCCTGCATTCGCACTTTCTTCAAAGCTTGTCACTTTCTGTGCACGAGAACTTTGAAGTGGAAAACGCTTCGGCTCGTACGCCACTTGATTTCACTGCCCTCAAACACCTCTCTCTCTCTGGCAACTGCTTGCAAGATTGCACGACCTTCCTTCTTCAGGTCGTCACCCCCCAATTATCAGCTATCGAAATCGCGTACCGTACAGCTGCTATCCCAGCAGAAATCACGGCAGTCATCGACTCTCTGACAGCGTCTTGCGGAACATTCGAATCCCTCGAAAAGATCTCTATAGTCGACAATTCACCTCGCGAGCCTGAGTGGCCTGAGACCACAACCCAACTCCACTCCCGCGTTTTCCGTCCTTTGTTCAAGTTCAGAAAGCTGTCGACTGTCATTTTCAGCGACATCGGAAAATACAGCCTTGACGACTACTTCATCGAGGACGTTGCGGTTGCGTGGCCGGGTCTTCGTGAATTGAGGTTCGCCTCGGAGAGACCTGAGCCTTGCAATATAACCCAATCCGGGGTGCTTTCATTAGTATTCAAATGCAGATCACTGCGGACCCTTCAATTGACATTCGATGCTACACGTTTTATGTTGCTCCCCTATAAGCCAGGCCCGGGCAAGCCCTGCACTCAAACATCTCTCCATGAGCTTCATCTCGGACATTCGACGGTGACGCCGGCGTACCGTTTTTTTATGGCCATAGTTTTGCTGTTTCCGAATCTGTGTCATGTCACCCGGTATGATAGTATGCTCGAGTTGAACGATCGTGAGGACTGGAGCCGTGCGCAACGAAGGTGGAAGACACTAGTCCACCACCCGTTGATCCTTCGGCACAGGAAGCCAAAAGAAGCGCTTCGCAATACTTTGTGGCTCCATGGCCTCTGGATGTGTTGACCTGATCTCCCTGTTTTTCCTTTTTGCTGTTCTCCCCGTGTTCCTGTTCTCATTGTTTATTTTCCCATTGACCTGTTCTCAAGTTTCCCATTGTCCATTTTTCCTATTTTGCTTCTCTCTCATCTCCATCCCCAGTTTTCAGTCTTCCTACATTTTTTTTGCAGTGGTTCCAATTTAATTTGATTTGTTGTAATTATTTACTTATAGTTATCAGCATAAATATACCCGCTGCTAAAGAAAGGATGAAGGTGTTTGAGTTGCCACTTGAAAACACGTGACAAAACCACGCGAGTTTCCAAAAAAGCAAACCATGTGGCCTTTAGCAAGCTAAGTGAAAACCACATGGCCCTAAGTGCAAACCACATGAGCAAATGGTTGATGGGAAAAACCCGTTTTTCCTTACTTCTAAGATTGGTGATGTATCGTGAAGCATGTCGGGCCAGTGGGGAAACCTGGTTGATGCCAGTGTCACAGCCTGAGGCACCTGTACCTGTAGGAGTAATGTATCACTACCTACAACCATAAGACATTCGTGATACATGTATTACTGAGGGCTACAAGTGGTGTGATACATCGCTGTACAGTAGACTATAGATTCCCGATGGCCCTAGTGCAATCCATTGGCCATGTCCGAGTATAGTACTCTGTTCTACTCAAGTTGTGCTCATGTTGTGCCCTGAGATTTGATCGAGCAATCTACGATCGAGCCATCTAAGATTGTAAGATTGAGCCTTGCTTCTCTTGCTGAGATCGAGCATCTGTGATCAATCTGTGATCAAGCCTGGATGAAAAATATGTGTATTGTTGTGCCTGAGAATGTCGCTACACTACAAACAACCTAGTATCTCAGTGCGGTACCACAAAGTATTGTTCAAAACGAGTCCATGACCGCGGGAGGTGTGTCAATTGAAGGGCTGCTGTCATCCTCAGAAGCCGATGTAGAACTGAGATGAGAAACAAAGCTCCAATGAGCTTGGAATGAGGTCTGCATTGCAGAACGGAGTGCGGCTTGACGGTAGGCATATGCCTGCAAGCCCTCTTGCTCGGTAGTCTTATCCGATGAGCGCAGCATTGTGCGCTGATGCCACCAGCAGCCTTGCCATTCCAGAAAGGCCAATACTCATCTCATTTCTTCGGCCAGCAACTCTACTTCCTCGGACCATCGAGCTGCACGTGCGCGTGTCTTGCACCATTCGATCCGAACACCTACATAAAGCAATCTCAGTCAGCTGTCGATATCATCAACCAGAAACACTCACAATCTTGAACACTTTCATTCTCGGATGGACTGGTGTTGACATTTGTCGTCAGCCAGATCCACGAGATTGTCCCGGTGCCTTGAGTGTGATCACCTGTGAAATCACCCATAGGCCGAATGTCCTCGTGTCTGAGGGGTCGAAGTGTTGCCTCCCAGCCCACCTCATCCAACCGACAGCTTAGTGATTCTATCACTTGACGAGCGCACCTGTATTTCGCTACCGCCGCATCTTTCTTTGCTTCAATGCGTGCAATCAAATTTTGTGCACGGGTAGAAGCTGCTTGGCCCCGTAAGTTCTTGTCTTTGAATTTGTAGATGTGCAAACATAGACGAAGGTGAGAGCGGAGCTCGTTGAGGGTATCGTGAGCTTGTGCCTGCTGAAGTTTCCATTCGTGCTTCATTAAACGGTGATTGCAGTCGAGGTGATTGAGAGCTGATGGTAGATAGAGTGGAAAATCCTGCGGCTTAAGTGTTTGGGGGGCACCTGGACTTGGATTCATTGATGAGCGCAGCGTGGAGACAATAGGCATATAGAGTTCTTGATAGCGGGTCCAGGAATCGATGCGTCTCTGTAGTGCATTAGTTCTATGAATGATGGCCTCTCTTTGATTCTCTGTGGGATGAAGCGAGAGGTCTGAAATATCGCGTTTGAGCCGTTGTCTGTCATAACATTTGAACAACGACCACACGTTGAAAGAGAGACATCACATACTGCAAGTCTTCTAATTCAATCCCACCACTAATGAGGACGCTAGGCGAGACATTGTCGTCGAGAGAGTGGTTGATCCCTGCCCGCGGCTCTGCTGCTTCCAATTCTGCAAGCTGTGACCTTACCGCAGCCTGCGTAATAGCTACACATACAGCAGATGATCAGCGCAAATTCATAGAATGTGTGGGCAGTGACGTACGAGCAAGCTTGCTTTCGAACGGATTTGGGCGAGTGTTGTCCTCCTCCCACATCTCGACTTCTGTTCCCCACTCGTCCAGAAGCGCAGGCTGGATTGTTCCTTCCAAATTGTACAAGGCGACACGATGTTCCCGTTCCCACTTTATGGCGTTTTCCATCTTGCGCTTCAACGTATGGCCTTGAGAGTCTGAAGTATCAGTGAGGGAAACATAATACTCAACAATGAAAACCCACCAAGTGTCGTCGTCTTTTTCCAATTCCAATCACCGAAGTGATCATCTAAGGTGTCACGTCGAGTTCCGGGCCCCATTTCCTTCGTGCTAGATGCGACACGGTTGGCACTTGCCCAACCTCATTCTGGTGCTTCACCGTACCTACCCACTTGGTAAAGTTCCAGGAGAATGTGAGCTGACAGGCTGCGATATGGGCCACGATATGAAATTTCGGTACGAAATATCGAACCAGCACATTGTCATGAGGTATATGGAGCCGAGCCGGCATGTGTTCCATTCTGTTCCATAGGTTTTTTGACCATTGACAGGCTATATCGTAGGAAATATTGAGCACGGTCACTGTGAATCCGACAAGGGCCGAAAAAACGATATAATCCATATTTAAATACCTTGTAACACCGTCAGCTGGCTGAATGTGAAAAAAGTAGCAGAAAACATACCTTTTGCCTTTTTGTAGATCACCTACCCCGTTTGGCAATTTGAATTCGTGTCGAGCGCAGTCGATGGTACCTATACCAGTAGCTGCCAAGCCTCGCGAAGATTTCGTGTCAGCCATACTAACTGCGTTATGACTAACACAGGTACTGCGCTAGTGAGGAAACATTAAGTATGTCGTCCCTCAACAGTCCAGACTACATATGCACCTCTTGTCATTCATTGGCTCGCTCAGATAGGTAGCTCTTGTATGCACGCTCCTCCACAAATAGGCCCATCCTGTATTTAAACCAGGATCCACTCGATCAGAGGAAACAGCCTTCCGCTTGAGACGGAAATTCGCATCTATAGCGACGAAGAGTGCGTACAACCATCTGTCAACCAGGGTGAGCAAGACATTCTCATCAAACAATCAACTTTAAACTTACCTCGTTGCTGGAGGTGAATTCTCCCAACCTTGGGGTAAATTCTTGCCCACATGGGGGCATGCTGGACAAACTACCGCAAGTTCGCCAGCTTTTGTTTCTGCAATGCCCCCAGGGTCGTGACCTCGGCCACTACGCCTGAGTTGTCGAAGGTGACGCCATTCATGTACTATCCTCATGAACGCTGAATAATGGTCCTGCAAGTCGAGAAGGATCAATATTAAGAATTAAATTGAAATTTTATCACTTACCTTGATGGGTGACAATCCAGTATTGTCGGAGCGCCTGGCTAGGCTGTGATAAAATTCGTAGGCTGAAATCTTAGACTCGAATGACAGCAGTTGATAGTGCTCAAGTACGTTGAACGTTGCAGCTGTTTGCGGATCTGTCGTTGTTGCTGGATACCATCGGACTTGTAAGAGCTGCTTGTAGCGCAGTTGGGCGGTGTGACAGCCGCAAAAATCTAGCGCGACATCATGGATCCCATTGATGTCAACAATGATGAAATCATTGCCTGTTGAGGGACGCGGATTGTAACAGTGGTCACTGGGAGGATGACCCAGTTGCACGCGTAAACCAAGGGACTTGAGTTGTGTGCGCTGGAAAAAAGAGCCGTTCCACTCCTGTGTTTGTAGGTTAGTATTGTAGACCATGTATCTAGTAGGAAACACGTACTTCAATAACATGCAGTGGACTGGATTGATGGCGCTCAACAGTGCAATGTCGACAGTACATTTCCATCCTGAAACAATCCCTGCATCGGTACTTGGGTTCTTCAATTTCACTGCCACAGCGGCAGACTGTGCGCTGGCCTTCATGACCACGACCCTCCAGAAATATGGTCTCGTCAAGGAAAAATTGGCGGTCGAGGAGCCAAACAAGAAGCGGATTGTCCTAAATAATCATGAGTGTAGTACACACCACTGATGTTTTCACTTACTGCAGCATATTCTTTGCGCCTATCCTGCAAAACGTCACCTGTGATGATTGGAGGATCACAAGATGGAGAGACTTCGTCCCAATCATTGTAGCCCGGCCAATCCTGGATGGTGTGAGGTTTGTATAGTGAACCAGATGGCTCACTCTCAAGTGTGGCCTCACCAAGTGAAACATGCCCTGTATGTAGAGTAGTGCGTCCATTAGTAAATGCATATTCCCTTATCAACTTGACTGCTGGTGTGGAGCTTGGCTGAATGAAACGCTCAACTTGCAGCTTCGGTTTCTTTGCAGCCCACGTCATGGCAGGATACTAGAATGGTGGCCAAGCATGCAAATTGTCAACATGGTGAATCATTCTGAAAATTTACATGTTAGGCTTCCGTGACTTCAAATATATCTACACTTACCTTGTACTACATTATTGCCAGGACCACGTTGAAGGGCTTCACCAGTAGATTTATTTGACAGCGGATAATGTTCTGGCGTTAAATTTGTTTTGGAAGACAAGCCAGATGGTATGGTGTAAGTTTCAGTATATTCATATGAGGCGTACACAATACACCATAGACACGTAGAACACGTGACCACAATGACCTCACATGACATTGTTTATCAACACATGGTGCCTCGAGTTCTGGACCTTAGTACTAGTATATTAGACACAGCGCAAGAAAAACTCGTATGGACTACACCGTGACGCTACGTGCACAAAATCTACGTTACATGAGTACATGGACGAAATCAAATTCTGATGCCTTTCTGATACATCATCTCCCCCATCGAGTGAGCAAGTGTGAGCTCGCAAACTCCTCCAGAAAACAACAGACACTCGATGTCTTCTAAATATGCAAGCACAGTCCTCAAGAAACGGGAGATTGAGTCAGCAGCATGCCACTCAGGCGAGACTCCGCAAAAATTCAAAATTTGATCTTGTGCAGGAATGGTCCGGTTGAGTATCTTTTGGACCTTGGAAATCGAGGATTCGATGATGGAAATATCACCGGGGGAGGAGTCTTCGGGGAAACTCTTCACGTAGTCGCAAAAGACTCCCTCAACAAATTTGCAGGGGTCATCGCCGATCATCGCCAGCATTTCGTCCTTGATGTCCTTGACAACACGTAAGCATTCTGGAAGATCGTCACTGTTGAAATTGAGTTTAATGTTTTATTTCATTTCTATTTATAAAATTGAACATGCACATACAGCTTGATATTTTCGTCATCTTCTGGTTCCGAGTCATCATCTGAATCGGACTCAGACTCCGACTCATCGTCATCCCCACGACGCAAGGCTTTTGCGACAGCCTTCAAGAGCTCTTTGGAGAATTTATTTGCTGCTTCCGATTCCTTGGTCTTCAAGCTACGAAGGACTCTCTGCCTCTTCAAAATATCATCTCTATGTCTTTAATGTAATCGGTCAGGAACGGATGTAAATAATTAATGAATGTATGACATACTTTGCATAATGACGGCGGTGCCTTTCACACGAAGCTTGTAGCTTTGCCTCGGGCATTTTATGAACAACTGGACGGACCATTTTGACTAGCTATAGTAGAGAGTGGTGGTAGTCTTCAAGAAAAAGAACCAAGGATCCTCCATTGTGACACTGAGTCTTCAATGGTAGGACGGAAACTCATTCGCTCAATATCATATTTCAATGGGCCAAAATTACCACAATGCTAAGCTAGGCCAGTTGCAAGCATTGAATCAAGGCCCGTCTCATGTCAGCGTGTGTTATAGCATTGTGAATGTAACTTGAAATCATCAACAGAGATAAAGTCCGACTGCCATTGCACTGAATTGGTCACTAATTACTTCGAGTCTCGGTAGGATTACACCGAGTCTTGGTAGGACGAAAACTGATCCAACCAATATCATATTTCAAACACATGCGGGATCATTGCGCCAGCGCTGCGAGGCCAGTCAAGCATGAATTAAGGCCTGTCTCATAATCTTCAAGATAAATAAAAGCCCTACATACTACCATTGCACTGAATCAGTCCCTCTCTAGCAGTCGGACGAAAACACACGTGGTTCACAATCATACGCTCAAAGTGAATTTTTCATCTCATTGCCATACTAACTAATAGCTATTACCTGCAACATACATCTAATCTCACCAATGGCACCACCCACCAAATATTCTGCCGAGCAGATTGAGTTTATGGCGACATTCCACAATCAATTCCTTGAATGTAAGGCCAACAAAAATTACGAACCTTTCTGGAATCTGTTTTTTGAGGCATGGGGAGCAAAATTTCCAGAGCGTGCTGTTGTCTTTGAAGACATTCCGCTCGATGTCGACTTAACCGAGGAACAGTCTACTGTGCTGGCAGAAGCCTGGGCATTGCGTCAACGGGTATGTATATGCTGTCCGAATATTAATTTCAAAAACGTGTTACTAGTACTCACCATGCTAACAGCGCCTCATGGAGAAATTCCGTAATGATTTGGGCACGTCAAAAGCGGGTCGGTGGGCAAATGGACAGCACACTGCCACAGTCAAGAAAATGATGAAAAATATCATGAAGGGCTCGACGGACAGACCTACTCGTGTCTTGCAACCATGGGAAATGTACTCGAAAACTCACTATACAAAAGTCAAAGATGCGGTAACGACTGAGCAGGAAGAGTTAAAAAAAGTGCCCTCTGCTGAGCTGGCCAAGAAGACTACCCTGGGTATCGTTAAGCGGCATGTCAAAGCCACTTTCGACAATGAGTCCGAGGAAGTAAAGGCAGAGGTCCTTGCTGCTATCGAGGCAATGAAGGAGGCGAAAAGTGCGGAAATAGAGGAAGCGAAGAAGCAGGATCACGATAAGGATGTGTAAGTTACATTCCTTGCTTTCTATGAAAAATGTTTTCTTACAGCATGTGCAGCTACATATCCAAAATCGCTGCGATTTTGACCCAGTTCTTCAAGGAGTTGCACAAAATGACCGATTGGGCATTCACAGTACTCATGGGCAGGCCACATCCTGCTGCAGGTGGGACACTGGATGTTAGTAGTTTTCATGTTGGTACAATGAAACTGGGCAACTGGTTCAGTCAAGCCTATCCCCAATTCTCGCAAAACATTATGGTGCCTTACACGCAATTTGTAGAACGTGTTTTTCGTCAGTCACTCTTACTCAGTACAAGATATCAGACTAATACCTCTTTCAACAGCCGACGCAGCCGCTCTGTCGAGGGGACAAAGCTTGACATCATCCACTCCGGTCATTGCTTCTGGATCTTCGTCTACTGTCCAATCACCCTCTGATATATCACCACCTACCACAACTGCCACGTCTGATGCGTTGTTTGACCCACGCCTTGCTTCGCTCATGGAAGACGTCGACATTCCATTCTTCTCCGAGCCTTACGCATCTCTGCCACAAATGGACATGGACGACACATCGCAGCCATCACTTCCCATTCTTCCGATGCCTCCGCAACCTCCTCAAGACTCGGAGATGATGTACAGTTTCAATCCGTTTCTGCAGGACCCATCCATTCTCGAACAAGACCCACCTATTCTCGAACAAGACCTTGCCTCGCAACACTCGCTACCGATTATCGGAATTCATCAAACACAAAATACATTGACCCCCACAGATGAACCTGCTACTACCCCAAATGAAGCTGGAGCACAGCCGCAGCCTTATCACACTACAAATCCCACCTTCACATTCCCTATCTCCACTCCACCACCCTCCCAGGTGCCTTCATTGACAACCTGCATTCTATCAACGCCACCTGCTGGTGCACCCCCCACCCAAAGTCTGACAACTCTGTCTGATGCCGCCCCAAGAGGACCCCCTTCTGACACAGGCAAGAAGTGTGCATGTGAATCTGAAGGAGAGCGGTTGAATAAAGGTAATACTCGCAGGGCTGGTTCCAGCACCTCTGCCATGGTTGATGAGAGAGTGACGGAATCAACGGATCAGCAGGATGGCCGAGGCAAGCGTCAACGGTTCCAATCCAGGCGTGCTGCAGAAGCCAACAATATTGGTGGCTCATCCGCGACTCGGAAGACTGGACGCAAATGAGTGCGTATGCGCGTCTCCGACCATTGTGTCATTTATACCATCGTTGCATATATGTAGTTGCTTGCGTGTGTTGTGTGTTTGTGAATGCAATAATTGTTAGTTCTTGACATATTGGAACTTGTGGGATTGGGTGACACAGATAGGTATTTGGCTTTCAAACAGTTTTCAGGTGTGTTTCTAGAGTGGTACATCAATGTCTTATGGCTGTAGGTAGTGATACATCAATGAATTATAGTTGTAGGTAGTGATGTGATACATCAGTCCTACAGGTACAGCCTGAGGCAGCCCATGCCATGTCCTCATATATTTGATCACTCACCAGTACGCCGTCAAAGCGGCATTGGCAATATGAACGCCACGGGCGCAATCCGTTAATATATGGTCACTCTACATCGTTATTTAGTCTCAAATCTAATTTTACTGAGAAATGACACCCAAGGCTAACACGCCATCAGCACCAGAAGGAGTAGGAAACCTGGTGATCCTGGACTCCGGTTCACAATGTGCACAGAACGTGGTGTAGCCTCACATTCAAGCAGGAATCTCCAGCGGGGGATGTCACTTGGACCTTGGTGCTATTTTTGATAATCAATCTACCGATCAGACTCGTCCATCAGATGCGCATCTCATGATCCAGGCCCAGTCATCACGCGGAAGTAATGTTACCTATAGATAGACTGAAGAACCACGATGCCATCAAATGAAGGCCAGGTACCAGGTCCAGAGAACCGTGGATTGAGTACCAGACCAGGATCCTCCACTGATACATTAGCCCTTATAGATTATAGACAGCTGTGGGTCTTAGATATACATGTATCAGTATTGCCCTCTAATTGTAAGTACTTAATGTATTATTCTTACAGTATGGCCTGCTCGAGACGGAACAGATCATTGTGGCTCGGACTTGAAGAATACAAACAGTGAAGATTGGACTCGAGACGTAACAGAACATTGTGACTCGGACTAACAAAATACAAGCAGCTATGAGTAAGGGAGAAAGGGAGAAAGGACCCAGAAGGAATATATGCGCACACTATAAGTAGTTGGGTGATAGGCTGGGAAAGCGGTGAACCGGGAGCTTTCCTAATGCATGGCTGATGCATTACTGCCAGTGATGCATCGCTGCAGCGCTGATGCATGGCTGATGCATTAAGGATCCACGATGTGTTGTTGCATCACTGGATCCCTTGCAACTGTAGCAAAACATCAGTAAATTCACTAATTCCTTAATTAGCTTTCCCGCCGCTTGCCGTCAATTATTTTCCCACAAGAAGCAGTTAAGTCCTTGGCAAGGACAGTAAAAACCACTTGCCGCAAGTTGGATAAGTAGATCCCCGCTCTTGTTTTGTACTTATTTTTTACTTATTTCCACTTGCTTGAGCTTGTGCCCACTTGATTCATGAAAAAAAAGGCGGCAAATACTGCATTTATAGCGTGACAAGTGGACAAGTTAATATAAAGGGAGAGCAAGTGACAGGTAAGTAGCAAAAAGAAACATTAAAGAGCGGGATAGCAACGGTTAGCGACAGTTTAAAATGTGTGATACTATTAGCAGCGGTGGTGACGAGGGAAGGACAACGAGGGAAGGACAACGAGGGAAAGACAATGAGGGAAAGATGATGAGGGAAAGACGACTCGGAGCAAATTGGATCAGGATGGAGAAACGCATTGAAGTGGCGACTTGAGCAGAGAGATGGCAACACGAGGGAGTAGTAGTTCTACTAGTAGTCAGTTGCGAGACACGAAATAGCAAAAAAAGAACAGTACCACTGACAACTAGCAGATGAGCGCACGCTCATCTTCTGATTCCTCGTCCACCTTTCGTACACCATGCCTCTTTGTGCCGAAGCTCTGAGCTCTCTCCCACATCTTACTCATGACCAAGTCTCCTGTGCGAGTGATGGATTTAACGTATGACCTGGTGGGCTCACCCCAGTTGACATCCGAGAATGCCAACAGAGCACTACTTTCATTGCCCGATGACTTGTTGTGCTTCTGGGGGGCCCTGGAAGCCCTTCCTCAACCGTTGATTTCGATGTAACTTAAGAGAAAGCCCTCATTGGCAAAAAGTGCGATCGCGCGTTCCATCTAAGATAAAGAATGAGTCAACAGTATAAAGATATGGTGGAGATACCTGCCGCCGAAGTGGCGAGGGCAAGCGCCCCCTTTGCATGTCCCAATGTAGTGAATCCTGGCACAATGGCGAGAGCACCAGAAATAGCACAGTGGTGTTGCGCAAGCACCTGCATGATAAGGTCAGATTGAAATGGTTCCGTGTGCTTACTACCGTCCTCCTTAATTGTCCCAAACAAGAATGCGCTCTTGATAAGTAGGCATGCAGAAAATTGCTGGTGGTCTTCGTCGGTCACGAGATCAGACTGTGAGCGTAGGAAGGTTGCAAATACACAGAGGGCAGTGGTGCTGATGCTGTTGCGCCATTCCGACAACCGCTGAAGGGCCTGTAAAATATCTGGTTTCAGGATATATGAATGGGGCTAAAAGGCACTCACTACAGCGATAACAGGCCCATCAGTAGTGACCGTGTATGGGACACCTTTGTAAACGGCATCCCAGATTAGTTGCAGAGTAGCACTGAGGATATTGTCTTTCATGGCCCAGACTTCGTCCTGGTTACCGATGCAATAGACCAAAGTGGGGATGAACACGCTGCTCCACTTGCCCGACATCTGACAAACGTCAGGAAGATGCCTCATCCTGTACTGAGATCGAGAGAGTACGATTTTTGGCGTCTCTGTTGCCTGGGAGGAGGGCGCAATGCTCGCGCGAGAGTTCATACCTGCAGCGGAGGTCTTCAACCTCTTCACTGTAGAAGGTTTTTGTCTAACAGCGACACTGGTCTGTGCTTCCTAATCAGTGAGATATTCTGTTCAGCAAACAAATAAATACCGCAGAAGTCTGCCGAAGTGTGACTGGTTCGGGTTCTTTCTTCACTATGACTGACGACTCGTCAGGCCCATCGAGAACTTCAATCTCGGATGACGGTGAGAGTAAGTCTTCCTCTGTGATTTTGCGCTTTAGACTTGGCGAGATATAATATGGAGGAGGGACATAGCGAGTCGAGGGAGGCTGGGCGAGAGATGGAAACTCGAGATCAGAATCCTGATCTATGGGGGAGGCCTGCCCTAAAAGAGGGGCATCAAAGTCACTGTCCGAGTCAGATGCGTAGTTCACTAAGGGAGCAGGACATATGGAAGGACGGGCCTGGACATCCTCTTCCACATCCGAAAACATGCTGAAGTCACCGCTGTTATCGTTGTCGATATCAAGCTGCTCCTGTTCAGCATGTTGGGCCATACTCTGTGGCACCTCGTCGTCGTCGAAAGCCATGGGAGTAATTTTGATGTTGGTACCCTGAGGCATTAATTAATGCGTGAAATAAATTTAGGAATATTGAACTCACTGCGGAAGTCTTGATTCGTGTCTCACTAGCTAAGCCGTGCTCGTTCACCTCATCATCATTGTCCTCCTCGTCTTCATATAAGTGCGAGTGTCGAATTAGTGCACCACCATCAGAATCGGGAGTACATTGAGGAGTGAGTGGGGGTGCACTATTGTAGCTAACAGTGCTCCCCTTGGTAAGCCTAGAGGAGGGAGCAGAGCTGGAAGTGGTGGACCGCTGGATGGAAGACGCGGTAGAAGGTGCGGCTTTAGACGGTGGGTTTGAAGCCTTATCACTGGCGGTAGCGATGACAACTTTTGACCTCCAATCTGGGATACGCCCAGCGAGATTGAACTGTTTAGCGGGTGTTTGGCTAGCAATATTGATGTCATTTATTCCAAGATTGAAAAAGAAAAGAACCGTTTCAGTTAAATGGAGTGTCATTGGGGTGAATTGTTGGTTAAAGGAAAGACTCACGCCTTGAAGGACATCTGATCACCATCACGTGCCGTTGTGATAGACAGTGGTGGGTTTGAAGCCTTATCAGTGGCGATGTCAAGTTTTGACTTCCAATCTGGAATACGCCCAGCGAGATTGAACTTTTTAGCAGGCGTTTGGCTGTCATTTATCGTAAGATTGAACCGTTTCAGTCAAATGGAGTGTCATTGGGTTAAAGGAAAGACTCACGCCTTGGACACCTGATCACCATCACGTGCCTTTGTTGATGGATCGCCGATAAGGCTCTCAGTGCCTGCTACTGCTTCAATCGCATCCCTCACTGGTGTCTTCAATGGCGTCTTCCTGCTTTTGCCCCTTGCAGGTGGTGCCTCCAACTCCTCATCTCTTGCGGGGTTTCCATAGTTGGCACCAGCTGCCAACACACCTCCAGCCCCACCACGCTTGGTTTTAGCGCCAACAACCTTATCAATGGCGACTTTTGCACCTACGTCTGCACTAGCCATACTCAGTTCAGAGGTCGCTGAGGGCTTTGCAGCCTTTGCTATGGGGCGAGCACGGGGACGTTTGGGCTTCGGTGCATCAACATGTGCAGCAGCTTGGTCCGTTGCCATCTGTTCCTGGAGAGTTGCTATACGCTGATGCCCTTGTTGTATAGCTTGTTCACTCGCCTGGTTTGCCTCCAGTTCGCGCTGCCGGTCAGCAATCATTTGAGCTTTGGTACGCCTCTTTGCACGACCTTCGGCCTCGAGCACGATATGTCCTGGGTGCTGAGTTGCATTTTTAGGACGGGTTCCCATACGCCGTGAAGCTGGCTGAGACATTGGTTCAATGGACGATGTGAAGCTAAAGGTATTGGAGGGTAGTGGTGACGAGTTGAACGTGAGTCTTGTCACTCTCTTGAAAATTTCTAGCCTAGCAAGCTGACTCTGAATACTACCGTGACACTGACCCTGCTTTATGCGTCCTAACGTACGCTTGGCTAGTAATACTAATACTAGTACCATAGTTATATTACAGATTTCGG
>JRHT02000276.1:6333-24123 GCA_011800875.2 Suillus brevipes Sb2 | reverse complement strand
ACAGTGGTAGGAAAGGAAACGCGTACGATATGAAGTCATCCTAGTCGGGATGATGGAGGCAGGTAGTAGGCTGAACTATAGGTCGGAAGGCCTATGACGTCGGTCGGACATGGGGACTGGAGACTTGGAAGCCTAGAGGCCTGGAGGCCTTGGACAGGCTCATATAGGCCTGATAAAAGGGCGCGAAGCCTAGGTCTGAAGGCCTGGACATAGCCTAGGGCAGGCTACAGGTCTAGGTAAAGACTATACTATGCTATTCGAACAGGACAAGTGTATTCCTATTGTGTCGGATAAGGCAATAAGCCATAAGGAATGAAGGCAGAAGAGCCATTAGGAGTTATGGGCTGATACAAGAACTAGGTAAAGGAAAATACATAATAAGGATACAAAGGCCATAAGCCAATAAGAGCATAAGGCAAGGTAATGACTAGATGAGACGGAAAAGTATAGGCAGAGGTAAGATAATACTAGGCACTGTGAAGTGGTATTATAAGGTGTACAGAGTATGTATCGAAGCCTGTTGACAAATGAATGTAAAGGACACGATAGAAGTCATATATTTGGAGGCATGTATGAACATCATGAAGTCAAGCTTATAATTTTCAATAAGAGGTAGATTTCAATAAGAGGTAGATTACAATAAGAGGTAGATTGTGATAAGAGGTAGTACATCAGAATTCCCTAACTAAGGGAATACGAGGCTGAGATGGAAAGCCATCAGAAAGGAATACGAGGCTATGAAAGCCTGGAACAGGCTATCAATTAGGAACAGAAAGGAATAGGAATCGATAGAACCTGTAACAGGCTATCAATTAGGAACTGAAAGGAATTGGAGGGGATGAAAGCCGGGAACATAGGGATGGGAAATGGGGTCCGGAGTACGGGATATGACAATATCTCTGACTCACAGAGCCTAGGCTCTTATCTCTGACTCCACCTGACTCATGGACATGCGGCTGCGTTGCCTTGTACTATATCCAGGTATCACTTACCTTTCTTGTCTTCTTGACTCCCGCAGATACTTGACGAGCCTGCCCTAAAGCTCATTCCCATTCACCATATATACTCGTCATGTATCATAGTTGTTCTTTACTTTAATCTACTTGGTTTTACCCTTGAAACCTGATCCTCATTTAAGCTTCGCAACTTAAGTGTCTATCTCTGATTCTACCTTAGAGCACTCCTCTTCGGTAGCCTGATTATCATCTGTCTTAGAGGTGCCAGCCCTCTAGACTGAACCCTTGATCTTCTCTTGTTTGAGAAGCAGAAAGCTTTGCACGGGCCGTACTCTTTTGTACTTGCAAAGCAGAACCCATCCAAGTTCGTAACAAAGACTACTTTGGGACGAATCCCAAGTAGAAACTAACAGAGTAATGGCTGCAAGGACAAATTCCGAAGCAGAAAGGGAACAGGAGGGTATGTCCGAGATCGGACCAGAGGAAGTGACCCGAGGGTACAGAGGGAGTGTAACGGATAAGGATGGGTAAGGACAAGGCATCAAGCCAATGTCCGGACAGAGGATATGTCGGACTTGGAGGATGGAGGATGGCTATCTGGACGCAGTCCGAGATAGTCTAGGATGGACAGATGAAGTATCGGAGGACATAGGATAAGTGGAGGATACATGATGACTATCGGATGAAGTCTGGAATAGTCTAGGACAAGTGAAGGACAAGGGATAACTATTGGACAAGGTCCGAAAGTAGCAGAGGTTAAGGAAAGACAAGGGTTAACTATCGGACAAGGTCCAAAAGTATCGGAGCATAAGGAGAGACTACTGAAAGGTAGAGTCAGAGCATAAGGGAATCAATCCCTTAAGACTACATGATGGAGAATAACTTTTGATGGAGAATAACATTAATATTTGAACTAAGGATGTATCGAGAGTTACACAGGTTTATATACTGTAGGCAGCACAGGAAATGTAAGTTAATCAGGCATCCGAGGCTATGTATGAGGCATGCGGAATATTATGGTGAAGTGTCACAGATCATAATAGAATGGAGATGGATATGAAAAGGCAGGGTGGATCAGTAATGGAACAAAATACGAGACTAACCGAGGACTGGAAACATAGGAATGATACTTAAAAGGAAATGGATCAAGAACATAGTTGGGTATTGAGGATTACCGAGAAGCCGGAAGTAAGGAATACCGAATAATGTAATAGGCTGTGTTAACCTTATATGAACAGGAAAAGCTTATTGTATCATATCAGAAATGGATGTAGACATCGGACTGGATCCGATATAGGTCCGGAAGTCTGGATGTGAAGCACAGGAAAATAGTCTGGATATCAAGTCGGATGATGGATGGAGGTAGCAGGGCTGATCCTACAGAAGTATAGCATGCACATGTTAAGACTATGCTCAACGGATGTCTGGAGGGGCTTGGCTTCAGCTCGTGTGCTGCACCCTTTACCCGAGTATGTGCCCCTAATTTACGAAGGGTGGATATCAACGGACAGAGGTGTACGAGTCGTCCAGACGAGAGATGTCCGAAGTCCAGAACTATGTAGGGGTCACCCGAAGGTGGGACGGAGGTGTTAGCTTTAGGGATATAATCCCGAGGCTCGGAGGAGGACGAAGAGACTAGGCCGAAAGTCCGAAGGACAAGAGGAATGGACAAGTCTAAGATGATATTCAAACTAAGGAAATACTACGGGTTACAAAGGGTTTATATACTGTAGCACTTCCGTTGGATGTCCGGTTGAAGCACAGCCCTCGGAAGTCAATGCTATGTACTGGAGAGTCTAACTCGAAAGAATAAAGCTGTGGATGATCAAGAGTGGAGCCGGATATGAAATAGAACAAAGGGAACGAGTTAAATGAATAGGAAATGAATGGACTAACGGAAGGATCAGAATGGAGTCGGAAATTAACTGTCATGAAGGTCCGGGCACATAGGGGTAGAAAGAAGCATATACTAATGTGGACTCGAGGAAATGAAGTCTAGACCGGAACGGATCAGCCGGCCCGGACGAGTCAGGTTCAGGAACGGAATATGACAGCACAATGGAAAGGATGGTGACAATAGGGATGGGAAATAGAGTCCAGAGTATGGGATATGACAATAGTGCTACATTCAATGAAGAATATGAAGGATGAAGCACAGTTGGAAGATGAAGGAAAAATACTATGGAAATACGGAATTTAGGTAGAGGTGTTTAAACGAAGAATAAACGAGGTAATATGAGATATCGGACTTGGATGCAGTGCGTTCTACAGATGCTACACAACAAGGGAAGCCACAAACCAGTCAATTAGCGTTTGACAGGTGCTGTCTTTGACCGACAAGACCGACGAACAGCTACGGAAATATCAGGAGGCAATGGAGCGATGGTTGATTCTGGCGCAGATGGAGGTGCAGGAGGAGGCGATAGAGCAATGGTTGGTTCTGGCATAGATAGAGGTGCTGGAAGTGCAGGAGGAGGTATCTGAGAAAGTTGCTGACTGATCATGCTTAAGCCCCGCATTAGAATATCGCATATTGTATTGTGAGACAGGGCAGTTGACTGAGAACTTGCGAGAGAAATCGCGCAACGCCACTCTTCAAGGAGGGGGCAGCAGAGGATAAAGTATAGTGAAACGAAGAGATAATAGTTAGTCAGTAAAGGACTATGTAAGAAGTTAAGACTGTCGTCCCTTAACAGTTACGCCAAAAGGCAGTGATAATCAAAGTACACCTTTGACTATCGCGGACAGTATTTATGTTGATTATGAGAACTCAGGTAAGCACCAAGCTTACACCCTTCCCCATTTTCAGATCTTTTTATCCCCCCACCAGTGCTGGTTCTCAATCACGTGACACTGTGGTTTGGTGTGGGAATTCATCCGAGAACGGAAGGACACAAATGGCCACCCCAAGGGCGACACCTTGAAATCTACTCGGAGCGGGTTTGGAACCCCCGACCTCCTGCAAACCTTTGTACTTTGATTATATGTAAGAAGTTAAGACTGTCGTCCACAAACTAAGATCCTATAGGGTGCGAGTATAGCGTCGACCCTAGGGAACTGCTATTGAAGCAAATCCTTCGTCGTAGTGTGCGAAAGGAGTCTGTTGAGTCCTAAGAAGGATAAGCTGAAACTGAAAGAACACCGTCGGTAAGTTAGCTAGAACCGTAGATAGAAAAGAAACGTCCAAGTCCAATGCTGCGGCAACTGCAGTAAAACTGCGGTAACTTGTACTAGGGGACTTGTAAGTCTAAGCCGAGGTATACTAGGAAGGGCAAGTCGCCTGAGCAAAGGTTTAAAACGAACGCAAAGGTAAGATACCGTGGTAAAGCGGTAAATCTGGTAGCGGTCCAGGAAACTAGTAAGTCTAAGAGACGCGAGGTGCTTAGAGTGGTCTAGTACCGTCGGTCAAGGGATGGAAATCAAATGAACTGATATTCGCAATGAAAGACTACTAAGTGAAACTACCGCTGCTGAGGTCCGGGGATGACAGGTAAAGGGGAAGTAAGTATTCAGTATTTACGACGAGTCATATATACCACTTGCGTGGATTACCAGAATGTACAGGCGAAGGTAGTAGCGAGAGTAGGTGCGTGGGAAGCATGACATTTCAGTAAATCAGGGTGAGTTGGAATGGTATTACAAGAGTTGCAGATATGGATTGTTGGATCAAAGCCGAGGGAAGAGCAATTTCCTAAAGTGATGGTATTCAACACGTTGACAAAACGTTCAGGAGATGTAACGATCGGGAGTGGTTTTGAGATCACCATGCCGGAGCAATCCATATAATGGGCACGAAGTTTGAACTTGGAGATGCTAAAAAGTAGGATGAAACGACGCCATGGTTGCTCCCACATCATCAGATAGCCCTTGGTAGCAACCCCCAAGAACAAAGGTATTTTGCAATCAACAGAGAGGTCAGATTGGGTAATCTCAACTCCTGTGAGGACATCTTTCCAGGACTTTTGCGAGAAACCGAGCTTTCTGAGCCGGTAATCCAGGAGGATGAGATCAGGCTTCTGTGAATCGGTAGCGTCTGGTATGGAAGTGGTGGTGAACTCTGAAGACCAGTACCGGAGATCTGTTATCTCGGTGAAGGGCAAAATGTGCAAGCACTGGATTCCCGAGTGTTGCGATGACGAGTGCTGTGATCCATCAATATTGCGCTCTTGGACTTGCTCCTTGAGCAGTTCACGCATGTGATAGTATACTGCCCAGAAAAGACACTCCCAATTCTTTTCCTCCATTTGTCCTATAGGCTTAGCTCTTTTCGTTCCAGCCTTGACGAAATCCTGCTGCCCCAAGCTGCCCTCCATCTCTAGCATGGAATCCCCTTCAAGTTCTATGTCTGTATCAGTCTGCGACTCAGTCTGAGCCGCCTGAAGCTGGGTACACCTAACTGGCACCTTGCATTTACCTCAGAAAGCATTTTCGAGTCACCATTCCTTGTCAAAAACGGGAGCCCCAGGTATCTGAGTTTGGCTTCCCGGTACTTGTTTGATGTAAGTGATCCTCTTGATTTCCAATTTGTTGAGATTTGAAAGAGGAATGAGGATTTTAAGGATGGAGGTCTTAGGCTTCAGGTCCTCCTCCCACAGAACCCAGGGATCTGGTCTTGCGGGCCCAACTCACTCTTCATGAGTATATCCATTTCATCCTTCGTGCGGCATATGGGATGGATAGTGACGGTGCTGACAGCCGCTAGGAGATAGTTGGCGAAAGATGTTGACATGGGGGGCAATTTGTTGTCCTATTGTCCCTGGTGGCGTGGCGCTCTTGTTCTTTCAGTAAGTTGTGCAGAAATCAATCAATTTCATAATATTAAAATCGCGGGTAGTGCATTTACCCGGTTTGTACCATAGCATTCATTAGGATGTGTCGCAAATTCCTAATTTGGCTTTCAGTGCCTTGCAACGTCTAAAGCGGGAGTGGACCTTTAAATGCCTTGTATTTACAGTGGTTGTCCTTAAAGTGCTCATGTAAATAACGGTTGCAATGGCATTGCAATAACCTTAGTCATCCTGGAATCACTTGTGCGAGTTGCTGATGTAAATGGCTTGAAATGGCTTGAAATAGTTTGCAAGCATTGAAATAAAAATTGAATATTGCAATTTCTGCTGTTATCTTGTTATGAGGCGAGTTTACTTGTAATTGTCTTATCTTACCTCAGCTTGTTACCTTAACCCATTGTAACCATTTAATGCTTGTTGCCATTGAGTTTCGAACCTGCGGCTTGTGTTAGTTAGTATTTTCCTTATATAGTAGCATTTTTTACTTACCTTGAGCATAGTTTCCACTAGGCCATAGGGCCTTGAATATAGCTAAACTTTGGTTGGATATGAATAGTAATTTAGTCCTAATACTTAATACTCAAGAGCAATACCAAAAGTGCGGCGTGATTGAAATAACATTGAACCAACATTGAAATTGATTGTAATAGTACTATCTGCGAGAACGAGTCACCCAAGATGCTGTGGTTCCAACGGCAGCCTTCTTCTTTCTTCCTCTTCCCCTGCATCCTCCCACAGCCTCAACCTTGTTATGCAGCACAGCCAAATCTTCATCAATGTTGCTAAGGGCGGACATCCCCAAGATACTGTCAGTGGGCTGTCGTATGGCAGGAGGCGCTGTGGCCAAATCTTCATCAATGTTGCTAAGGGCGGACATCCCCAAGATACTGTCAGTGGGCTGTCGTATGGTGGGAGGCGCTGTGGCCGCAATGGGCTCTGTGGGTGCAATGGGCTGTGATATAGAGGGAGGCACTGCGGCTGCAGCAGGTGCTTCATCAGCCAACTTGTCATCAGTATCTACATCAAGTGCTGTCATGGCCCTATTGATGGCATCAGTATGATTCTCATGATCAGCGTCAATGGTTGAAGTTCGTGCCGCGCCAAAGACATAGCTTAGTCACAATGTCCTCAATACACTTACTATTCCATTTCGTGATGAAGACTCTCTTCACAGCACAACGACACAGATTACCACTCCAGGGAAATCCGAAGAAATTGTGAGATTTCTTGACAATACGCTAGGATTACCTGAGAAAATACATGTTTAGAAATTGTATAGTGAAATACAGACTTTACCCAGATTCTCATAGGAATATGCGGAGCAATTCACGAACACTTTCTTTAAAATACCTGTTCGAGGCGCCGGTTGGGATCTTCTTCGAAAGCTGTTGCTCGACAACAAGATTGATAAATGCTCAATGCTGACCGTCTAAGGTGATACATTGGAGGGCCCAGACATGGTGGGCCACATGATATAAGTGCTACAGCATGAAGGGGAGGGACAGAAGCATTCCGACTTGCTCGTCTTCTCCATACACACCATGGATTCGAGCTACAGCAATTTCCACTTTCCTCCTGGTTTTGCAGAACCAGGCAGTTTCTCAGCAGCCCCTTACAACGGAAATATGGAAGTGATTCCACAATTGCATCAGCCCCGAGGTTTGCCGGCAGCCGCAGAAAAGTCGGGAGAGAGCGCAAAGTTATCGAAGACAGCAGTAGTCTCAGCGTTGGAAGCAGTTAAACAACGTATGACCGAGCTAGAGAAACAACTCGCTCAGTGCCCGAGTCAACATGATCTTTTAGAGGTTGTTGCTCACCAGAACATTGTGATCCAATCCATACACAACTCGTGCGAGAAGCGCCTCAATGACATGCAACAAGATTTTGAGATGAAGTTGGCGAATGTGTTGCAAATGGTTGAAAAAGGACATGGGGATGGGGAATCCAGTGATGAAGACAACGAAGAAGATGAGGATGAAGCAAGGATAGAGGCGAGCCTGGAAGCGAAGGGCGATCCTGGGCTACTGGTGAGTATATAACTATGATTTTAAAGGAGATGCTCATGCGTTCGAACACAGGCTGTCATACGTCATGCGTTTTCACATATGCTCGGTACTGTGAAATTGACTGCGAAAGATCTGCCTTGGTGGCCCAAAGACGGTGAACAGTGGCCTGTGGATAGTGCGACTAGTGAAAAATTCCTCCGATTCCGCTGGGGGGAAAGTCACACTCATGAAGATAATTATCGAGGTCTTCAGACGATCTTCAGATACATTCGTGTGAAGGGCGCCGAGTTTAGTCCTGCATCTGCAAAGGCATTGCGTGCAATTAGTGACGAAGACTTGCTTGATCGTGTGCAGACCAAGTACCAGGATTTGCAGAAAGCTTTACGGGCAGCCAAGCTGCTGTCATTGTCTCGCATAACCACCACAACAGAGGTGTCCGAAAACCGAGGCATGTTACGGGATGCGAAACTGTCAAAGGGCGTGCGTCAGAGTCGACAACAAGGTGTAAGTACTTACGTGACAATGTTACCTATGACAGCGGCTGAGGGTCCACAGAAATGTGAGGTTCACGAACGGAAATTTGCCGCGTTATCTGATGATTCAGAGTTCAAGACCGATGCCTTCAAGACTGCCCTTATTCCCCAGCTTATGTCAGAAGATGACGACGAGACAAATGAAGAAGGACGTCTCACCGGAAGATACATCTCTCGTCCTTGGGTCTGGGCCAGTGAGCAGGTAAGCAATGATTGGGCAGTGGTATTCTAAGTGCTGACCCACCTTGTATAACAGAGGAACCAATTTATTGCTGCTGTCGATGCTCAACAGGACCCTCATCCACCGAAATGTTACACTATTCGGGTGCGAGGCGAGACACTTGATGTCGCCATTCTGCGGATTCAGAAGGTTGAACATCGTGCGAGGAGGTGGATGGTATCGCAGGAGTGGCTTGCACAGCCAGAGAATCAAAAGTATGATGTGCCAGCGTTTGTTGTCGACAATGGGAAAGCATGGGGTGATCCAAAGGACCCGGAAGAAACCATATCTGCCCAGAAGCGTGTCAAGATCCAAAAGAAAGAGGTTGCCGCACGTAAGAGAGAAAAATTGGTAGACGAAGGGAACACGAAGCCAGGGAAGGGTAAGAAAAAAGCAGGATTGAAAAAGGACAAGGGGAAAGCAAGAGCAATTGATGTTGATGAGGAGCCAACTCAGCCGAAGAACACAGCGCCTGCACAGCCTGTCGCAAGCACATCAATTGCATTGAATAAGACGGTTGACTACACCATTGATAGCGACTTTGAAGATTAATCTGAAGGTGCGCACCTTGTATTTCCAGTCTTGTGGCATTGAGCTCAACCATCATCATCATCGAAGAAATCCTCGGGCTCCGTTCCTGACTAAAGAACAAAAAATGTCAGTTGTCTCCGAGTCGATACCATAACTGAATTCTGTACATGGTCAAATGATACTGAAATCCAAAGATGTTTCTTGACAATGTTGGAGTGTACTGGAATAAGTGCGAGTGGGCTTGCAATGCGGGAGACTGGGATTATTTCATATGGGTGGTAGTCATTCGCATATGAGGTATGGATGCCAAGAGTGCTTTCACTACCATTCAAGTTAATGTTAAATCTGGTGAGAGACGAGGTCCTGACTCACTAAAGTGCCCAGGGCATCAATGGAATATTTTCATCAGACCTGAGACGTCGGATAAGGGCACAAACATGAGGTACTTTGTCTTGAATGCCAACAGCGAGAAGCATAGTTATCTCAGCGGGAAGATGGGACCCACCACAGGAAATGAAACCATATGCATCTGTCTGTGTTCGTCTGTTGGTCATGCAACCATACCAAATACCATCCTTTCGGATGTATGTGAGAGCACGGGCAACCTTGGAAGTGAAGAAGACTGTGCCGTTGTCAAGTGAGAAGTCGTCAACAATATTAAGATCGGGCCAGAGAGCTCGGCAGTATGATATAAGCAGTGGATAGAGGACACCTTCAGGCCCAAAGGTTCGAAGATTGATGAACTTTGCCTGGTGAAGTGGGAGTCGGATATTGTCTGAGGAATGGTCAATAGAGTCAAAGCATAGAATGAGAATGTACCTTGAGCAGCTTCGCTCTGATACACAGCAATATCAGTCATCATGCTTCCTCGCTGCTGGGCTTGACTCTTGAGGATCTCGTTGAGTGTCTCTCGTTCTATTGCGTGAGTGTTGGGTGGAAGCGAGAGAGTATACTCATATATCAAGTGGGTCTGAACCCAATGACGCATCAGTGTCAACTCCATTCAGCCGCCGTCATGTCCGTTGTGATTGACACGTTCCAGCATCCCGTTGAAGTGCTCGAACGCGAACAACCACCATGAATACACAGGGCCATAAGCCTTGATCATGTCCGCGATGTGCATAGATGCATGGTGATTGATCGTGAGATGGATGTTGAGCTCGAGGCAACGAAGGCAGTACTGGGATAAAAACGACTGTCCAATGCGTGCTTGGGACATCGATATTGATCAAGTTGCAAGAAGACGGACAGCTGCACATAGAAGTAACACAGCATCATAGATGCGCCAGCAGTTGCGTGAAAATTCAGGTGCATGAGTATTGGGTGGCTGAGGGGGCTCCGTGTCTGGAATATTGTCATTCTCATCCTTCCAGGACCACCATAGTAGTACAGGTGTGATCGTCAGTAGTCTTCTCCACTCATCTGCTTTCTTGAGAGATTGGTTCTCGCCGAGCTGCCAAAAGGTGTACTTAATACCAATCCAATTTGAGGAACGTAAACTGACATACATTCTTGGGAAGACGTGTAATATGACTCGGCCATCTTACGCTGTTGATAAGGTTCTCGAAGTGCTGCTTCGGTGAGTTTCTACCTCCAGCACCCGAGAACATATAACCTGCAAATAAAACGCGCATAAATAGATGAGCAATGATGCCTTATATCTTCATCAGCTTTGATCATCAACAAGTTAACATCACGTACCCAGAAATATGCAATGCATGAAGTCGAGTGCGGTCTTCTTTGAGGGAAACCAGCCAGCGATGAGGTTTAGTGTACTCCAGCGAACTCCGTGGTCATCGAGAATAGCCTTCTGCCGGATAGGATTGGCATGTCGTGAATAGAAAGATTGTCGGAGAAGATGATCATCATCTGTCGCTGTCCAGCCTGCAATGACATTCAATACCTGTGAATCACGCATAAAAAAGGTACTACTGTAGTCATAGCCTTCCCGTGTGTTGATTTTCGTGATGTTGGTATCACAATAGAGACATGGGTGCATGTCGTGCGAGTGTCCTGCTGTTCCCGACAACTTGTGGGCAGCTGGCATGTCACAATTGAGGATCTGATTGTCTGCATAGACATTAGCTGGTTCATCCTCGTCAATAATGTCCATTTTGATGCCTGGAGTTATATGGCTGATAAAAAATAAACAAATAGGCGGAATCTATCGAAGTTACCGTTTTGAAGGAGCATCATCTCATTCGTTGATGGTTCAAGGCAGTGATTGATCTGCTGGACGTTAGGCTCTTTTGGTCCTGGTAAAACAGCAGCGCAGATGACGTTTATCTGAAGGAAGTGCTGGTCCCGAGGCAGATCATTGATTGCAAAGTATATTGCTACGGTTGAATGCAGTCGGTTCTCAAGGATTCCCATCCTGATGATGAACATATTAGCCGAGTATATGCACATAAATGAAGCCTACCAGTCCGTATTCATAGTCAGATGTAAGCCATAACGATGCTCCGTAAGTTTCTTGACCATCCTTCCCTCCATTGCTCGGTCTCGCACAGCTCCAAACTCACCAACCTCACGTAGGATGTTTGTCTCGAGGTCATGCCACTGTGTCCCATGATGGATATCTGTCATAACAAAATCTTCATCAGTGTTCTGTCCAGGTTGATCCTGGCGACTGTCACGGATCGACCGTGCAAATCCTGGACGCATGAACATGCGCCGTAAACTACCAATGACAGACACCTGCGGATTGATTTTTGTAGCGGTGCGGACCATCTTACCTTTTGCATCTCTACGTTCGGTGTAGATGAGACCATTACAGGCTGGAACGGAACATTCCGCAGAAAGAAGCTGCTTGAGTTGTGAAGGCGAGTGATGTTTCCAACATTCAGGGCATATTGCATACTGAGTGATCCATTGATCGGGATCGATTCCAAGGTGTCGTTTTGCGCTGGCCAATGCTCGAACAGGTCATGGAAATGCGGGGAGTACATTCGCAATCAGGAGCATGTTGAGACTATGATTAAGTTGATTTGTCGCCTGATTCCACGAGAGGTGGCCGTAAACATTGGCCATGACAGCCGTTAGGTATGCATATCAAATTTCACTGTTTTCCTTAAATGCAACAGGTACGAGGGATGGCGCATCAGCCTCGTCCTGATTGAATCCGGGCTCGTGAACATCAGGCAGTGCAGCCGGCTGAAAATTCCGATCAGGTGGATGCAGCTGAAGTGGTCGACGTCGAAGGAGGGGTAATTCTTGGTTGATATCCGGTAGGGGGTCCTGCAGCTCATGCTCAGGGTGATACTCATTATCAAAATCAAAGTTAGTATTGTCTTGAGGCTGTGAGTTGTTTCGAGCTAAAGAAAGTGCGTTCCTGGCTTGCTTGCGCAAGTCTATGCTCTGAGTTCTTCATATAGACACATCTGGCAAGTTCGACTGCAAGGAAGGACCTGGTATGGCATTTGTCTGCGAAACGAGAGGTTGGCGACTTGGAATCGAAGTAGCTGGCTTTGGTGGATGTCCTTGGATTTTCGGTCCTGGATTGTACTTCTTCATGTGCTTGGCAATTACCTGCCGAGTCTGATATACAAATCCATTTCGATGGTGCGCGCATTGACTACAAGAACACAGAAAGCGCAGTTCGTCTGGCATGATGGTCGTTGTGCTTGTCGACAGGGCTGGAGGTGACGAATTAGCTGGGAGATAGAACGTAGGACTTAGCAAAAATCTCAGTCGACGTCGACGACGTCATTGCAAGTCGCGATCGCGCATTAATATTAGTTCACGTGCATGCAAAGTTATGATCAGGCGCAAAGTATAGATTGTGACGATGGGTAGTGCACAGCGTAGTTTGACACTCCGACAAACTATCACAAGAGGTAATTTAGGTTCGGGAGAATGTGAGGAAATCTATGGAGATTGTGAAATTTCACCGAATTTCACCTTAGTGGTAATGCGCTGTTTTACGCTGTGCTTGTAGTTGTAGAAAAGCTCCTTGTAGTTGATGTTGGATTTCTTCCCCACACCAGAACCAGAAAACTCGGTGTCAGGTGATAGGAAGAATATTGTCTGTGTCATTGCGTCAGTGAGAGAATTGAACAGTGAAAACAAGTCATACAATGATGGCTGCCCATGCAATTGATCCTGGTGTGACTTGATGGATGCCCCACTTCTGTGAAATTGTGTGAGCGCTGCCTCCATGACTGCTACCCTGGTGAAGTGATGTGACACCACGCAATGCCACTTTCAATATCTGAGAGACTTGTGAGTTGTGCGAACGAGAAGAGAATGACTGTCTTACCTGTGCTAGCAGTGCTCAATTTCCGAACACAGTCTTGAGAGATTTGTCTTCGATCAAATTGGGAAACAGAACTGGTGGGAATGTTGTATACGTCAGATTGGTAGCGGATGTGACTCCAAGCAACTTCTGTATTTCAGGGACACCAGCACGGTCATAACTGATGTCAGTGAAGTATTTTGAGGGAAGGTTGAAGATAATGCCAGCAATATTTCATAGCTTCTTGATCTCACTCGAGCGGGCGTCCATGATACTTTTAAGTACCTACCGTAGCATGAATGAGCATCACATAAGTCCAGCAAAGAAAATTATGCACCAGCTCAGCGAAATAAGAGCTCTCCATGATGACGTGCACCCGCTCTGGAAAGCCATGGTACAGCTCATCCAAGAATGCTGATTCTTGTGTAAGTGCAGTCTTGTATCGATCGATGCTGTCGAAAGGAGTCGGAGACGATGGCAAAGCTTATTGAGAAGGTCCTTGGAAGGAAAAATCTCCGTCATCATGCCATACTTGCGAGCATTGATGACAATTGCTGTCTCATGGGCAACAAGTTCTTGAGGAGGTTCCGCATTGACCTTTCATTTGCGTTTGGGCTTCTCCGCAAGCAGAACTTTGTTCTCTTCTTTGAGAGCCTTGTTCTCTTCACAGAGCTTCTGAACGTCGATTTGCAGTGTTTTGAGGGCCTAAGATATAATCATCATGCAGTGCATACTAAACTCAATTGTCACTTACATCTAAAGCTCTCCTTTTGATGTGCCAGGTCCAGGGATTGAAGCAACATCAGGAGTGTCCCAGTCACTTTCAGTGTCTGACATGAATCGTGTTTGCTCGAGTCGTTGTGAGTTTCAGAAAAGGGAGGGCAAGGAGAATTTACTCACCCAAACGACTCCTTATGACAAAGTCTACTGCTGCCTAACAACAAGCACCCGACAGTCATATTACGTCGTGGTAAAGTAGAGCGATCACATACATGTAATAATGTATGCTGGAAGTAAGAAGCTAGACCAAAAAGAGAGATATGGGCGCAAACATTTGCATGTAAAGGGTATCATTGATGACTGCAGCATGTGCCCAGACAGTTTTTTGAGTTCTTGGCAGCCGAAAGAAACCGCCAAAGAGCAAGGGAGTGAGACCAGGCTGAATGAGTCTAAGATTATCAGTACCATGTAGCATTAGATCAGTCTAAGGAATGTACCTACATTGTTCTGCTTTAGAACAGCGAGAGTAGACACACCCTTCTGTTTTAAAACAGCGAGAGCGAGAACAGTGAGAGTGAGAACAGTGAGGGCAAGAACACCATTCTGCTTCTAAAAAGGGAATGAATACTGACATGTAGCAAAATTGAGGTGAACTTACTAACATGACCGCTGTCGATACATCAATGTTGACCAAAGCCTTCTTGATAGAGAAGTGCTGGAGGGTGTGGTAGTGTCTAAGTGAGCAAAGGTGGTAGCAGGAGTAGGATTAGTCAAGTCATCAGTAGACCCATGGACAGAGTGAGGATGGGGGAGCACTGAGGTGGTGTTGTATGAAGAAGCACTAGAGGAGAAGATTGCGGTTGTGAGCGCTGAGATGAAGCAGTGAAAATGGGCTTACTTACATGACTGCTGTCGATACATCAACATTTACTAAAACCTGTTTGATGGTAGGGCAAATACATGGTGGGGAGTGCTGAAGGGTGTGGTTGGACGAAGAAGTGCTGTGGGTAGTGGAATACTGGAGTGAGATGGGGAGCGCTGAGGTGGCATTTGAAGATAAGAATGTAGTGAGCACTGAGGTGAAGCAGTGAAGGTGGGCTTACTTACATGACCGCTGTCGACACATCAAAAGTAAGAGAAAAAGAGTAAATGAGAGAGGCTGGAGGTTTGATCAAAAGAGTAAACGAGAGAGGCTGGTCCAGGAGGTATGATCAAAAGAGTAAATGAGAGTAAATGAGAGAGGCTGGACAATTTGAAGTATCAAAAGAGTAAATGAGAGAGGACGAAGAAGTGCTGGGGGTAGTGGGATGTTGGGGTGAGATGGGGGAGCGCTGAGGGGGCATTTGAGAAAGAAGCACTAGAAGATAAGAAGAAGTTCGCACCTTGCTGTTCCAATCATCAAAATCCATCAAGCACGCACCAGATGCCCTGCCTCCAAGTGCATCTCCCTCATACGAACAAACATATCAGTGTCTACAGTATCAACCACCAGGTAGTTGGATGGTTCATCTGGCACCAGAAGCGCTCCATGTATTATTGACCTGACTGAGAAAAATTGTGAGTGTGCCCGTGTGCGTGCTCGAACTCTGAATAAATTGAAGTTCTTGTCCTTGCGAAGGTGTATACCAGTGGGAGCGTCATATGGGTGCACCAAGGCAAGAGGGAAAGTATGTTTCCCAACTGTACACTCAAACAGAAAGAGCAGGCGGCCAAAAATCACTTTCGTCGGAGTCATATGAATGAAAATGCAGTCAAAATGTGGTGTGCCAAAAAATTGTGGGCTGCAGCGAAGATAATCAGTATGCTGCCACCAATCAACCATTGATTCATAGTTGACTTTCAGAAAGCGAAATTCTGTAATCTTTAACATAAATCAGTGTAGTATAACTTATAGAGCTAAATGAAACAACTGTACCTCGTCACTTGCTCAGAGGCAAATCTGTTTCCCTTGAGGTAGAGGTATATTGGATGCAGGGAGTAAGTCGTTCAAGAAATCATTGAGTCTGGTGCGCAAGTTTTAAAATGCATCGTCACTACGGTAAAAATGTTCTCGACCAACTCAAAAGTCAGTGGGGATTGTTTTGAACCAACTTTCACGTGGAAAATATCTTCCAGTGGAATCACTGTGTTGTCTGTAGCATCAAACACGTCATCTGCAGCATCAAACCGATCTTGTGTTTGTGAGCAATAAAATTCATTGATGTCTGATAGACGATGATGAATATCTTCCGCGACCAGTTGCCAATGATTTACACGCAGGATCTGTAACTAAGTTCAGAGAGTGTTACATTATGATACAATGAAAAAATGACTGACCTGCTTGGCAACATTTCGGAAGTTTGTCTGCAGCAAACATGAATCCTTCAATGATCCATGCATCTTCTCGTTTGGCTTCATGTTGTAGTTCTGTGTGGCTCCTTTCGCTTCGATGTCATCAAATAAATGCGCGTCCATATGGAGTTTTGGGAAGTTCCAACCCTTATCCTCGATATCCGCTGTTTTGTTGATATATTGCTGTGTATATGTCAATAATATGTAATGTCGGAATGCCAGAAACATACCTTTAAGAACACAGAAAACATTTGAACTACATTTCTCCCTTCGTGAATCGTATCTGATGTGTGAACTTCTAACGATGCATACATGTCAACTTCAATATACAGACGTATGCACCGAAGAAGCAGGTAACCAAGCGGACAGTCATCCTCTGTCACGACATTGTGCGCGGCATACAGTATCATCTAGTTAGTCATCAGTACCTGGACCATTCAAACAGAACAGACACAAGGTTGCAAACCTTCACAATGTTCTCAGGTATGGATCTGTCAGTAAACGCAATGTCCATGACCTGATTGGGGTGCTTCTGATTGTGCCAGCGTGGAAATTCTTTAAATCTGTGAGATGCATCAGCTTCAATAAGTTGCGAGAACCAATTCCAAACCTCTTGTCAATATGAGAAACAGTGTCTCTCCCAAGGTCATTCAGGTACTTCTGGAATTCAACCCAAAGATGGTCATCGAAAAGGCCACCATCACAGAAATGAAGCTTGTCATATGACAGTGCTCAGTGAACATCTGTGTGCTGTATTAGCCAGAGTGAGTTCTGTCAATTTATATATTGTTAGTTGAAAGGAAGATTCAGGTCGAGAAATGCTCACATCCACATCACGAAGTCCATACTCCTTTAGTGTTTTCTCTCTCTCATCCAAGTGTGCTTTGTTCGCTGTAGAGACTCCATTGCGAGTAGCCTCACAAAGGCCGTATTTCCACTTCGTCTCCACTAACGCGCGCCAAATACGACAAGGCGACTTAAACGCGCTATACGCGCGACGCTTCCGCCTAATCCGCGCATCCGCGCATCTGGCGCCTATAGCGCGCCTCTATAGCGCCTTTCGCGTTACTACGGCGCCTTTGCGCGCGCTTTACCTTCGCGTTCGCTTTTCCGAGTCGCCTGTCCTCCGCACGTCCTGTCCTGTCCCTCTATGATCCGCTGGTGCGTCTTCCCTTATCTTTTCAACTGACTTTAGCTATATACCTCGTCTGTTTACACATATTTCCTTATTCTACAACACAACAACGCTTTTTCGCTTCGCTTCCGCTTCGGCTCAGCGCCTGGGAACATTTACCTTAGACATGAGGACTCTGATAGATTTTTCACTTACTTACTTACTTACTCACTACATCCCCATCATCCTGCATCAGTGTATACTGTGAATCAATCTCTATTCATTGCAACACATCCACTGTGCGACTCTCTACTCCTTTGCAACAAGCTCTCTTGAGAAAATCTTGAGAGACCTTCAC